>JASEVX010000002.1:30795921-31395921 GCA_031761405.1 Serripes groenlandicus
AGCGACTATTTCAATGAAACTTGGGTCACATGTTTACCTCATCAAGGCGACGTGCAGAACCCGGACGTCTCGACAATATAGGGTCAATGTCAAGGTCACGCTTGAAGGTCAAAGGTTTGTCGAGCTTTATTTCGTGTCCGCTTCCAATATCTGTCCCAAAATTATAGGTTTGAATGTTTTGAGAGATTTTGACAAGATATTTGAGGGGAGGACATCATTGTTATTTGCAAAAACAATTTCTAGTTTATGATTTGAATGGAGTTGAAAACATTGAGGCAGCAAGAGAAATGGCTCATTATGAGCTATTTCTCCTTCCTTACCTCATAATGTTGTCAAACACTTGTCTGCTTCAGATGCCATCAAAATGTGTGTCTGGCAAATGGGAATAAAGGTTTAATTGGATGTATTAATGTCTCACTTCTACTAGTACTTCAGTTATAAATAGCACTGCTGTATAATGTCTTTGTTCCACAGACTGTCTTTAATTACAGGGTCATTTAGGCAGAAAATGATTAATTGGGAAACCAAATTGTGGTATGCTTTATCCAGGTAATCGCTATTCAAAGGAGGTCTTTAGCACAGGTTTGACTGTTTCTAGGTAAAAATATGGAAACACTAAATGAAAAGAATAATAACTTTTAATAATTTATGATTGAATGGAGTGAAAACATTGAGGCCCAAGGATAAAATGCTCATATTGAGCTATTTTCTCCTTTTTAACGAATTATTTTTTCTCAAAAAATAATACAGTTAACGCGATCGTTTTTTTCCCCGGAAGTCACGGTTAAACTACACTTCCGCATAGAATACACATTCGCATGCACCTAAATAGTCCTAAGTATTTTTTCGATATTAAAATGACTTCTACGTGTTATTTCAATACAGTGAAGTCATAATCTATACTATCGAATCATCATAGATAATCAATTTTCTAGAAAATATCAAATTAACAGTAACGCGCATATATAATTCATTTGTCGGCAGGTACGTATAAGGCACGAGTATGAATTTCTAGTCGTATGCCCATTTCACTAGAAGTCGACCCCACGCTGTATAGAACAATGTTAATCTCACAAATATGCCACTACGCAGAGCTCAGTGAAATAGTCAGTGTGCATTATTAAACGCTCGCATCGCCGTTGATTCTCCTTTTTCCAACGATGATTAACGATGATCAAAGTGGGCTTTTCTAATTATAGATCATGGTTTTACATACGCGCGGCATTCAGTTAGACCTAATAATATATACGAAAGTAACACTGGATATGTAGGTATCAAAGTACCGTGGTGTAATGCAGCAGCGTGTAGAACTTTAAGCATGGACTATTTATGGACGCGAGTTCGCAGTCCCAATTGGCACTGTTCTTTTTTTTTTTTTTTAAATTCTTATTTTATGCGATTTTTTAAAACATTATAGAATTTTAATAAATAATTCACTCACATGAAACATAGTTATAATATAAGCGAATCCTGGATCCGCCCCTGAGTTGACGAAAACAAATCAAACTCACATGTAAATCTCACAAATATGCCATGGGTGTTCTTAGTGACAGACTTTACGCAGAGCTCAGTGAAAGAGTTAGTGTGCATTTAATACGTATCCGCTCGCACTCGTTTGAAATGCTACATTTACTAAACTTGTCAACTGATAAAAAAAATCTCCCTGGACAAAATCATTAATTAATAATAAAATAGACTAAAATGTGCAATAGCATGATCAATTGCATTCATAAATTAGATTTTTACAATACATGTTCAAAATAATTCGTTACCAGTACTTTCGTGTACTTTGATTCAATATGTTGTCAAAACTTGTCTGCTTCCGATGCATCAAAATGTGTCGGCAAATGGGAATAAAGGTTTAATATGAATAATATAATGTCAACCTTCTACAGTACTTTCAGTTATATAGCACTTGCTGTATAATGTCACCTTCTACAAGTACTTCAGTTTTATATAGCACTGCTGTATAATGTCACCTTCTACAGTACTTCAGTTATAACTAGCACTGCTGTAGTAATGTCACCTTCTACAGTACTTCAGTTATAAATAGCACTTCACGTTATATAGCACTTCAGTTATATAGCACTGCTGTATAATGTCACCCTCTACAGTACTTCAGTTATATTAGCACTGCACTGTATAATGTCACCTTCTACAGTACTTCAGTTAGTATATAGCACTGCCGTATAATGTCACCTTCTAGCAGTACTTCAGTTATATAATAGCACTGCTGCTATAATGTCACCTTCTACAGTACTTCAGTATATATAGCACTGCTGTATAAATGATCACCTTTTACAGTACTTCAGTTTATATAGCACTGCTGTATAATGTCACCTTTACAAGTACTTCAGTATATAGCACTGCTGTATAATGTCACCTTTTACAGAGTACTTCAGTTATATAGCACTGCTGTATATGTCACCTTCTACAGTACTTCAAGTTAGTTATATAGCACTGCCGTATAATGTCACCTTATACGGTACTTCAGTTATATAGCACTGCCTGTATAAAGTCACCCTCTACAGTACTTCAGTTATATAGCACTGCTGTATAATGTCACCATCTACAGTACTTCAGTTATATAGCACTGCTGTATAATGTCACCTTCTACAGTACTCTCAGTTAGTTATATAGCACTGCCGTATAAATAGTCACCTTCTACAGGTACTTCAGATATAAATAGCACTGCTGTATAATGTCACCTTACAGTACTTCAGTTATATAGCCACTGCTGTATAATGTCCACCTTTTACAGTACTCAGTATTTATAGCACTGCTGTATTAATGTCACCACCTTTTACAGTACTTCAGTTATATAGCAACTGCTGTATAATGTCACCTTATACGTACTTCAGTTTAATATAGCACTGCTGTGTATAATGTCACACTTCTACATGTACTTCAGTTATATAGCCATGCTGTATATTGTCACCTTCTACAGTACTTCACGTTATATAGCACTGCTGATATAATGTCAACCTTCTACAGTACTTCCGTTATAGCACTGCTCAGTAATAATGTCACCTTCTACAGTACTTCAGTTATATAGCACTGCTGTATAATGTCACCTTCATCAGTACTTCAGTTATATAGCACTGCTGTATAATGTCACCTACTACAGTAGCTTCAGTTATATAGGCTCTGCTGATATAATGTCACCTTTCTACAGTACTTCAGTTATATAGCACTGCTGTATAAGGTCACCTTTCTACAGTACTTCAGTTTATAGCACAGCTTGAAGTATAATGTCACCTTCTACAAGTACTTCAGTTATATAGCACTGTCGTATAATGTCACCTTCTACAGTACTTCAGTTATAAATAGCACTGCTGTATAATGTCAACCTTCTACGGTACTTCAGTTATATAGCATCGCTGTATAATGTCACCTTCTACAGTACTCGAGTTATACTAGCACTGCTGTATTATGTCACCTTCTACAGTACTTCAGTTATATAGCACTGCTGTATAATGTCACCTTCTACAGTACCTTCAGTATATATAGCATTTCTGATATAATGTCAGCCTTCTACAGTACTTCCGTCTATAGCACTCGCTTGTATAATGTCACCTTCTACAGTACTTCAGTTATAATAGCACTGCTGTATAATGTCACCTGCCTACAGTACTTCAGTTATATAGCACTGCTGTATAATGTCACCTTCTACAAGTACTTCAGTATATATAGCACTGCTGTTTAATGTCACCTTCTACAGTACTTCAGTTATATCAGCACTGCTGTATAATGTCACCTTCTACAGTAACTTCCAGTTATATAGCACTGCTGTAATACTGTCATCTTCTACAGTACTTCAGTTATATAGCACTGCTGATTAATGTCACCTTCTACAGTACGTTCAGTTATAAAGCACTGCTGTAAATGTCACCCTTCTACAGTACTTCACTTATATAGCACTGACTGTAATAATGTCACCTCTCTACGGTACTTCAGTTATATAGCACTGCATTTTATAATTATAATACCTACCCTTCTATCATCTCTTTGTGTGGACCACCTTGCTTTCAAAAAGAAGTAGGCTTGTTAGCCTTTTCTTTTATAAAGATGATTGATGTTCAAAATGTTCAAAACGAGTAACTTTTAACTGTTTTCCACATTGTTTTTAACTTTGTATAGAATGAATTATTCTGTCCTGCTCTGACCCTTGGCTTCAGTAATTGATAATTGGAATTTGATGCAAGTTGTTCATGATTTGGTTGTGTAGATCTTATATATTTGATTTATGTGTGTCATGATTAATTACATATCATGACGAATGTTTAATTAATCATGGTGGGTGCAATGATCATAACATTGATAAGAAACATTATTTAATGAAAATAAAAGATATGATCTGGTTTGAAAATGGTATGAACTCATTCGTCTGTCTTGGAGGTATGTTTTAGCTTTACCTGAGCACAAACAGTGCTCAAGGGCGAGGGAGTTATTGTTAATCGCCCTATGTCCGGCATCCTTTGTCCTATTGTGGCGTCGTACGTCTGTCAACATCTTTCTCCTCAGGAACCCAGTCAGTCAATTGGGTAAAACTTCACAGAAAGCATCCTTCAAATGACCGAAATTCTTCAAATTTTTGGGATCTATGCCAGAATTTTTGTTTAAGTTCTTCTCTCTCCAAAAAAACATAGGCCGCTAGGGTATGGGCTTGGTTTGCTTAAATGATTATATTGCTGTGGAAACTTGAAAAATCTTCTCACAAAGTGGCTGACCGATTTTCATTTCTTAGCTCGATCTATATCGAAAAATATGAGAGCTATACTACTCAGCCTGACGGGTCGCGTCCACGTCACACCTTGGTTAGGTTAAGTTTTTGGAATGCAAGTATCCTTAAATACTACAACTTGTTTTGCATTGAAAACTTTCTACAACCCTACCCAACTATCACACCTATGTAGATTATCAAGTCTAGATCACTCTACTTCTGCAATTTGTGCAAGTTATGGCCCTTTTTTAGCTCACCGTAGCTTTGCTCAAGGTGAGTTATTATCGATCGCCTTTTGTGCGGTCGTCCCATCGTGCGTCAACTTCTTCTCCTCAGTAACCAGTGGGTCAATTGGATGAAACTTCACAGAATGCATCCTCTCAATGACACTCACCAGATTTCCTTCAAATTGTAGGGATCCATGCAGAATTCTGGTTTCCATGCAGGGCCTGTACAAAATCCCATAGCCCGACATCGGGAAAGTCGTAAAATCGCATCGGCAAGTCGCTAATTGCAAAATCTCAGTCCCGGACAAAGTGCATTTTTCCAAAAATCTCACGTCCATTATAATCAACCACATTTACGTAACAATGACTGTAAATTCCTGTGTTCTAGTAGCCTGGCTTATTACTTACACACATGTCTGTCGTGTATAAATTTGACTGAAAGTTACATAGCGAAAAACCACTCCGCGCTGTGACCATTACAAATCAATAACAGTAGGCGGAGTTACCCACCTGTCAGATCGAGTGGTTTCAGCCAACCGATATCGCGTCAGTAATAGTCTGATTAACGTGGATATATATGTACCAAATAAGGCGGTCCAATCATAAGTGACAATTGTTCCTTGGGGCTGTGTTATTCATGAATGCTAGGGACATTACCTATGGGAATCGGTCTCATTAAAATATTCCCTTAAATGTATTTTGATCCATATTTCTACTTTCGGTATGCGATCTGTTTGCAAACTGGTGCAAACCGGTTTCAGAAAGACTTGGGAAGAAATATTTTCGCTATGCAGAAGATAATATAATAAATTCGATCCAAATTAAAGACAATACGACTACTTCTAGAAATTATCTTGCTGTTTATCAATTTGAAATACCTTCAAGATCGACATAATATTCGTAATAGAATCTATCAGGGACACAAAGAAAATTGTTTGGAATGAAATATATAAATGATTCCCTCAAGTATGATAATTGCCCAATCACGGCTTTGTTTACCAAAATTAATTAGCATAACTGGCGGGAAAAAAAATCATATGACTTAATAGTTGCGATTTCATTGGATGAAATGAGAAATTGGATGAATGACATTCACGACCTGACGACTTGACATTCAACGCTGTTTACCGATTTCTAATTCTCAAAGTAGGGAACCATGATTAACATTGCGCAATCATCAAAATGGCGGCTATGTTGCGAATAATACTGCAACACCAATCTGACTAAAGTACACGATCTGACTAAATGTAAATGCGTAGCGTTAATAGGAGATGATTTTAATGAGATTGACCGCAACACATGAAACAAATTAAACGTTTTGTTGTCTTTCTTTTTTTTTGACAATATTTTTTGATTTAATAACTACATTGAACCTGATAAATTTGACTTTTGGTTAATAAAATTGAATTTATTAGTCCCCTACCGGCGTGCCGAAGGGGACTATTAGGTTTGCACTCCGTCCGTCAGTCCGTCAGTCCATCTGTCAGTCAGTCAGTCAGTCCATCTGTCAGTCAGTCAGTCAGTCAGTCCGGCAAATTTTTGTCCGGAGCATATCTCCAAAACTGTACTAGCTATGGCTATGAAATTCCATATGTGGATACATCTCATCAATGCGGAGTGCAGTGCATATGAACCATAACTCTTGCTTCCCTAGTTTTTGAGTTATTTCCCTTTCTTTATTTTCATACTTGATTTTTGTCCGGAGCATATCTCCAAAACTGTACTAGCTATGGTTATGAAATTTCACACATGGATGCATCTCATCAAGGGGGAGTGCAGTGGACATGAACCATAACTCTTGCTTGCCTAATTTTTGAGTTATTTCCCTTTCTTTATTTTCATACTTGATTTTTGTCCGGAGCATATCTCCATAACTATACTAGCTATGGCTATGAAATTTCACACATGAATACATCGTATCAAGGGGGAGTGCAGTGGACATGAACCATAACTCTTGCTTGCCTAATTTTTGAGTTATTTCCCTTTCTTTATTTTCATACTTGATTTTTGTCCGGAGCATATCTCCAAAACTGTACTAGCTATGGTTATGAAATTTCACACATGGATGCATCTCATCAAGGGGGAGTGCAGTGGACATGAACCATAACTCTTGCTTGCCTAATTTTTGAGTTATTTCCCTTTCTTTATTTTCATACTTGATTTTTGTCCGGAGCATATCTCCATAACTATACTAGCTATGGCTATGAAATTTCACACATGAATACATCGTATCAAGGGGGAGTGCAGTGGACATGAACCATAACTCTTGCTTGCCTAATTTTTGAGTTATTTCCCTTTCTTTATTTTCATACTTGATTTTTGTCCGGAGCATATCTCCATAACTATACTAGCTATGGCTATGAAATTTCACACATGAATACATCGTATCAAGGGGGAGTGCAGTGCACATGAACCATAACTCTTGCTTCCCTAATTTTTGAGTTATTTCCCTTTCTTTATTTTCATACTTTATTGTCTTGATATACCTAAACATTGGGTTGCTATGACAACAGAAACAGACTCAAAAGTGCAAACCGGTAGGGGACTATGGTATTGCTTGCAATCCTCCAGTTACTTGTTTAATATGTCTTTCTTTGTAAAACTGACCCTCGTATCGTACACTGCCCTGTTTCGGTGAGGGACCTAAATCGGTGACCTTATTATTTTGTTATCTTCAATTTGAAAAGTGCTATTGCATTATTTGACTATGTGGTCTTAAGTTTAACATTTCTGTCAATAGCTTTTGAATCTTTTGTAAATATGGATAAAATACATACATTTTATGCAGAATATTTCAAATAACTTAGTGAAAAAAAAATCTCTTCCAAATTTCATTTTTTTTAACTGAATGTTGCACTACAGGTATTTTGCAATGTTATTTGAATTGGTCACCACCCTTAAATCATGTACATTGTGTGCTCTTAATGTTATCTTTATACAGAACTAGAAAAAAACCCACTAAAAAACAATTAAAACACTCAAGAAACCGCGATCCGGGCTACCAGATCCAGATGGGCTACCACACAATTCTTAAATTTGTCGCATGTTAAACTTGGTGTGCAGAAAAGTGGGTCAAGTGAGAATCTTAGCAGGACAAGTGGCATTCTGAAAGTCACTTGTCCTGGACAAGTGGCTGAATTTTTTTTTTGTACAACCCTGCCATGGCAACGAAATGAAAAATAAAATCAAAATTCTTCTTCTCCCAAACTGGTTAACAGATTTTCAAATAATTTTGTAGAAATGATCCTTGGATGACCCTCTATCAGATTCCTTCAAGCCATGTTGATTGTTCGAAAAACATGGCCGCCAGGGGGGGGCGGCCTATTTTGCCTTATATGGCTATAGTGAAAACTTAAAAAATCTTCTCCTCCGAAAGTGTCAGGCCGATTTTCTAATAATTTTGTAGAAATGTTCCTTGGATGACCCTCTTTCAGATTCCTTCAAGCCATGTTGATTGTTTGAAAAACATGGCCGCCAGGGGGGCGGGCCTATTTTGCCTTATATGGCTATAGTGAAAACTTAAAAAATCTTCTCCTGAAAGTGTCAAGCCGATTTTCTAATAATTTTGTAGAAATGTTCCTTGGATGACCCTCTATCAGATTCCTTCAAGCCATGTTGATTGGTCGAAAAACATGGCCGCCCAGGGGCGGGCTATTTTGCCTTATATGGCTATAGTGAAAACTTAAAAAATCTTCATCTCTGAAAGTGTCAGGCCGATTTTCAAATAATTCTGTAGAAATGTTCCTAGGGTGACACTCTATCAGATTCCTTAAAGCCAAGCTGATTGGTTGAAAAACATGGCCACCAGGGGGGCCGGGGCTATATAGCTAAAGTGAAGAAAAAAAAATCAGGTGAGCGATCCAGGGCCATCATGGCCCTCTTGTTTATTTAGAAATTCTAGTTAAAATTTTGCGTGCAACTAAATTAAGAGACCATATCTAAGTGTTTACTTGATGCATTGCATTGAAACTTTGTACAACCCTACCCAACTATCGCACCTATGTATATTATCAATTTAGATAACTCTATCCTGCATTTTATGCAAGTTATGGCCCTTTTTTTACTTAGAAATTCTGGTTAAAGTTTGCATGCAATTAAATTAAGAGTCTGTATCTCAGTATTTACTTGATGCATTGTGTTGAAACTTTTCTTTCTACGACCCTTCTCCAATATCACACCTATGTAGATTATCAAGTTAAGTAACTCCATCCTGCATTTTATGCAAGTTATGACCCTTTTTTATGCCCCCGGAATCACTTGATTCGGTGGGCATCTAGTTTTTGGCCTGTCTGTCTGTCTGTCGAAAAAAACTTTAACCTTGACCACTACTTTTGAACCATAACAGGTACGGCTACCATATTTCACATGTGTATTCCTTGTGACATGACATGTACCAAATTTTTTGACCTTGCGACCTTGACCTTTGACCTAGATGTTGCCATTCGGGGGCATCAGTGTTTCACAAACACATCTTGTTTTACTTAGAAATTCTGCCTGCAACTAAATAAAGAGTCGATATCCTTGTATTTACTTGATGCATTGCATTGAAACTTTGTACAGCCCTTCCCAACCATCACACCTATGTAAACAATCAACTATGATATCTCTATTGAGCATTTTATGCAACTTATGGCTCTTTTCGGACTTCTGGTTAAAGTTTTGTGCGCAACTACATTAAAAGTCCATATTTCAGTAACTACTTGAAGCATTGTATTGAAACTTTATACAACCCTTCCCAATTTCACAACTATTTACACAACAAATTAAGATAACTCTATCTGGCATATAATGCAAATTGTTGCCCTTTTAAGCTCACCTGAGCTTTGCTCAAGGTGAGTTATTGTAATAGCCTTTTGTCCAGCGTCCGTCGTCCGTCAACTTCTTCTCCTCAGTAACCAGTGGGTCAATTGAGATGAAACTTCACAGAAAGCATCCTCTCAATTACCTCACCAGATTTCCTTCAAATGTTTGGGATCCATGCAGAATTCTGGTTTCCATGGCAACGAAATGAAAAAAACTTCAAAATTCTTCTTCTCCCAAACTGGTAGGCATATTTTTAAATAATTTTGTAGAAATGTGTTGATTGGTAGAAAAACATGGCCGCCAGGGGAGGCGGGGCTATTTTGCCTTATATGGCTATAGTGAAAACTTAAAAAATCTTCTCCGACGAAAGTGTCAGGCCGATTTTCAAATAATTTTGTAGAAATGTTCCTTTAGTGACCCACTTTCAGATTCCTTCAAGCCATGTTGATTGGTCGAAAAATATGGCCGCCCATGGGCAGGGCTATTTTGCTTTATATGGCTACTATAGTGAAAACTTAAAAAATCTTCTCCTCCAAATGTTTCTAGGGTGACCCTCTATCAGATTCCTTCTAGCCAAGTTGATTGGTCAGAAACTGGCCGCCAGGGGGCGGGGCTTATATAGCTAAAATGATTTTTTTTTTAAAAATCAGGTGAGCGATCCAGGGCCATCATGGCCCTCTTGTTTAGCTCACTTGAGCTTTGCTCAAGGTGAGTTATTGTGATCGCCTTTTGTCCGGGTCGTTCGTCGTCCGTCAACATTTTCTCCTAAGTAACCAGTAGGTCAATTGAGATGAAACTTCACAGAAAGCATCCTCTCATTGACCTCGCCAGAATTCCTTCAAATGTTTGGTATCCATGCAGAATTCTAGTTTCCATGTCAATGAAATGAAAAAAACTTCTTTCTCAAAAACTGATAGGCAGATTTTCAATAATTTTGTCGAAATGTTCCTTGGATGACCCGTCTGTGATTCCTTCAGGCCATGTTGGTTGGTGAAAAAACATGGCCGCCAGGGGCACGGGACTATTTTGCATTATATATGGCTATAGTGAAAACTTAAAAAGTCTTCTCCTCCAAAAGTGTCAGACCGATTTTCAAATAATTTTGTAGAAATGTTCCTCGGATGACCCTCTATTAGTTCCTTCAAGCCCAGTTGATTAGTCAGAAATTATGGCCGTCAGGGGGCGGGGCTCCCTGACGGGGCTTATATGGCTAAAGTGGAAAAAAAATAACATCAGGTGAGCATAATCCAGGGCCATCATGGCCCTCTTGTTTACTTAGAAATTATGGTTAAAGGTTTGCATGCAACTACATTATGAGTTCATATCTTTGTAACTACTTGATGCATTCCATTGAATACTTAAACAACCCTTTTCAACCATCACACCTATAAAAATAATCAAGTTTAATAACTCTATCCTGCATATAATGCAAATTATCACCCTTTTAAGAAATTCTGGTTAATGTTTTGCATGCAACTACATTAGAGTGACAGTCGGTCCATATCTTAGTAAGCGGTGGAATAGTCAAGCGCGCTGTCCTCTGACAGCTCTTTGTTTTTTGTAGAAATGATCCTTGAATGACCCTCTTTGATTTTCCTTCCAGCCATGTTTATTGGTCAAAATACATGGCCGCCACTAGAAGGGGCTGTTTTGCCTTATTGGGCTAAAGTGAACAAAATCTCTTCCAAAAGTATCTGGCCAGTTTTCTGCAAAATTAATTTTACAGACAACATAGGGTTGTGTTGTTTCACCTTGTGGCAGTGGACAACTACTGGTCCTTTTGGGCCTCTAGTTTGGCCTGGAATAAGTTATTGTGCTTGGCATTATGAATCACATGGAATAAATCAGGTGAGTGATCAAGGGCCATGATGTCCCTCTTGTTTTGGAAAGCATTTGTCTGTGGTAAATGGTTAAACATTCATAGCTGGTAAATGGTCAAATGTACTTACAGTTGATTTCATAACACATGCCTGGCCTTCTTTGATATCATCCGAATACTTCCAAAGACCGCCAATATCATCACTTCTCTCATAACATACTGGTTCCAGGCCTTCCTCTAAACAACTCTTGATGGCGGGAAGACCACTTGCACCTGCTCCAATGATAGCGACCTTCATACTGGCGAGAAAAAAAAAAATTGCTGCAGATTTGTCTAAATGTGTATGCATGCTGGGATGTTTTCAACTCTATTTCAAATTGATACTTCCAATTTTCATGTTTAATTCTTTCCTGATGTGTTTTAGCATATATCAGGGAAACTGTTTATAATATTATATTGAAGATGTTTTCAGTAAGATGAATAATAATCACATTTTAGAAGTTTGAAATTGTGTTTCATTTCATGATACTTTTTTATTATGCCCCCCCGGAATCTCCGGAATCTCCGATTCGGGGGGCATATAGTTTTTGGCCTGTCTGTCTGCACGTTGGTCTGCACGTCTGTCTGTCTGTCTGCTGTCTGTCTGCACAAAAAAAACTTTAACCTTGACCACTGCTTTTGAACCATAACAGGTACGGCTACCATATTTCACATGTGTATTCCTTGTGACATGACCTTTCTGTCAGTACCAACATTTTTGACCTTGCGACCTTGACCTTTGACCTAGATGTAGTTTTTGGCCTGTCTGCACGAAAAAAACTTTAACCTTGACCACTACTTTTGAACCATAACAGGTACGGCTACCATATTTCACATGTGTATTCCTTGTGACATTACCTTTCTGTCAGTACCAAAATGTTTGACCTTGCGACCTTGACCTTTGACCTAGATGTTGCCATTCTCGAAAAAAACTTTAACCTTGGCCATTACTTTTGAACCATAACAGGTACGGCTACCATATTTCACATGTGTATTCCTTGTGACATGACCTTTCTGTCAGTACCAACATTTTTTGACCTTGCGACCTTGACCTTTGACCTAGATGTTGCCATTCTCGAAAAAAACTTAAAACCTTGGCCATTACTTTTGAACCATAACAGATACGGCTACCATATTTCACATGTGTATTCCTTGTGACATGACCTTTCTGTCAGTACCAACATTTTTGACCTTGCGACCTTGACCGTTGACCTAGATGTTGCCATTCTCAATTTTTTTTTTAACCTTCCCCACTCCTTTTGAACCATAACAGGTAAGGCTACCATATTTCACATGTGTATTCCTTGTGACATGACCTTTCTGTCAGTAGCAACATTTTTGACCTTGCGACCTTGACCTTTGACCTAGATGTTGCTATTCTCAATTTTTTTTGGCCATTACTTTTGAACCATAACAGGTACGGCTACCATATTTCACATGTGTATTCCTTGTGACATGACCTTTCTGTCAGTACCAACATTTTTGACCTTGCGACCTTGACCTTTGACCTAGATGTTGCCATTCTCGAAAAAAACTTTAACCTTGGCCATTACTTTTGAACCATAACAGATACGGCTACCATATTTCACATGTGTATTCCTTGTGACATGACCTTTCTGTCAGTACCAACATTTTCGACCTTGCGACCTTGACCTTTGACCTCGATGTTGCTATTCTCAATTTTTAGATCACCTTTCTGATCACTTTTTGTCCGTCGTCCGTCCGTCCGTCCGGCGTTAACTTTTAGCTTTAAACATCATCTCCTCCCAAACTCCAAGGACAATTTCCGTGAAACATCACAGGACTGTTCCTCTGGTTGGCCTCTTTCAAAGTTGTTCAAAGATTTAAATTCCATTGAAAACTTTGGTTGCTGCGGCATCAGAAAGGGGACAAAATGTCCAAACTTTAAAAATCTTCTCCTCCGAATCTGCCTGTCAGATTCAAATATAATTTGGTAGAAATGTTTCTTGGGTGACCCTCTATAAAAATTGTTCAAGCCATACTGATTGGGCGAAAAACATGGCAGTCAGGCGGCATCAAAAAAGGGGCAAAATGACAAAATTTGAAAATTCCATTTTTATGAAAGTGCTTGTCTGATTTTAAGAAAATATAATATGAATCTTACTGTAATGATCCTCTATTTAATTTGTTTAAGCCGTTTTGATTGGTTACACAATCATAGCAACCAGGCGTCATCACAAAAGGGGTAAATTGAACTTTTAGCTACAAATGACAACCAACTCCTACCATTCCAATAGACCAATTTCCACAAAACATCACAGGAATGTTCCTTTGGTGGTCCTCTTTCAAAATTGTTCAAAGATTAAAATTCCAATGAGAACTTTGGTTGCTGCGGCATCAGAAATGGGACAAAATGTCCAAACTTTAAAAATCTTCTCCTCCGAATCTGCCTGTCAGATTCAAATATAATTTGGTAGAAATGTTCCTTGGGTGACCCTCTATAAAAATTGTTCAAGCCATACTGATTGGTCGAAAAACATGGCAGTCAGGCCGCATCAGAAAAGGGGCAAAATGACAAAATTTGAAAATTCCATTTTTATGAAAGTATTTGTCTGATTTTAAGAAAATATAATACGAATCAAGAATGTTCCTTTGGTGGTTCTCTTTCAAAATTGTTCAAAGATTTAAATTCCATTGATAACTTTGGTTGCTGCGGCATCAGAAAGTGAGAAAAATACCAAAATTTTAAAATCCTTTTCCTCCATAATCTACTTGTGCGATTGCAAGATAATTTGGTAGAAATGTTCCTTAAGTGACCCTCTAAATAAACTGTTGAAGCCATATTGATTTCGTTGAAAAACAGGGCAGCAAGGCGGCATCAGGAAAGGTGCAAAATGACAAAAACTTTATAATTCCATTCTTATTAAAGTTCTTGTTAGATTTCAAGATATAAATGGCCTTTACTGATAAGCTGTTTCTTGAGAAGTGTCCACTCCTTTGCAGTTTCATTTACACTCCCTGATAACATTTTCCCAGATATTTGCAGTTAAATATTTGCTACTAATTTACTATCAATTAGGTGATCGATTTAGGGCCATCTTGGCCCTCTTGTTTTTTTAACCTTCCCCACTACTTTTGAACCACAACAGGTAAGGCTACCATATTTCACATGTGTATACCTTGTGACATGACCTTTCTGTCAGTACCAAAATTTTTCACCTTGCGACCTTGACCTTTGACCTAGATGTTGCCATTCTCGAAAAAAACTTTAACCTTGACCACTACTTTTGAACCATAACAGGTACGGCTACCATATTTCACATGTGTATTCCTTGTGACATGACCTTTCTGTCAGTACCAACATTTTTGACCTGGCGACCTTGACCTTTGACCTAGATGTTGCCATTCGGGGGCATCAGTGTTTCACAAACACATCTTGTATTTTATTTGACTTTAACCCTTTCCCACATATAGATGCTTTCGGTTGCTTCTGCAACAGACGACTTTTTATAAGAATATGACACACTAATGAGTAATTTTTCCTTTTTATGCCCCCAGAATCACCGATTCGGTGGGCATCTAGTTTTTGGCATGTCTGTCTGTCTGTCGAAAAAAACTTTAACCTTGACCACTACTTTTGAACCATAACAGGTACGGCTACCAAATTTCACATGTGTATTCCTTGTGACATGACCTTTCTGTCAGTACCAAAATGTTTGACCTTGCGACCTTGACCTTTGACCTAGATGTTGCCATTCTCGAAAAAAACTTTAACCTTGACCACTACTTTTGAACCATAACAGGTACGGCTACCATATTTCACATGTGTATTCCTTGTGACATGACCTTTCTGTCAGTACCAACATTTTTGACCTTGCGACCTTGATCTATGACCTAGATGTTGCCATTCTCGAAAAAAAACTTTAACCTTGACCACTACTTTTGAACCATAACAGGTACGGCTACCATATTTCACATGTGTATTCCTTGTGACATGACCTTTCTGTCAGTACCGAAATGTTTGACCTTGCGACCTTGACCTTTGACCTAGATGTTGCCATTCTCGAAAAAAACTTTAACCTTGACCACTACATTTGAACCATTACAGGTACGGCTACCATATTTCACATGTGTATTCCTTGTGACATGACCTTTCTGTCAGTACCAACATTTTTGACCTTGCGACCTTGAACTTTGACCTAGATGTTGCCATTCTCGAAAATAACTTTAACCTTGAACACTTCTTTTGAACCCTAACAGGTACGGCTACCATATTTCACATGTGTATTCCTTGTGACATGACCTTTCTGTCAGTACCAAAATGTTTGACCTTGCGACCTTGATCTATGACCTAGATGTTGCCATTCTCGAAAAAAAACTTTAACCTTGACCACTACTTTTGAACCATAACAGGTACGGCTACCATATTTCACATGTGTATTCCTTGTGACATGACCTTTCTGTCAGTACCGAAATGTTTGACCTTGCGACATTGACCTTTGACCTAAATGTTGCCATTCTCGAAAAAAACATTAACCTTGACCACTACATTTGAACCATTACAGGTACGGCTACCATATTTCACATGTGTATTCCTTGTGACATGCCCTTTTTGTCAGTACCAACATTTTTGACCTTTGACCTAGATGTTGCCATTCTCGAAAAAAACCTTTAACCTTGACTACTACTTTTGAACCATAACAGGTACGGCTACCATATTTCACATGTGTATTCCTTGTGACATGACCTTTCTGTCAGTACCAACATTTTTGACCTTGCGACCTTGAACTTTGACCTAGATGTTGCCATTCTCGAAAATAAACTTAACCTTGACCACTTCTTTTGAACCATAACGGTACGGCTACCATATTTCACATGTGTATTCCTTGTGACATGACCTTTCTGTCAGTACCGAAATGTTTGACCTTGCGACCTTGACCTTTGACCTAGATGTTGCCATTCTCTAAAAAAATTTTTTTAACCTTGACCACTACTTTTGAACCATAACAGGTACGGCTACCATATTTCACATGTGTATTCCTTGTGACATGACCTTTCTGTCAGTACCGAAATGTTTGACCTTGCGACCTAGATGTTGCCATTCTCGAAAAAAACTTTAACCTTGACCACTACATTTGAACCATAACAGGTACGGCTACCATATTTCACATGTGTATTCCTTGTGACATGACCTTTTTGTCAGTACCAAAATTGTTGACCTTGCTATCTTGACCTTTGACCTAGATGTTGCCATTCTCGAAAAAAACTTTAACCTTGACCACTACTTTTGAACCATAACAGGTACGGCTACCATATTTCACATGTGTATTCCTTGTGACATGACCTTTCTGTCAGTACCAAAATTTTTGACCTTGACCTTTGACCTAGATGTTGCCATTCGGGGGCATCAGTGTTTCACAAACACATCTTGCTTTACAATGTTTTTGACTCTATTCAATGATTCTACTTAGACCTATTAGTAGAGATTTTCCATGTATTTTCCTAGAACTGTTCATGGTCTTCTGCTGCAGATTTGTTGTATGTGGGAGAGGGTTAATTAAAAGCTTATATTCATATTGCATAATATTTAATAAGTTGCAACATAATTATTGTCATATTAGATCTATGTAATTATGATGAAATGTTTTGAAATCTAAAACCAGTTGCATATGACAGTGAAAGATTTGATTTTTTTTAAAATTCAAATTTTGTCATCAAGTACTTGTTTATAATTTATTGTAATGATGATTGAAAGGATTTTGCATAATTTTAATCATATCATTATTGGAATATTAATTTTTATTAAGTAAATACAAATTGGAAGGGAGGGAAATGTTTTTGTCATTATCTATATTGTAATCGTTTCAAGAATTGTTATATGTATGTATGTGTTTGTGTGTGTATGTATGTTTTTGACATTAATATTTAGGTCACCTGAGTCAAAGGCACAAAATGATCGATTAGAATCAATCACTGTATGTCCTTCCATATTTAACATTTAGGTTCAAACAACATCTCCTTAGCTGTTTGGCCAATTTCAACCTCACTTGACAGGAAAGATTTTTTGGTGGTCCTCGGTATAAAAATGGTTAAAGATTTACATTCTATAATGTAGTTTTCAACACTGGTTGTTGAGGCATATTAAAGAAAGGACTGAACTTAACAAAACTTTAAAATTCTGATTGTCTGATTTCAAGATTACTAATTTTGACCAACTACTACCTTTGTTCATGCCATTTGATCGGGTCACAAAAATGGCTGACAATGGAAGATGAGAAAAGGGGTTAAAATAAAAACTTAAAAATTAGTTTCCTCCGAAAGTGCATGACTGATTTCAAGAAAATATTCCTAATGTGACCTACATGTACTGTTCGAGCCAAATCGATCTGCAGCATCAGAGAAAGGGTTTAAATGTCACTACTTTGAAAATCTTCCCTTCTTGGAATGTGTTTGTCAGATTTCAAGATAATTTGGTAGAAATGTTCCTGAACTGAGCCTTCCTCACGTAAGTAATTTCGGTAGATTTAAGATAATTAATTTGGCAAAATGTTTGGTAGTTGACCGTCTATGTTTCAAGCTCCTAAGCCCTGGGGTCAGCCATGATGAGACTATTGGCTTTCCACAGTATGTTCTCAATGTCTAATTACAAAATGAATGCCCCCTACTTATGTTCTGTTTCATCTTCAGTGTCTTATATTTTCTTTTGAATTTTCTCGGACATAAATACATTGCACTTAAACATTTGCTATTGCAAGACTATGTTTATGTCAATTATGTCCACAACATGAGCAAATTCTTCTTTAACCAAAATGTATTCAACTCTTTTCAATAGTTTCAACATCTACTATGGGAAATTTTCCTTTTTTTTGTCAAGATTTGTTTGATAGGCATCTGCTGCACCTTTTTGTTAGCTCGACTTTTCGAAGAAAAGGCTAGCTATCCTACTCACCTTGGCATTCGCGTCACACCTTGGTTAAGTTTTTTGTACCACCTAACTTTAAGAGATATTGCTTTGAAACTTACAACACTTGTTCACCATCTTTACCTCCATCAGCAGACAAGAGTACATAACTCTGTCAACGTTTTTGTAAGAATTATGGCCCTTTTTTTATTTAGAAGTTTTTCGTACCACCCCCATTTTTTTCAAAACCATTAGAGATATAGCTTATTTACACTTACAATTCTTGTTAACCATCATAACCTCCATCAACAGACAAAAGTACATAACTCTGTCAAGGTTTTTGTAAGAATTATGGCCTTTTTTTAACTAAGAATTTTGGTTAAGTTTTTTGTACAACCCCTTTTTGTTTCGCCCACGATAGTGGAGTGAGACATAGCAGTCACTTTTTCGGCGACGGCGGCCGCTTTTACAAATAGCTATATCTCGGCAACCCCTGCTTGAATTTTTCTGAAACTTTGTCAGATGTATTGTTTGGTCATGGGACATCTGTCAACGTTAAAATTATCAGGGTCAAGGTCATAATTGTGCAGAACTTGACCTTTGTTAGGTAACTTAACCTCAAAACTTAACCTTTCTTATATCTCGGCAACCCCTGCTTGAATTTTTCTGAAACTTTGTCAGATGTATTGTTTGGTCATGGGACATCCGTGTCAACATCAAAAATGTTAGGGTCAAGGTCATAATTGTGCAGAACTTGACCCTTTCTTATATCTCAGCAACCCCTGCTGGAATTTTTCTGGAACTTTGTCAGATGTATTGTTTGGTCATGGGACATCCGTGTAACATCAAAATCTTCAAAGGTTGAGGTCATAATTGTGCAGAACTTGACCTTTGTTAGGTAACTTAACCTCAAAACTTAAACTTTCTTATATCTCAGCAACTCCTGCTGGAATTTTTCTGAAACTTTGTCAGATGTATTGTTTGGTCATGGGACATCCGTAAACATTTTAAGGTCAAGGTCATAATTTTACAGAACTTGACCTTTGTTAGGTAACTCAACCTTGATTATACCTCAGCATCCCCTGCTGGAAGTTTTCTGAAACTTTGTCAGATGTATTGTTTGGTCATGGAACATCTGTCAACGTCAACATTTTCAAGGTCAAGGTCATAATTTTACAGAAATTGACCTTTGTTAGGTAACTTGATCTTGGTTATATCTCGGCAACACCTCTCCTATTGCAGATAGACCATTTATGCTGATATATACACATGTAGTGAGTTTATTATTTATCATGACATGTTGATAACAATGCATTGACAGACACTTACTTTTTCACATTTTATTTAATATCTGATTTTCTTAGAAGGGCGAGACACCCTCAGCCCGAGGTCTTGTTTTTAAAGCCATTAGAGATATAGCTTATACACTTACACTACTTATTTACCATCATTAATCCTTCAACAGACAAGAGTGCATAATAAATTGAAGTTTTTTTTAAGAATTATGGCCCTTTTGTGAAGTTTTTAGCTCACCTATGCACGAAGTGCAAGGTGAGCTATTGTGATCACAATTTGTCCGGCGTCCGTCCGTCGTGCGTCGTGCGTCGTCAACATTTCAGCTTGTTAACACTCTACAGGCTACATTTTGCATCCAATCTTCATGAAAGTGTATCAGAACATTGATCATCTCCATAAAATCTTGGACAAGTTCGAAACTGGGCCATATGAGGTCAAAAATGAGAACACTAGGTCAAATTGAAGCGAAATCTTGCTAACACTCTGGAGGCCACATTTTCAACTTAAGCATGTTGAAACTTTATCAGAATGTTTGTCTTGATGATATGTAGGTCAAGTTTGAACATGGGTCATGTCGGGTCAAAAAGTAGGTCACTAGGCCAAATTGAAGGAAAATCTTGTTAACACTCCAGAGGCCGCAATTTTTGCTTCAGCAGTTTGAAATTGTGTCAGAATGTTTTTCTTAAAAATATTTAGGTCAAGTTTGAATATGGGTCATATTGGGTCAGAAACTAGGTCATTAGGCCATTTTGAAGGGTAATCTTGTTAACACTGTAGAGGCCACATTTTTAACGTGAGCATGTCAGAATGTTTGTCTTAAAGATATCTAGGTCAAGTTCAAATATGGGTCATATTGGGTCAGAAACTAGGTCACTAGGCCAAATTTAGGCAAAATCTTGTTAACTCTGTAGAAGCCGCATGTTTTGCTTCAGCAGCTTGAAATTTGGTCAGAATGTTTGTCTAAATGATATCTAGGCCAAGTTCGAATATGGGTCATGCCGGGTTTAAAACTAGGTCACTAGGCCAAATTGAAGGGTAATCTTGTTAACACTCTTCATACTGCATTTTTAACTTGAGCACGATGAAACTTTATCAGAATGTTTTTCTTGATGATATGTAAGTCAAGTTCGATCAAGGGTCATGTTGAGTCAAAAAATAGGTCACTAGGTCAAATTGAAGGAAAATCTTGTTAACACTCTAGAGGCCGCATTGTTTGCTGTAGATGTTTGAAATTTTGTCAGAATGTTTGTCTTAAAGATATCTAGGTCAAGTTTGAATATGGGTCATATTGGGTCAGAAACTAGGTCACTAGGCCAAATTGAAGGAACATCTTGTTAACTCTGTAGAAGACGCATTTTTGCTACAGCAGCTTGACATTTAATGAGAATGTTTATCTAAATGATATCTAAGCCAGATTCGAATATGGATCATGTAGGGTCAAAAACTAGGTCACTAGGTCAAATTGAAGGAAAATCTTGTTAACACTTTGGATGCCGCATTTTTTGCTTCAGCAGCTTGAAATTTGGTCAGAATGTTTGTCTGAATTATATCTAGGTCAAGTTCGAATATGGGTCATATTTGGTCAGAAACAAGGTCAATAAAGGAAAATATTGTTCAAACTCCGGAGGCCGCATTTTTACTTTGAGCAAGTTGAACATTTGTCACAAGGTTGTCTTGATGATATCTAGTCCATGTTGGAATATGGGTCATATCAGGTAAAAAAAATATAGATCACTATAGGCCAAATGAAGGAAAATCTTGTTAACACTGTGGAGGTTGCATTCAGAATAATTGTCTTGATGTGTTTTGCATTGCAGTACATTGTATAATTAAGGTGAGCGATCCAGGGCCATCATGGCCCTCTTGTTTGTAAAAATTATGACCCTTTTTTGACTTGTAAAGTACTTTGCTTATAAATAATATGATAAAGTACTTGGTTATGTTTTCTGTACCACCGAAAAAAGTTTTGTTTTATTGGCAAGCACAACAAAGTGAAGCGCGCTGCATGTCCTCTGACAGCTCTTGTTTAGAAAAGTGGTTAAGACCTGCCTGTGCACATAGTTGTTTGATTGATTAGGGTTTTACGCCGTTTTCAACAATTTTTCATTCATATCACGGCGGCCAGTTCACCTATTCATGTGGTTCCTGGCTTTCTCACACCAGTACTCCACACAACATGCTCTCCAAGCAACTGGCTGCTATTTCATATAGACTGTTAGCCCATTGTCGGAAGATAAATAACGCATGTCACAGCGATCTTTGTCAAACATTGGAAAGAATGCCAAGCTGGGATTCGAATTCATAACCTGGATCAGCTCTGTGTACAGATGCTCAGGATCTTAATGGATACTGCTGTACAGAATTTTCTAAACCCTTGTACCCTCATATAGACGCTTTCTGATGCCTCTGCAGCAGATGGCTTTTTGAAAACATGTTGACAAAAGAAGAAATTGTTCAAAATGTTTTCAACTCTATTCAATTATTGTACCTTCATTTAAAGGGAGTTTTATTGTTATTTGTGGGAAAGGAATAAAACCTTCTATTATTACAGTTCAGAGTCGGATTAGACTGCATTTTTTTTTCCACTGCACAACGTCTTTTTGATGCTTCCATGACTAATTAGTGACAGGTGCTTTGCTTAACCACTGTGACCCTAAGACTTCTGATGACATTGTTGCGACCGGAAGGAGAAAATAACATAGTATAACCAGTTTTACCTCCTCGATGTTTTCAACCGTATTCAGTAATTATACTTAGAATTTTAGAGCTTTTGTCATATTTTACCAAGAAGTTTTCAAAGTGGTCTGCTAGATATTTGTTGTATGGGGGAAAGGGTTCAGTGTCATCAGCTTTGAAAACCTCTGGATTATATAAACACTTGTGGTCATGTAGTCATCTGTATAGGTGAAAGGGTTTTATCATTTTCATGTTATGCTTTTTTAAAAACTCTCTCAAACATCTTACACCATTTGTCATAAATTATTTTGAGAAGAATATATGGAATAATGAGCAATTTCTGAATAGCACATATTGTAAAATAAGAATAAAAAGATACATCTAAAAATTAGAGATAAAACTTTGATATAATAATACACATTTGAAAAGGTGACATAGTCGTCTTTCTTTTTTCAAATTCATTTCAAAATGCATAAAAGCACTAACAAAAACCTTACCTGAAAAAGAAATTACAGCCTTACACCTTTCTCCTGAACGTCCACGTGT
This sequence comes from Serripes groenlandicus, assembly GCA_031761405.1. Taxonomy (NCBI): domain Eukaryota; kingdom Metazoa; phylum Mollusca; class Bivalvia; order Cardiida; family Cardiidae; genus Serripes; species Serripes groenlandicus. The sequence goes on from JASEVX010000002.1 coordinate 30,818,913, forward strand.
AAATCAAGGTAAACCTGAGACTGACTTTAGTCAGATGATGGATTTGATAGATTGTTAGTTCATTAAGAACCATGGCATGCTTTTCAGCTATGATGGTTAATTGTTTTATAGTCTTCACTCATGCTAACCAACCTTTTCTCATCCTCAAGGGTGAGTTTCATGATCTCAAAGGGGGAGATTTGGGTTTGAGGTGGGAGATTTTCAGGGCGATGAATTTAACAGTAGAAATTGTCACAATAGAACGGAATTATTGTTGTTAGAAAATGGTATTAGTAATTTTCAGTACATTTATCCTCCTGATTTAAAAAAAAAAAAAAAAACGATCGTGGGGGTGGGGTTACCCTACTCAAATCGTGAGACTCACAATGAAAAATGGCATGTATAATTTAAAGATGAGTTGAAAACATTGTGTGAAAAGGATATGATGATATTCCAGTATGTTTTCAAAGGATTTTATCTCACGAGACATCACAATTTATGTTATAATTATTTATAAGTGGATTAATCCTTTTCCACATACAACAAATCTGCAGCGGACATATATAAAAATAAAGAGGCAAAAACAGGGAAAATCTCTGTAAATAAAAGTTTAATCATTGAAAAGAGTTGGAAACATTGTGACCATAAGAGAATTTGCTCATTATAAGCAATTTCTCCTTTTGACACTGTTTTCAAAAGTCCTCTGCTGTATATGCGTCATAAAGCGTCTTTAAGTGTGAAAGTGTTTATACATGTATAATGTTATCTAACTCTATATTTTGGGTACTTAACAGAATCATGCCACTGACAATTCTTTTGGTTAAGTAAACCCTTTCCATTTAACAGATGCATTTCTGATTTGGATCTGATTAACAGATGCATTTCTGACTCAGATCCGATTGGCAGATGCATTTCTGACTCAGATCCAATTAACAGATGTATTTCTTACTCATCTGGAGCAGTCGACTTATAAGACCTAGTAGCAAAAGGAATAATGACTCATAATGAGCAGTTTCTCCTATGTTCGCATTGTTTTAAACAGTATCCAAGATTGTGGGACTAGCATTACGAATGGACTCGTTGTTGTCAGGATAAATCATAACATGTAACCCAGTAAATGCTATGATATAACTGAACATGCAAACAAAGAAACCTTATCCCGAGGTTTGTGTGATAATTATTCTCATTATAACGCATGAATAAATACATCAATTTGAAATTGATTTATTTAACTAAATAATGAATGACTTGCTTACACCCTTACAAACAATTTGATCAGTGCTTTATTAAACCCTTTCCCACATACATTTTGTTTTCCGGCAGATGACTTTGAAAAAATCTTGACAAAACCACAGTCAATTTGTCGTATTGAGCAATTTTGTCATAATGTTTTCAAAAATTCAACTGCTGCAGATGCGTCAGAATGTGTCAACAAGTGGGAAAGGGTTATTTAACATACATTATTAGATCACTCTTGTTGTCCGTCATCCGTCCGTCATTAACTTTTAGCTTAAAAATTGTTCAAAGATTTAAATTCCATTGGGAACTTGGGTTGTTGCGGCATCAGAAAGGGGGCAAAATGTCCAAACTTTAAAAATCTTCTCCTCTCAATCTGCTTGTCAGATTCCAATATTATTTGGTAGAAATGTTACTTGGGTGACCCTCTACAAAAGACATTGTTCAATCCATACTGATTGGTTAAAAAAAATTGCGTCAGGTGGCATTAGCAAAGGGGCAAATTTACAAAATTTGAAAATTTCATTTTTTTGAAAGTGTTTGTCTGATTTTAAGAAAATTGAATGGGAATCTTACTTCAGTGATCCTCTAATTAATTTGTTCAATCCATATTGATTGGTTACAAAAGCATAGAAACCAGGTGTCATCACAAAAGGGGTAAATTGAACTTTTAGCTACAAATGACAACTCCTACTATGTATAAGCTACTAATTTACTATCACTCAGGTGATCGATTTAGGACCATCTTGGCCCTCTTGTTTTTCTGGCAGACTATTTTGAAGACATCTTGACAAATTTATAGAGATTGTCTCTTATATTTAACCCTTTCCCATGTCTCTTATAATAAACTCTTTCCCATGTCTCTTATAATTAACCCTTTCCCACTTTCAGACCTAATTTGATGCATCTGCAGCAGACAGCTTTTAAAGATGTTGTGGCAAAAGGAGAAATTGCTGGCAATATTTTCTACTCGACTCAATATTTGAACTTTCATTTATTGACATTTTACATCTTATATCCTCAATGTTTTCAATGTCTTCTGTGTTGTATATTGGAAAGGGTTCATGATATTTTGTTTGAAATCATTGTTTGAATTAAAGGAAATTTTGCCATTTCTCACGCAGTTTTCCAATTTTTCTGCTGCAGAGGTGTCTGTATCAAAAAAGCTGTTAGAGGTGTCTGTATCAGGAAAGGTGAATGTTAGAGGTGTCTGTATCAGGAAAGGTGAATGTTAGAGGTGTCTGTATCAGGAAAGGTGAATGTTATAGGTGTTTGTATCAGGAAAGGTGAATGTTAGAGGTGTCTGTATCAGGAAAGGTGAATGTTAGAGGTGTCTTTATCAGGAAAGGTGAATGTTAGAGGTGTCTGTATCAGGAAAGGTGAATGTTAGAGGTGTCTGTATCAGGAAAGGTGAATGTTAGAGGTGTCTGTATCAGGAAAGGTGAATGTTAGAGGTGTCTGTATCAGGAAAGGTGAATGTTAGAGGTGTCTGTATCAGGAAAGGTGAATGTTAGAGGTGTCGGTATCAGGAAAGATGAATGTTAGAGGTGTCGGTATCAGGAAAGGTGAATGTTAGAGGTGTCTGTATCAGGAAAGGTGAATGTTAGAGGTGTCTGTATCAGGAAAGGTGAATGTTAGAGGTGAATGTTAGATTTAAACCTTTCCTAATTCAGACAACATTTGATACTTCTGCAGTGGACAAGTTTTGAAAACCTTGTGAGAAAAGAAAAGTCTGTTCAAAACAAGCAATTTCTCCTTTTCACACAATAGTTATTTATTATTTAGGACCTTCAATTGTATATTGAAGTCATATTTTCAGCTATTCTTCCATATATTTAGAGAAAGAAAATATCAAATATCTTATTCAAAGTTCAGACTCTCCAGTCACAAATTAGCAATTGAACAAGGATGACACTTAAGAATAGACAAACACCAAAGGCTTTGCACAAACTGTAACATGGGTATGATCGAAAATGAATACCATTTTTTACTAATTTATATAATTATGATATAATGTTTGAGATGACGAATCTCAAAACAGTCAATGTAAAAAGTAATAGTGTGACACTCTCACTTCATTTGTATTAATCATCTTGCAGGCCTATCATAGCACCGATGTTAAATGCCAGTGTTGGCAGCACCTACTCCAATTTCTGGGGCGGCATCAACGAGGAGGGCTACTATAAACGGGTGCCAGAGTACTTTCAAATTGTGGAGAGAGAAAATCAGGGCGTCTATAAAGTTCCCATGGTACATACAGCTTTTTTAATTGATATGCGACACCAGAATTCAGGTGATTAATATTTCATTACTATGCATGAATATATTAACCCTTAACCTGATGTATTCAACTTGTTTAACTTTCTGAAGCAGACAGTTTATTTAGAACTGTTTGAAAAAGACAATTTTGCTCAGTATGAGCAAAATTTCCTATTTTCCACAGGCATGTACGTGACAATGAATTCTAATCTATATCAAATAACATTTCCAATTTTCTAGATTTTTTTTCTTTTTCTATTTTGGTTTCAAAACAGCCAACTTTTGAATGATTTATATAAATACCAGTATATAAACTGTAAATCCTTTCCTTCATATAAACGCTTTCTGATGCCTCTGCATTAGATGGCTTTTTGAAAACATTGCGACAAAGGAAGAAATTGATCAATCAAGCAATTTTTCATTTTGTCACCATTTTGTCACAATTTTATCAGCTATATTCAATTATAGTTCTTTCATTTAAAAGAAGTTTCAAAGTCTACTGCTGCAGATTTGTTGTATGTGGGAAAGGGTTAATGGTAAAATGTTTATCTGATGATATTTCTAGGGTGTTCTGCTTTGTATATACACCATAATTAAATTCTAAAATCTAAATATTGTCATCAGACAGATCATATGACCCTTTCCCTTTTATAGATTCTTTCTGACGTCTCTGCAGCACACAACTTTCGGAAACATTGTGGCAAGAGAAGAAATTGCACATTAAGAGTAAATTCTCCTTTTGCCACAATGTTTTCAACTCTATTCAATAATTATACATGTACTTGCATTTATAGACCTTTTCAATATTTCAGGATGTTTTCAAAGTTGTCTACCCTATATTTTTTGTATGTGGGAAAGGGTTTGGGGGGAGGGTGATCTTGGCCAAGTTAAATTTCTAACCAGTTATATAACTAAGGCACTAAGTTTATGGCCCCTAAAAATGTAAATTATCCTATCTTCACTGATTTTAATCTGAACCTTTATGGACATAATATGTTAACCTAGCTAAATTGTAACCAAATTGACTCCAATGCTTTCGAGTTATTGCCCCTTCTTGGTTGTACATTGTGATCATCTGGTTTTTCTGTAAACAAAGTTTACTGTGATATGGAGGAAGATCTAGGAATATTAATCCAGAGGACTTAAGTTTGAACCATGACTTAGCCATTCATTCTTTCTGAAGATTGACAAGAGTTACTGTGACTAGCATCATTTGTCCCCCCACCAATGGGCTACATAGTCTATTTCGGAACATAGCAAGTTGCCTCAATAGGAAGGTGGTTGTGTGTTGCCGGTTCCAAAATGTTAGGAAACACACGCAAAATGTGAACTCCTTCTATGATATAACTGGAATACCCTTAACTATCACTGTCAAGGGAAGTTTATCTGAAAATTGATTTTATGAACAAATTGAGGCATTTTTCCTCCTTGTCTATGTAAAAATGGCCCCTCAGTGCCAAACACATTAAAATTTTAGTGGTGAATATTCAAAACAGTGAGAATTAGCACGATTCCCCCCTCTGAGATTGAGTACTGAGTTTTGACCCTTTACATTTAAATGTACTTTGTACAGACAAATTGTTGTATGTGGGAAAGGGTTAACATGAAAAGCTGTAAATTTATCCCTTACAAGATGCAGACACATTATGCTGCAAACAACTTTTGAAAATGTTGTAGTAATTATAACAAAAAAATACTCATAAAGTGAGATTTCTCCTTTTACCACCATGTTTTCAACTCTATTTGGAAAGTTTATTTTCATATATATCTTTAAAAGTGTTTGCCTAAATGTTTTCAGTCATCTGCGCTGCAGATTTGTTGAATGTGGGAAATTGAAATGGATTGGAATAATATGTGATCTGAGTACAGGATATACTAAACATTAAATTGTGTGTGATAGAGCCACACTTTGATATGTCTCTGTGTTCCCACTCACGTAAATGTTACCTAAATTACGTAATCAAATTTACTTTCATGCATGTATTTTAGGCAGTATGCGAAATCGCACGTAAGAAAATTCAGCTGCCGAAAAGCTTACAGTGCAGAGAATTTGATCAATTTGATAAAAATTAATACGGTCTCAAACATGTGCATCTTGTTTATCCTATTTTATTATGAAATATTTTCCTTAAAATTTTCATACCCCCTGAAATTAAATCTTACCCCGAGATTTCCAACCCAAGAGGTAAGTTTACCCTTATAAAAAAATGTGAGAAGGAACACTGTGTCTACTGCCAGACGACTGTACCCCTTCCCCTCATGGACAACTTTAGAAATGACTGCTTTTTATTTTAGAAAATATTGTATAAAGAGCAGTATTTGCTTTTTTCACCACAATATTATATTCAAGAAAAATTTAGTTAATTCTATTTTTTAATCCTTTAGTGAAAATATAATAATTGAATAAAGGTGGAAGCATTGTGACATAAGGAGAATTTACTGATAATGAACAATTTCTGCTTTTGCCACCATGTTTTCAAGTCATCTGTCGCATATGCTTCAACCTTTGTTAGCTAGTGATAAATAAACAATTGTGCTGTATAACAACCTGAGTTATGTTTTACAGAGCAGCTGAGCTATTTGGCCCCAGAAGGATATGATAAGCCGAGAGATGACTTACTACTGTTTGCTCACTCAACTACAAAGGTAACAGTCATAGCAGTAAACCCTTTCCCACATACAACAAATCTGCATTATACAATTTTGAAAATAACTAAGCAGAAATAGAGGATAATATTTTATCTCTGTGAAAGAAAGTATTATAATTGAATAGAGTTGAAAACAATCTGAGCAATTTATTATACCCCCTTCGAAGAAGAGGGGGTATATAGGAGTCACTGTGTCGGGCAGTCTGTCTGTCTGTCTGTCGGTCGGCCAGAAGCCATATTTTGTCCGGCCTACTTTTTACAAACCACTGGGTGGAATTCAATAAAATTTTACGTGAAGCTTCTATACCAAGAGAAGATGTGCATATCCTAAAGGGGTTACAATTGCATGATATTTTACAGAGTTATGGCCCTTTTACTAATTAAGTTATGGTGTAGGTCAAGGTGCTGTTTAGGGGGTATTTATCATCTTCAGTGATAGTTCTAGTTATACCCCCAGATACATAGTATATGGGGGCTATATAGGAGTCACGCTTGTCGGTCGGTCAGTCCGTTGGTATGGACATTTCTTGTGAACACTATTTCTCAGCAACCCTTGGTCAGAATTGAATATAACTTCGCGAGAATGATTGATACCAAGCCTAGTTGTGCATATTGTCGGCGTGTTACACTGGAATTATTTTCAAATGAGTTATGGCCCCTTGAATTTCTCATACATATGTATATTGTCAGGCACCAGCTGGGGGTATTCATCACCTTCAGTGATATATCTAGTTTCTTTTGCATTAATGTCTTCTACTGTAGATTCGACCGAAAGTGTCTGTATGTGGAAAAGGATTAAAAGCCATTTTCAACAATATTTTAGATATATCATTGTAACCAGTTCACCTACTCATCTATTTTCCGACCTTCTTTCAACCAGGACTACACACTCATTTTACCAAAGCAACTGACTACCTTCATGAATATAATTATATAGCCTTATTATAGTAGATGAATGGCGCTCATTAATTTGACTTTTGTTAGTCATCAAAGATTAAGAGATCAAAAGGCAGATACACAATTTAAACTACACGGCTCTGGATTGACAAACATCAGTGTTACCAACCAGACATTGACTTTTTTGCATTTAAGAAAATGTTTAAGATATTATAATTAGGTTATAGGTTACATTGTAGCTGTTTCCCTGCAGCAGATATTTTTGAAAAAATTTGGCTATAAATATGGAAAACCTTTAAAAACTAATGTGCATTTACTGGAAAGAGTTAAAAACACTGTGGCAAAAGGGGAGATTTCTCTTTTGAGTAATTTCTCCATTTGTTACAATGTTTTGAAAAGTCATCTACAGCAGTTATGTTAGAAAGCATCCGTTTTGTGTATGTGGGAAAGGGTTAACAAACTATTGATATATAAGCAGCATTTTGATGGCTTAGCCTGAAACATTTGTAACTGTATGTAATTTGAGAAGCAGTCACAACTGTTTTGCACTGAGCCAAAGATTTGGCATGTGCACTCTCTCACCAGAGCCTTCACTGTTCCCCTATATTTAAACCTTTCCCGCGTACAACAAATCTGCAGCAAACGACTTTGAAAACATACACCAACAAAATTAGAAAGTCCCTTTGAATAAAAGTACAATCATTGAATAGAGTTGAAAATATGGTGACAAAAGGAGAAATTGCTCGTTTTGATCAATTTCTTCTGTTGTCGCCATGTTTTCAAAAGCTGTCTGCTGCAGAGGCGTCAGAAAGCATCCATATGAGGGAAAGGGTAAAACCTTTTCCACATACAACAAATCAGCATCACTCAACTTTGAATACATTTGGGGAAAATGAGAAAACAATCTTTAAAAGAAAGTATATTAAAAGGATTGCAGTAACTGTTATAACTGTGACAAAAAATTAGAAGTGTTGTTTTGTATTAAAGCACCTTTTTAGCTCATGTGAGCACAAAGTGCTCAAGGTGAGCTTTTGTAATCATCCATCGTCCGTCGTTGTCTGTCTGTTCACATTTTATTACAAAGAACTTCTCCTCCTAAACCAATGGACCAATTTCAAAATGATTTCACAGGAATGTTCCTTAGGTGGTCGTGTTTCAATTAATTCAATTCCATTCAGAAATTTGGTTGCTGAGGCATCGGGAAAGGGGGAAAATGCCAAAACTTTAAAAATCTTCTTGTCGAAAAGTAGTCATGATTTGAAAATTATTTTCCACAAATGTTCCATGGGTTACCCTCTACCAAGATTGTTCAAACTATTCCGATCTGTTGAAAGACATGGCCACCAGGGGGTGAAGCTTGTTTTCCATATATGTGTATAGTGAAAACTTAAAAAAAAATCTTGTCCAAAAGGGCGGGCCCGAGTTGAAAATAATATGGCACAAATGTTCCTTGGGTGACACTCTTTTCAAATTATTCCGATCCGTTGAAAAACATGGCCGCCAGGGGGCGGAACATGTTTTCCTTATATGTATATTTATTGAAAAGTTAAAAAATCTTCTTGTCCAAAAGTATTGGCCAGATTTAAGAACAAATTAAAAAAATTCTTTGGTGACCAAGAATAGTGAAATTATTAGGATCCATTGATAAATTATAAATATGACCACATGTTGGTGTTGCTTGTATGAATATATTTAGTGAAACCTTCTTGTAAAAACACATAGGCCTGATTTTAAAATTATTTGGCACAAATGTTCCTTGGATGACTCTACCAAGCAAGTTATTACTATCCATTGATAAATATGACCACAAGGGGGCATTGCTTGTTTTCCTTTTATGCATATTGTAAGAACATTTTGAACCGTGCTTTCTATTATATCGTAGCAACTTAGGACCATCATGGTCCTCTTGTTAATATTGTCATTACAGAGATTCTTAAACCCTTTCCCACATACACCAATTCTGCAACAGACTACTTGAAACATCTAGACTTAAGCATGGGAAATCTGTACAAATGATTGTATAACTGTTGAATATAGTTTAAAACATTGTGTGGCCGAGACCCGGTATCTCAGTCGGTAGCGACGCGGGCTATCAATCCAGGGGTTGTGAGTTTGAATCCCGACTCGGCCAACTTTCTTTCCGAGGATTGACAAAAGTCAATGCGACATGCCTCATTCCTCTTCCACCAATGGGCTAAGTCTATGTGGAAAAGCAGCCAGTTGCTTGGGAAGATTGTTGTGTGGAGTACTGGTGTGAGAAAACCAGGAAATGCATGAGTAGGTGAACTGGCCGCCGTGATATAACTGAGAAATTGTTAAAAACGGCGTTAAACCCCAATCAATCAATCAATCAATTAAAACATTGTGGCAAAAGAGAAAAGTGCTCATGATGTGATATCTCTCCTGTTGCCACAATGCTTTCAAAAGGCTCAAGACTTGCCAGAAAGAGTCTGTATTTGAGAAAGGGTTAACTGAAAACTTTTTAAAATATTTTTCAGGTTGAAATGTCAATGCATGTTATAAACACAGAATTCTTTGGCTATGTAATGGTGCCTTTGGATGACTATCACACACTGGAGGTTGAGAGGGAACAATTTATGTACCTGTATGTGGAAGCTCTTGGTATGATTTCTATAACACAAATCCTCATTTGTTATCATTATTACAAATCCACAGCTGACAACTTTAAAAATATCTTTTTTATTGTGTGAATGAAAGTATAATGATTGAAAAGAAGCACTTTTTAGCTCACCTGAGCTTTGCTCAAGGTGAGTTATTGTGATCGCCTTTTGTCCGGCGTGCGTCGTGCATCAACTTCTTCTCCTCAGTAACCAGTAAGTTAATTTGGATGAAACTTCACAGAAAGCATCCTCTCAATGACCTCACCAGAATTCCCTCAAATTTTTGGGATCCATGAAAAATTCTGGTTTCCATGGCAATGAAACCAAAAAAAACTTCAAAATTCTTCTTCTCCCAAACTGGTTGGCAGATTTTCAAATAATTTTGTAGAAATGTTCCTTGGATGACCCTCTATCAGATTCCTTCAAGCCATGTTGATTGGTCGAAAAACATGGCCGCCAGGGGTGCGGGGCTATTTTGCCTTATATGGCTATATTGAAAACTTAAAAAATCTTCTCCGAAAGTGTCAGGCCGATTTTCAAATAATTTTGTAGAAATGTTCCTTGGGTGACCCTCTATCAGATTCCTTCAAGCCATGTTGATTGGTCGAAAAACATGGCCGTCAGGGGGGGCGGTGCTATTTTGCCTTATATGGCTATAGTGCAAACTTAAAAAATCTTCTCCTCCAAAAGTGTCAGGCCGATTTTCAAATAATTTTCTAGAAATGTTCCTTTGGCTAGATTCCTTCAAGCCATGTTGATTGGTCAAAAAACATGGCCGCCAGGGGGGCGGGGCTATTTTGCCTTATATGGCTATAGTGAAAACTTAAAAAATCTTCTCCTCCATAAGTGTCAGGCCGATTTTCAAATAATTTTCTAGAAATGTTCCTTGGGCTATTTTGCATTATATGGCTATAGTGAAAACTTAAAAAATCTTCTCCTCCAAAAGTGTAAGGCCGATTTTCAAATAATTTTGTAGAAATGTTCCTAGGGTGACCCTCTATCAGATTCCTTCAATCCAAGTTGATTGGTCGGAAACTATGGTCGCCAGGGGGCGGGGTTTATATAGCTAAAGTAAAAAAAAAAAATCAGATGAGCGATTCCAGGGCCATCATGGCCCTCTTGTTTTAATTGAGTGACAGGGATAATTTTACTTTGTGCTCAAGGTGAGTTATTGTGATCGCCCTTTGTCTGTCGTCTGTCAACTTCTTATTCCTCAGTAACCAGTGGGTCAATTGGGCTGAAACTTCACAGAAAGCATCCTCTTAAATGACCTCACCAGAATTCCTTCAAATGTTTGGGATCCATGCAGGATTCTGGTTTCCATGTCAATGAAACGAAAAAAACCTTTAAGATTCTTCTTCTCCCTAACTGGTTGGCAGATTTTCATATCATTTTGTAGAACTGTTCCTTGGATGACCCTCTATCAGATTCCTTCAAGCCATGTTGATTGGGCGAAAAACATGGCCGCTAGGGGGCGGAGCTATTTTGCCTTCTATGGCTATAGTGAAAACTTAAAAAATCTTCTCCTTCGAAAGTGTCAGACCGATTTTCAAATAATTATAATTTTATAGAAATGTTCCTTGGGTGACCCTCTATCAGATTCCTACAAGCCATGTTGATTGGTCGATAAACATGGCCACCAGGGGGCGGGCTATTTTGCCTTATATGGCTAAAGTGAAAATTTAAAAAAATCTTCTCCTGAAAGTGTCAGGCCGATTTTCAAAAAAAAATGTAGAAATATTCCTAGGGTGACCCACTATCAGATTCCTTAAAGCCATGTTGATTGGTCTAAAAACATGGCCACCACAGGGGCGGGCTCTTTTTGCCTTATATGGCTTTAGTGATAACTTAAAAAATCTTCTCCTCTGAAAGTGTTTGGCCAATTTTCAAATAATTTTGTAGAAATATTCCTAGGGTGCCCCTCTATCAGATTCCTTCAAGCCATGTTGATTGGTCAAAAAATGTGGCCGCCAGAGGGCGGCTTATATGGCTAAAGTGAAAAAAAATAAAATCAGGTGAGCGATCCAGGGCGATCACGGCCCTCTTGTTTATTACATGTAATTTATTTAAGCAACACAAATGTAAACAATTGCTTTGGATTTCTTTAAAGCTTAGAGGTAACTCTTTTCAATAATTTATGGTGTTCAAACTGAGAAACCCTTTAATAGGAAGTGTGACAATTGAGGGTTGAAACTGGTTGATTTACATGGAAACAAAGAAGTAATTTATTTCGTGTTTTGTGACCTAGTTCACAGGGAGCATTGTGATTCACATCATGTTTCCTTATACAGTCCATCCTCTAATTAAACACCACCCATGAGAAAAAAAAATTGTCTTTTTTTCAAAGGTGGTCTTTTATAAAAGAGTCATTTATGAAGAAAATGAGTAATTGGGAAATTAAAAGAGAGGTTGCTATAGACAGGTAATTGCTAAACAAAGGTTTGACTATTTTTCTCAGATGTTTTCAAGGTACATGTAGATGACACTTGAAATTAACATATCAAGAATAAGTGAATTTGACTTTGTTTCTTTCAGATTGGGAAAATCCAGAAATGGGCCCAGGGGTAGACTATATAAGTAAGATATTTTATCTTTTTATACGCCGTTTTGAAAAAACGGATCGTATTATAGTTTTACCTGCGGCATACGGGCGGGCGGGCGGGCGGCGTCCAGTATGTTGTCAGCTCAATAACTTTAGAAGCCTTTGTCCAATCATCACCAAATTTTGTCAGAATGTGTATTGGGATAATATCTCGGATAAGTTCGATAACTAGTCATATCGCTTTAGTCAATCAAGAGTTATCGCCCTTTAATTATAGAAATTACCCAAAATTGGTTTTGTCAGCTCAATAACTTTAGAAGCCTTTGTCCAATCATCACCAAATTTTGTCAGAATGTGTATTGGGATAATATCTCGGACAAGTTTGATAACTAGCCATCTCTCTTAAGTCAATCAAAGAGTTATCACCCTTTAATTATAGAAATTACCCAAAATTGGTCTTGTCAGTTCAATAACTTTAAAAGCCTTTGTCCAATCATCACCAAGTTTTGTCAGAATGTGTATTGGGATAATATCTCGGACAAGTTTGATAACTAGCCATCTCTCTTAAGTCAATCAAAGAGTTATCACCCTTTAATTATAGAAATTACCCAAAATTGGTCTTGTCAGCTCAATAACTTTAGAAGCCTTTGTCCAATCATCACCAAATTTTGTCACAATGTGTATTGGCATAATATCTCGGACAAGTTCCATAACTAGCCATATCACTTTTAGTCAATCAAGAGTTATCGCCCTTTATTTATAGAAATTAACCAAAAAATTGGTCTTGACAGCTCAATAACTTTAGAAACCTTTGTCCATTCATCATCAAATTTAGTCTGAATGTGTATTTGCATAATATCTCTGACAAGTTCGATAACTAGCCATATCCCTTTAGTCAATCAAGAGTTATCGCCCTTTAATTATAGATATTACCTAAAATTGGTCTTTGTCAGCTCAATAACAATTATCACTATACAGGACGGGCGTATTTTGTGACATTTGGCGCTCTTGTTATTATTGTTTTCAACTCTCTCTCTCTTTTAACGCCTTCCATGATTTAGACAACTGTTGAAAACCATACGGGAAATGGGGAAATTGCTCTTAATCTTTACCAACATACAGTCACTTTCTGATACCTATCAGTATCAGGGGTGGCCAAATATCAAAATAGTTTACTTGTCCATGGACACGTAATCAGAAAAAAATCACTTGTCCGTATGAATTGACAACTTGTCCATTATTTACATGCATGTCCTATATTTTTAAGGTTTTATATGGTTTTAGGTTGAAAATAAAAGTATTAAATTTCAGTTGTTTATTGAACTTTGACATATAATTGCAGGGTTCGACACTAACTTAAATTTCCATAGATCCTTTACCCTTTACTTCACAAGACTTTTCAAATGTCGGCTGCTTAACAATCATCAGACAAACAATTTCAACAATCTAGAAAACTGAAGGATTCACATTGATAAAGAGTTGAAAATATTGCAATAAAAAGTGAAATTGCTCGTTTTGAGCAAATTCACCTTTTATTGCAATATTTTCGAAAGTCATGTTCAAAAGTAGGTGCCAAATGTCGTCTGTGTGAAGTAATGGGTTTAGGACTCCCTGGTGCTTGATGTAGGGGTTCATTCCTCCTTCCTTTAAGGGAGTCCTCCAAATAACTGTATTTATATCTATTTAAATGAAAACAAAAAAACAACAACATTTTTGTGACTTTTTAGCTCACCTGAGCTTTGCTCAAGGTGAGTTATTGTGATCGCCTTTTGTCCGGCGTCCGTCATTCGTCAACTTCTTCTCCTCAGTAACCAGTGGGTCAATTTGGATGAAACTTCACAGAAAGCATCCTCTCAATGACCTCACCAGAATTCCTTCAAATTTTTGGGATCCATGCAAAATTCTGGTTTCCATGGCAACGAAACCAAAAAAACCTTCAAAATTCTTCTTCTCCCAAACTGGTTGGCAGATTTTCAAATAATTTTGTAGAAATGTTCCTTGGATGACCCCCTTCAGATTCCTACAAGCCATGTTGATTGGCCGAAAAACATGGCCATCAGGGGGGCGGGGCTATTTTGCCTTATATGGCTATAGTGCAAACTTAAAAAATCTTCTCCTCCGAAAGTGTCAGGCCGATTTTCAAATAATTTTGTAGAAATGTTTCTTAGGTGACCCTTTATCAGATTCCTTCAAGCCATGTTGATTGGTCGAAAAACATGGCCGCCAGGGGGCGGGGCTTTTTTGCCTTATATGGCCAAAGTGAAAACTTAAAAAATCTTCAACATCTTCTCCTCAGTAACCAGTGGGTCAATTGGGATGAAACTTCACAGAAAGCATCCTCTCAATGACCTCACCAGAATTCCTTCAAAATTTTGGGATTCATGCAGAATTCTGGTTTCTATGGCAACGAAACGAAAAAAACTTCAAAATTCTTCTTCTCCCAAACTGGTTGGCAGATTTTCAAATAATTTTGTAGAAATGTTCCTTGGGTGATCCTCTATCAGATTCCTTCAAGCCATGTTGATTGGTCAAAAAACATGGCCGCCAGGGGACGGGGCTATTTTGCCTTTTATGGCTATAGTGAAAACTTAAAAATCTTCTTCTCCGAAAGTGTCAGGACGATTTTCAAATAATTTTGTAGAAATGTTCCTTAAGTGACCCACTTTCAGATTCCTTCAAGCCATGTTGATTGGTCAAAAAACATGGCTGCCAGTGGGCAGGGCTATTTTGCCTTATATGGCTATAGTGAAAACTTAAAAAATCTTCTCCTCCAAAAGTGTCAGGCCGATTTTCAAATAATTTTGTAGAAATGTTCCTAGGGTGACCCTCTATCAGATTCCTTGAAGCCAAGTTGATTGTTCGGAAACTCTGGCTGCCAGGGGGCGGGGCTTATATAGCTAAAGTAAATCAAAAAAAAATCAAGTGAGCGATTCCAGGGCCATCATGGCCCTCTTGTTTATTATATTCATTTAACCATGTTACATTAAAATTAACATCATTTTCAGAGATCTGCCAATCTTTTGAAAACATTGGGCCCATCGCCCACCGAGGCCATTTTCAAAAACACATTCACATTTTAAAGCAATTTGAACAGAAGTCACCATTTAGTTTTGTTTTTTAACCAACATTGATCATTTCATTAACTTTTAATTCAAAGCTTAATACATGTATATCAGTTATCTTTCTCTTAACTTGAAAACATAGGCCGGTTAGTTTGACATCTGTTATTTGTAAGCTGCTTGAGAAAATAGTTAGGAAGCATATTATGAATCATCTGAATGAGAACCAGTTGCTGTCAAAAGAGCAATATTGTTTTTAGATCCAAACGTTCTTGTGCTCTCCAACTTCTAGATGTAATGGAAGACTGGACAGAGTTTTTTGAAAATCATCAGAGCTGGGATAGTGTATATTTGGATTTATCTAAGGCGTTTGACCGCATAAAAGACTGTCGAAAAAAGTATCTTCTTTTGGGATTAAAGGAAATGTTTTATCATGGGTTGATGATTTTTAAGCAAACTGTAGCCAATGTGTCGCAGTCAAGGGATGTAAATCGGATTGGAGAAGCGTCGACAGTGGTGTGCCACAGGGTAGTGTTCTGGGACTTGTACTTTTAAGCTCTACTGGCCAAAGGCCAGAAGGGCTTATGTCGTGGCGATTCGTCCGTTGTGCGTGCATCCGTCCGTAAACAATTTCTTGTTAACACGATACAGTCTTCACTTTTGATTGTATCTCAACCAAACTTATACAGTAGTTAGATATCCATGAGAGCTCGGTTCCTTTTGAAAACCAGCCAGATCTGCCCATGCATGACTGGATTATGGCCCTTGAAATGGTCAAAATTGCTATAAAAGAGCTTGTTAACATGATAGTCTTCACTTTTGATTGTATCTCAACCAAACTTATACAGTAGTTAGATATCCATGAGAGCTCGGTTCCTTTCGAAAACCAGCCAAATCTGCCCATGCATGACTGGATTATGGCCCTTGAAATGGTAAAAATTTCTATAATAGAGCTTGTTAACATGATACAGTCTTTATTTTTAGCTCTACTGGCCAAAGGCCAGAAGGGCTTATGTCGTGGCGATTTCTCCGTCGTCTGTGCGTAAACAATTTCTTGTTAACATGATACAGTCTTCACTTTTGATTGTATCTCAACCAAACTTATACAGTAGTTAGATATCCATGAGAATTTGGTTCATTTCTAAAAAACGGCCAGATCTACCCATGCATGGCTGGATTATGGCCCTTGAAATTGTCAAAATTGCTATAATACAGCTTCTGAACACAATAGAGCTTCCTTTTACTATCTGATCTTCACCAAACTTAGATGGTATTTGAATATTGATGACATATTGGTTCCTTTTGAAACAAGCCAGATCAATGCCAGTAGAGCATAGGCCCTCATGGGCCTCTTGTTTATTGTATCTCAACCAAACTTATACAGTAGTTAGATATCCATGAGAGCTTGATTCCTTTCGAAAACAAGCCAGATCCGCCCCATGCATGACTGAATTATGGCCTTTGAAATTATCAAAATTGCTATAATAGGGCTTGTTAACATGATACAGTCCTTATTTTTGATTGTATCTCAATCAAACTTATACAGTAGTTAGATATCCATGAGAGTTTGGTTCATTTCTAAAAAACGGTCAGATCTACCCATGCATGGCTGGATTATGGCCCTTGAAATTGTCAAAATTGCTATAATATAGCTTGTGAACACAATAGAGCTTCCATTTACTATCTGATCTTCACCAAACTTAGATGGTATTTGAATATTGATGACATATTGGTTCCTTTTGAAACAAGCCAGATCAATGCCAGTAGAGCATAGGCCCTCATGGGCCTCTTGTTATAATATATGTAAACGACATCACTGAAGCTGTTAATTTAAATGTCAAGGTCTTTGCAGATGACACCAAAATTTATGCTAAAATAAGTGATTGTGACAGCCTACAAGATGATCTTAATTCTATAAGTGATTGGGCAAATAAGTGGGATTTGACTTTAAATGTTGACAAATGTAAAGTTATAAACTACGGTTTATATAATAACCCTGAAAAACAGTATTCCTTGAATAATAATTATTTGAAAACTGCTATAGAAGAAAATGACCTTGGCGTATTATTTGAAAGAGACTTGAACTTAAGTAAACACATCTCTACGAAGATAAATAAGGCAAACAGCATCTTGTCTCTCATAAAAAGGACTTGTGATTTTATTGACAAATATGTATTTGTGAAACTATACACAGCTTTGGTTCATTCTCATGTTGAATTTGCAAATGTTGTTTGGCATCAATATCTAAGAAAGGACATTGAGAGCTTAGAAAGACTTCAGAGGAGAGCAACAAAGTTAGTTCCAGCACTTAGAGATCTCCCATATCAAGAGCGCCTTCGGGAGCTAAAGTTACCTACCCTTGCGCATAGGAGGGTTTGTGGAGATGCTATTTAGACATTCAAAATTGTAAAGGGTAAAGATGATTGTGTCTTTGATAAAAAAAATTGCTACTCTACATCAACAAGAGGACATAATTTAAAACTTAAAAAATCTAGATTTAGGACTACTTTCTGTCGGCACCAATTTTCCCGTAGAGTGATTGATTTGTGGAACAATTTACCCCAACATGTTGTTGATGCTAAGGATGTGGACAATTTCAAGATAAGGATGGATCGTCGCTGGAAAAAATATATCCTATATCAATGTTGAGTCCAAAAGCAAGGCTGTCTAGGGACATCAGTATATGCCAGACATAATCTACCTGTACCAATAACTTAAACTTAATCATTTGTGATCACCAGAATCAATGTAGTGCCAGATCTAGACAAAACGAAGAGGGACTTAAAAAGGACATGTCCTTACTACAGCGCCCAAAAGCATCTTATAGGTATCTTACAGGTATATATGATGCTTTCAATTTCTGCATTAGTCAACTGTCCATGATGCATACAGATTCTTAAAAGTGAATCCAGTGTACATTACGAAAGTGAAAGTCAATTTCCGGAAAACCCTCCCAGCTGAACCAAAACGAAGTCAGTTTTTAACTTGTTCAAAGCATTTAGACAAGTACTTGCTAATTTTATCATCTGTTATTCATATTATAACCGATGTCTAAACATATGCAGCTCACCTCTTAACCACTTGAATACATCGAAAATCGATTTCACATCAGCGAAACATTTGACGTCCGCCATTGTTTTTTCCTTCCAACATGTGGTTACATAGACTAGAAGAATTGGGTAAAAAAAAAATAAACAAAATATCTCTCGACTAACTTTACTTTTTGTATAATTAAGACATATAATTATTTCGTTAAATATTTGATTCGGATAAATATCATGTTCGGTATACAAGCAACACCTGAATGAATATACGGGTCTTAAACGGTTGCTATTTATGTTTTATCGCTTGTAGGTAACGAAAAAGCGAGGGACAAAATGAAACTGGAAATATTCATTTTCATTTATTATCCAGAAAATTTTACTTGTCCACGGACAAGTGGATTGAAAAAATGCACTTGCCCGGACGTATACATGTACAGATCGGGTAACTCAGACAAAGGATTTTGCCACCCCTGCATATTAAATTGTTTTAACACTATTAGATTGTTATACTTTCATTTCAAAAGACTTTCAATAGATTTATCTAGATTGTTTTATTATTAGCTCCCCTGAGCATGAATTGCTAAAATTGAGCTATTGTGATCGCCTTTTGTCCGTCATCAACAAATTGCTTGTTGACACACGAGAGGACATTTTTTTACAAGGTTGTTTTTTTCAGTATGTGTTGACTTAAATAGAAAATGGGCCAATTGTTACAGAATTCTTACATAAGAGGCCAGTTTTTTTCATTTGAGCACATAGAAACTTTGTCAGAATGTTTGTTTAGTTATGGCATTTTGGCTTAGTTTCAACTAGGGTCATTTCATGTAAACAAAGTTTAGAAGGTTACTAGTTCAAATTTGAAATAAATCCTGTGGAATTTCTAGCAGGATGACGGAATTTCGTCAGAATGTTTTAATGGATGATATATAGGCTGAGTTCAAATATAGGTTATGTCAGATCAAAACTAGGTCACAAGGCCAACTTTTAAAAGAACCACATTGACTAAGAGGCCTCATTTTTATTTCGAGAATAATGAAACTTTGTCCGAATGTTAATCTTGATGATATTATAGGCTGATTTTGTATATGGGCCATGTCATGTCAATAACTAAATTACTTTGGCAAATTTATGGATAACAATCAATAGGTCAAATTATTTCTTAAAGTACTGCTTGTGATAACCTTATCATATATATATATATATATTTTATATACTGAATGATAAAATATAGAGATTTCCCAACTTGAGAAAACCTATAACATGCTTTTTGTCTACTGAGCAATATCGCCTAGTGTGCGATATAGCTCACTAGCCGGATTTTCGGAACTACTTTTTATGCCCCGGCATACAAAGTATGAGGGGCATATAGTTTTCCGGTCTGTTCGTCCGTCCGTCCGTTCGTCCGTCCCGCTCAGGTTAAAGTTTTTGTTCAAGTTAGATTTTAGTGAACCTGATGTCCTATCATTATGAAACTTCACACAAATGACAATCAACATATCATTGTTTAAAAAATTGTATCAATTTGAGGTTGGACCAACTGTTCATCCGTCTGTTCGTCCATTCCATTCTCAGGTTAAAGTTTTTGGTCAAGTTAGATTTTAGTGAAGCTGATGTCCGATCATGATGAAACTTCACACAAATGACTATTAACATATCATTCTTTAAAAAATTGTATCAATTTGAGGTTGGACCAACTGTTCGTCCGTCTGTTCGTCTGTCTGTTCGTCCATTCCATTCTCAGGTTAAAGTTTTTGGTCAAGTTAGATTTTAGTGAACCTGATGTCCTATCATTATGAAACTTCACACAAATGACAATCAACATATCATTGTTTAAAAAATTGTATCAATTTGAGGTTGGACCAACTGTTCGTCCGTCCGTTCGTCTGTTCGTCTGTCTGTTCGTCCATTCCATTCTCAGGTTAAAGTTTTTGGTCAAGTTAGATTTTAGTGAACCTGATGTCCTATCATTATGAAACTTCACACAAATGACAATCAACATATCATTGTTTAAAAAATTGTATCAATTTGAGGTTGGACCAACTGTTCGTCCGTCCGTTTTAAAATATAGTTAACAACCGGGGCATCCGTGTTCCATGGACACATTTTCTTGTTTTAAATCTCTTTTAAACACTTTTAAGCTCTGTTTTCACTACTTAACACTTTATTTCCATGATGAACCGTTAAATAATCCACAATTGCACTTTTAAATCCGCAAATAAGAGCTTGAATCGACATGACACAAGTTTATTTCAATCAATGTACACATTGTCGGTGACGTCACGTATATATATTTATCACATGACAATGCTTGTATCCGATGTAATATAACCATTACGTATTTCTTTATATACAACATGTGTAATATAAGATGACCTAATACTTGGAAAATGACGTCACGTCAGCGTTTTGACGTCATACATTAGTCACTTTGGCTCCAAAACCCGTACATTTTATCTAGAAATATTGTAAACGTTAAGTACATTTTTATCGAAATACGCCTCATAAGTCACTTTATGTGATAGATATAATATCTCATGCGTGTTATTTATTATTACTTTTAATAAACTAAGCTGAATATGACCTCGGCATAATTATTCGTGGCATTATTATACGGTTTACTGACGAAATTAAAATAGCTTTGGAAAACCCGATTTTCTTTGTGTGTTTCGTCATGTGATAAAAAGAATCTGACATTCGTTGTCATTTCATATAAAGTTTTATCAAACTCGTCCAAGGTATTTGTTATTAAGCTCGCCACAGGCTCGCTTAATAACAAAAAATCTTGAACTCGTTTAATAAAACTTTATATGAAATGACAACTCATGTCAGATCCTATATATAGTGACGTCACTGCAAAATTGGCAGATTACGTCATTCAGATCTCTCCACTTCTGAGCTAAAAATAAATGAGCTGCACAGGGGTATTGTCGTTTAAAAATTAAAATTATCGCCGAGTATATAATATATAGTTTAATAAACATTGTTTTCATGATTTGGGAATTAAATCCCTCGTGAAAGAGATTCTTGCATATAAAAACTTGTGCGCTATGGCGCACTCGTTTTTATATCGCAAGAATCTCTTCCACATGGGATTTAAATCCCGTATCATGAAAACAACGTTAATTAAACTCTATATATATATACAGAGCAATAGTGTCCATTAATTTCATTCTTTTACCTGTCTCACTTTGCCAAAGTGTACATGGTGAACTAGTGTGATTAGGCTTGGTCAGGTGTGCATCAATTTCATCCTTTGACCTATCACACTTTGCCAAAGTGTACAAGGTGAACTATTGTGATTGGGATTCAGGTGTGCATCAATTTCATCCTTTAACCTTTTGTACTTTGCCACAGTGTACATAGTGAACTATTGTGGTATGGCTTGGTCAGATGTGCATCAATTTCATCCTTTAACCTATTGCATTTTGCCAAAGTGTACAAGGTGAACTATTGTGATTAAACTAGATCAGGTGTGCATCAATTTCATTTTTTTACCTGTCGCACTTTGCCAAAGTGTACACGGTGAACTATTGTGATTAGGCTTGGTCAGGTGTGCATCAATTTCATCCTTTGGCCAATCACACTTTGCCAAAGTGTACAAGGTGAACTATTGTGATTGAACTAGATCAGGTGTGCATCAATTTCATCCTTTGGCCAATCACATTTTGCCAAAGTGTACAAGGTGAACTATTGTGATTGAACTAGATCAGGTGTGCATCAATTTCATCTTTTGGCCAATCACACTTTGCCAAAGTGTACAAGGTGAACTATTGTGATTAGGCTTGGTCAGGTGTGCATCAATTTCATCCTTTAACCTATTACACTTTGCCACAGTGTACAAGGGGAACTATTGTGATTGGACTTGGTCAGGTGTGCATTAATGTCATCTTTTAACCTATCCCACTTTGCCACAGTGTACAAGGTGAGCATTATAGAGCAATCATGGCACTCATGTTTATATTTTTCAGTTCAAGATAAAGGGTTGAGAAAGACACCATTCATAAAAACAAGTTTTAGACCCAAGGACAAACTGGGTTTTGATCAGGTAAATAGAAAATAATTTGTAGATGCCGATTTCATTTTCATATCATTTGGTTAAATGATTGCTAAGGGCTTAGCTGTACATGTTCAAGATGAGCTTTGATTGTCCTACGTTTGTTGGCAATAATTCTACATAGTTAACACTTTCCTTTAAATATGTTCTCTTCTGTAACGACTACGCTAATTGTGGTGAAACCTCTTAGTAAGCATTTTTAGCTCGACTATTCGACGTCGGCGTCCGGTTAAAGTTTTAGGGCAAGTTGGGATTTTCATTCATAAGTATTTGTGCTAGGGCTTTCATATTTGGAATATAATTACATCTAATACCTTTCTTTATATTGTATGCTGAAGATTCTGAGTTTTACCTTCTTTTTGGGGTAAAAGACATGATTTTGGGTGGTTAAAGTTTTAGGGCAAGTTGGCATTTTCATTTAATTTTTTAATTTTTCTCTATAAGAATTTGTGCTAGGGCTTTAAAATTTAGAATATAGTTACATCTTATACCTTTCTTCACATTGAATGCTGAAGATGCTGAGTGTGACCTTCTTTTTGGGGTAAAAAACATGATTTTCGGTGGTTAAAGTTTTGGGGCCAGTAGGATTTTATTTTATTTTTTTAACTTTTTCTGAATAAGTACTTGTGCTAGGGCTTTCATATTTGGAAAATAATTACATTTAATACATTTCTTCATATTATATGCTGAAGATGCTGAGTGTGACCTTCTGTTTGCGGTAAAACACATGCTTTTGGGTGGTTAAAGTTTTAGGGCAAGTTGGCTTTTTCATTTAATTTTCTAATTTTTCTAAATAAGTACTTGTGTTAGGGCTTCCATATTTGGAATATAATTACATGTAATACCTTTCTTCACATTGTATGTTGAAGATGCTGAGTGTGACTTTTAGGGGGTAAAAAACATGATTTTTGTTTGATTTTGAGAATTTTAAATAAATTCTTAATTTTTGGTTACATTTCTTTCTAATTGTGATCATTTATTTATCAAATATAATTCTTCAACATATCAAACGGGTTTTGCATGGTGTCAAACATAAGGAAAACCTTTTTTTAAGGTTTTGCTAATTTTGGACTCGGTCAGTTTTAACATTTGCGTTTAGCTCAACGTTAAAGTTACATCATTCAAATCACTTCATACTTCACATATTTGTTAAGGACCATCGTACAATTAGGTTAGATAACTCCATTGTATCCTAAATATGGAGTAATGGCCCTTGATTGACTTAGGAAATTTTATTTTTAAATTATATTTAAATGTATGTATATCTATTCAGTTGCTTTTACATATAGAGTATATAATATGATTTAATAGTACTTAAGTGCAATATAATGAAATAGTGCTTTATGTGAATAAGCGGCATGTAGTCGAGCGCACTGTCCTCCGACAGCTCTTGTCTACTTTATTCTTTCAAGTCTTTCCAATCTGTGCAGAATTCTGTTTGCCACAGCATCAGAGACTTCATAAGATTTCTTAAGCGGGTAATGCTTTATTCTAAACATAGAAACACAAAGGCATGGAATATCTTAACACAGTACTTTTTGCAAATAAAAAAAGACATGGATTTTGTAATGCAGTACTTCTTTCAAACAAGCAAATATATTACAATGTGACACATTTATAAGTTGACATAAACTTATTGAAACTGAATATGTTTCTTGATCACAATGTTTTATATACACAGAAGTGAGACAGAAATATAAGGTCTATCAGGCAAAGAGGAGTCCTGTTGCATTCCTATTAAAACAGTACATACAGAATATAGAAGGACAACACACAGGGCTAGAATTCTAGTTTACTGTCTGAAGTTACATTAACAGTTTTTTAAAGTGTAGGCAGAAAGTGAAAGCTTTGATGAGACTGGTTATTCATAGATCAATTTAGTCTTCACTATTACCATTAGGCTGGTCACAAATAAAACAAGATTCCCTTATGCCCAAAACACATTTTCTTTTTAATTTTCAAAATACAGACGCTTGCTTAACTCTTTCCCTCATACGACAATTCTGCAGCAGACGACTTTGAACGTATTTTGTCAAAACATAGAAATTCTCCATAATTGAATGGATAACCAGTATGACAAAAAGTGGAAAACAAGCATGTTTTGTGCAATTTCTTCTTTTGTCACTATTTTTTCAAAAGGCTGTCTGCTGCAGAGGCGTCAGAAAGCGTCTATATGAGGGAAAGGGTTAAGCCTCAGCTGCAGAATACTTTTGAAAACATTGTTAAAAAAGAAATTTCTCAAAACAAGCAGTTTCTACTTATTTTATGTTATGTTTTCATTATGAGATATTTTTCATATTTTTGCACAGATGTTTTCAAAGTCACCTGCTGCAGGTTTGTTGTATACATATGGACAGGGTTAAGAGTTAATTGATATACTTGGTCAACTGGATGAAAGTTTGTTAACCTCATATCTGTATCATCACAGCTGTTTTAAACTGGTTGAGCAAATTTGTTATGCACCAAGCTGAGCAACCATTTATTAACCAGGTTTACAAAAAAGTTGAAACCTGGTTATTAAAATAACAATCTTGTGGTTCGGTTGGACGGGCGGTGTCAAACACACCTATGAAACTGTATATCCAGGGCCTTCGCTGTTGGTCGCCAAAGTTGCCAAATAAGAAAAAATAACCAAAGTGGGGAAAGAAAAAACAAATTTGCGAAAAGGAAAATCTCGGCAAATTGAGCTGCCATTTAGTTTATATAAATGCTCTAAGGGACGTATTTTTTCAACAATACAAGCAAGCTATTGATTTTTTCCCTGTGTATAGCTTATCACGATAACCAGTCTTGATATTCGACAATGTGAAGGTCAACTGCGTGATCGGAGGTTTTTCACACATTTTATCAGATTTATTGGACGAATTAGTGTCATGACCAATTAACTGATGTATAAAAGAGTTAACTGTTTGCTCTTTGATCAAATTTTTTTTTTTCAATTTGAATATTGTTTTCAACCGTTATCAAGATTATAATTGACCAAACACTCTCGGGTGCGGACAATTAAAGAAGGTAATTTAAGTGTGGAAACAATAGTTTTGTGAAAAACTCTAGTGAAAACAAAAGTAATTGATTTAATGAACTATAGCGTATAATAAACTTTTTTTTTCAAACCCTTTGACCTTTCTATGTATAAAATAATTGGCTCCAACTTTGGCTACTTTGGTTCCAACTTTTTGTTCAATTTGGCGAAGGCAAAATTCTGTCCAGGGCAGGCCCTGATATCTTAAGTTACAATTGACATATTGTAACCAAAATTGGTATGTATAAAGAGTTTTTGGAGACCTTTCATGGGATTGCATTTGGGGCCACTAGGGCGAGGTCAAGGTCACTGTTACTAAATATAGAAAACTGGTTGAAACTGGATAAGTTTAGTTATGGTTGACATATTGTAACCAATGTTGGTATGTAGAATGAGTTTATGGGATTGTGTTTTGGGCCCCTAGGGTCAAGGTCAAGGTTGCTAGCTGTTACTAAAAGTAGAAAAATAGTTAAACTGAATATCTTTAGTTACGGTTGTCATATTATAACCAAAGTTGATATGAAAAAAAGAGTTAATGGAGACCTTTCAAGGGATTGCGTTTGGGGGTCAAGGTCAAGGTCGCTGTTACTAAAAGTAGGAAAATGATTGAAACTCAATTCTTTACTTACAGTTCATTTACTATGACCAAACATGGTATATAACTGTTCGAAAAAGGAAACATGTTTTCTACTGTGTCATATTTTAAGGAAATATATCTTCCAACCAATCTTTGGCTATAAAAATATTATATTGATCTAAAGGTGGGTTCATCTGGCTCACAAGTAAAACTCTTGTACCATAGTTTGTTCTATATTTTTCCTTATGTTGCAGTGCACTTGCTGTATAAATGATTATGATACAATATAAATATTTAATAGATTTTGCTACTTGTTTTCAAAATTATTTGCTGCAAATTTGTTGTATTTAGGAAAGGGCTATGTTTTGTTTTACTGATACATGTACAACTGATAACCAATAAAATCAGATTGAAAACCTGGTTTCATCGCACTTCAGTGTTCTTGTATTTAACTCTTGTATAAACTCTTTCCCACATACAAAAATTCTGCAGCATGCAACTTTCAACATATATTGCATTGCATTAAAAATCAGCAAAGATGAGAGTTAAATTATTAAATAGATTTTTTCTCCTATTGTCACACTGTTTTCAAAAGTCATCTGCTGCAGAGGCGCCAGAAAGCATCTATATGGGGGAAATGGTTAAAAGATGTCTGATCTGAAAACCTTTGAGAATGATATTAATTTCCACATTCAACAAATCTGCATTTTTCTTTTTTAAAAACCTGTAGGCAAACATTATACAGTTAAGAACATCATGAAATTGACAAACCTTCCGTTCATGCTCAGCTCCATTCTGTTCAGTTACGATCAGCTCAGGTTCCAATCCGCTCTTAAAGCGTTCAGTCGTTCAAATCATTGTGATTGCTTTTGAGTTTGACTTTTCGAAGAAAAGGCTAGCTATACTACTCGCCTCGGCGTCAGCATCACCCCTTGGTAAGTTTTAGTACCAATTCACGTTTTTTCAAAACCCTTACAGATATTGCTTTGAAACTTATAACACTTATTCACCATCATTACTTTCATCAACAGACCAGAGTACATAACTCTGTCAAGGTGTTTGTAAGAATTATGGCCCTATTTCAACTTTCAACTTAAATTTTGGTTAAGTTTTTCGTACCACCCCACGTTTTAGCTCAAGGTATTGTGATCGCCTTTTGTCCGTCATCCGTCAACTTCTTCTCCTCAGTAACCAGTGGGTCAATTGTGATGAAACTTCACAGAAAGCATCCTCTCAATGACCTCATCAGAATTTCTTCAAATTTTTGCGATCTTTGCAGAATTCGGGTTTCCATGGCAATGAAACGAAAACAACTTCGAAAATCTTCTTCCCTCAAACTGGTTGGTAATATTTTTAGAAATGTTCCTTGAATAACCGACCCTCTATCAGATTTCTTCAAGCCACGTTGATTCTTCGAAAAACATGGCCGCCAGGGGGCGGGGCTTTTTTGCATTATATGGTTATAGTGAAAACTTAAACAATCTTCTTCTCTGAAAGTGTCGGGCTGATTTTCAAATAATTTTGTAGAAATGTTCCTTGGGTGACCCTCTGTCAGATTTCTTCAAGCCATGTTGATTGGTTGAAAAACAGGGCCACCAGGGGGCGGGGCTATTTTGCATTATATGGCTATAGTCAGGGTTTCCACTAGACCATATATATTTTTGGCCACATTAAACCACAATTTTGTTACGCAAGGTGGAGGGTTCGGGATGGGGTGAGCCCCATTCCGTGGGACTTTTTTTTTGTTCAGCTGTATTGATATACACTAATTTAAGCATACCTAACACTTTTAATGTGTGTTCTGTCATTGACTAACTATTAGTGAAAACTTAAAAAATCTTCTTCTCCAAAAGGGTTAGACCGATTTTCAAATAATTTTGTAGAAATATTCTAAGGATGACACTCTATCAGATTCCTTCAAGCCAAGTTGATTGGTCGGAAACTATGGCCGCCCGGGGGCGGGGCTTATATAGCTAAAGTGAAGAAAAAAAATCGGATGAGCGATCCAGGGCCATCATTGCCCTCTTCTTTCATTCATTATGATTGTTTTGTTTAGAGAGAAAAATTCCGTTCCGCTCTTAAATCAGTCCAATCACCCTCACGATCCAATCAAGTTCTGCTCAGACTGTCAATTTCGAGGTGTTCTTAACTGTATATGTGATAGTTAAATTATTGAATAAAGTTGAAAACATTATTTTGAGCATCTTCTTTTTTGCCACAATGTTTTCAAAAGTCGTCTGCTGCAGAGGCGACAGAAAGGGCTAATCCATTTACAAATTTTAGCTTAATATTTTGATAAATAGTTTAAATATTATGAAATATTGTGGAAAAAAGGAGAAATTGCTCATTTCTCTTTTTCCCACAATGTTTTCAATAATTGTCTGCTGCAGAAAACTTTACTGTCCATCTACATGTAATTAAACCTTTACCTCATGTTGTCGCTTTCTGACGCCTCTGAAGCAGACGACTTTTGTAAACATTTTGACAAAAGAAGAAATTGCTCAAAATAATGTTCAACTTTATTTAATAATTCTACTCACATTTATTGGGATTGTTCACACTTTTGCAAAGATGTTTCCAAAGTCATCTGCTGCTGGTTTGCTGTATGTGGGAAAGGTTTAAGTCCTAGATGCATCTTTAAAAGGAAAAATAAAACTTAAGCCCAATTAGTTTTCGCCTATTTACCTTTATATGATCCCAGTTAAGGAGAGACAATGAAACCCTTAATCCCCAGATGGGCTCTAATGTGTGAGGTTCCCTTGATTTACAGGTATATATGATCAATTTAGATCGTCGACCTGAGAGAAGGAAAAGAATGTTACATGTGTTTGATATATTGGGCATAGATGCTTTAGTGATTCCAGCTGTTGACGGAAAGTAAGTGACTTTTGGTATTGGTTAATATATCAAAATCTTAACATACAACAAATCTGCAGCAGACAACTTTGACAACCTTTAGTGAAAAGTAATGAAAACCTCTCAAAATGAAAATGAGTTAATTGAATATAGTTACAAACATTCTCGTCAAAGGTGAAATTTCTCATTATAAGCCATTTCTCTTTTGCCCCAATGTCTATATTGGGGATGTGCAGATGTGTTGTATGTTAAACAATTAAAATGTACCTGTATCGTCAAATGAAAATGTACCTGATCGCCTTTTGTCCGTCGTCCGTCAACTTCTTCTCCTCAGTAACCAGTAGGTCAATTGGGATGAAACTTCACAGAAAGCATCCTATCAATGACCTCAACAGAATACCTTCAAAGTTTTGGGATCCATGCAGAATTCTGGTTTCCATGGCAACGAAATGAAAAAAACTTCAAAATTTTCTTCTCCCGAACTGGTTGACAGATTTTCAAATAAATTTGTAGAAATGTTTCTTGGATGACCCTCTATCAGATTCCTTCAAGCCATGTTGATTAGTCGAAAAATATGGCCGCCAGGGGGTGCGGGGCTATTTTGCCTTGGCTATAGTGGAAATTTAAAAATCTTCTCCGACGAAAATGTTAGGCGGATTTTCAAATAATTTTCTAGAAATGTTCCTAGGGTGACGTTCTATTAGATTGCTTCAAGCCAAGTTGATTCGTCGGAAACTATGGCCGCCAGGGGGCGGGGCGGGGCTTATATGGCTAAAGTGGACAAAAAAAAATCAGGTGAGCGATCCAGGGCCATCATGGCCCTCTTGTTTAAAGTTGTCTGCTGCAGATTTGTGTTATGTTGGAAACAGGTAGTGTTGCCTGTATTTCATATATTTTTAGCTCACCTGTGCACGAAGTGCTCAAGGTGAGTTATTGTGATCGCCCTATGTCCGGCGTCCGTTGTCCGTCGTCCGTCAACATTTTCTCCTCTGTAACCGGTGGGTCAACTGGGATGAAATTTCACAGAAAGCATCCTCTCAATGTCCTCACCAGAATTCCTTAAAATTTTCGGGATCCATGCATAATTCTGGTTTCCATGGCAACGAAATGAAAAAACTTCAAAATTCTTAAAAAATCTTCTCCTCCGAAAGTGTCAGGCCGATTTTCAAATAATTTTGTAGAAATGTTCCTCGGGTGACCCTCTATCAGATTCCTTCAAGCCATGTTGATTGGTCGAAAAACATGGCCGCCAGGGGGGGGCGGGGCTATTTTTCCTTATATGGCTATAGTGCAAACTTAAAAAATCTTCTCCTCTGAAAGTGTCAGGCCGATTTTCAAATAATTTTTGTAGAAATGTTCCTTGGGTGACCCTCTATCAGATTCCTTCAAGCCATGATGATTGGTCGAAAAACATGGCCGCCAGGGGGGGGGGCGGAGCTATTTTTCCTTATATGGCTATAGTGCAAACTTAAAAAATCTTCTTCTCCAAAAGTGTCAGGCCGATTTTCAAATAAATTTGTAGAAATGTTCCTTGGGTGACCCTCTATCAGATTCCTTCAAGCCATGTTGATTGGTCGAAAATCATGGCCGCCAGGGGGGGGCGGGGCTTTTTTGCCTTATATAGCTATAGTGCAAACTTAAAAAATCTTCTCCTCCAAAAGTGTCGGGCCGATTTTCAAATAATTTTGTAGAAATGTTCCTTGGATGACCCTCTATCAGATTCCTTCAAGCCATGTTGATTGGTCAAAAAACATGGCCGCCAGGGGGCGGGGCTATTTTGCCTTTTATTGCTAAAGTGAAAACTTAAAAAATCTTCTCCTTCAAAAGTGTCAGGCCGATTTTCAAATAATTTTGTAGAAATGTTCCTAGGGTGACCCTCTATCAGATTCCTTAAAGCCAAGTTGATTGGTTGGAAACTATGCCCGCCAGATGGCGGGGCTTATATAGCTAAAGTGAAAAAAAAAATCAGGTGAGCGATTCCAGGGCCTTCATGGCCCTCTTGTTTAGCAATCCTCAGCAGGAAGTGCAAGGTGAGCTTTTGTGATCACTCACCGTCTGGCTCCGTCTGTCAGTTCACATTTTCCTAGAAACTGACTAATTTCAGAATAATTACACAGGAATTTTCCTTAAGGGCCTCACCGGGACTAAACCGGAGCACACAATTAACAACGGCGAGAAAATAGGTGGATTTCCGTCAAGAAAGCATTTGAAAAATTACAATTGGCCGTAGCAATATTGCTAAGAACGCTGAACATTGTAAGTACATCGGCAGGACTACGGTATCACATCTGTACCAGTACAGTACACATTGATGCCATCAGAGAGCCACCGATATATTACTGTGCGCTACTGGTGCTCTACAGACATTAACGAAGCCGTACCAGAGTACTGCCGTTGTAGTTCCGTTGCTCACTAAGGTATCACAACCCGCCGTTACTAATCTTTTCGCCGATGTTCTGACCATGTACTACCGTTCTTAGCAATGTGATACCGTCGCACTGCCATCCTAGTACCGATCCCCGAAAATCTCTAAATTTGTGCTCCGGTATAGCTCCGGCAAACCAAATTGGCTATGTCTGACATGCCCTTTAGGGCATTCTCTTTCAAAGTTGTTCAAAGAACTTTTGTTGCTGCGGATTCACAAAAGGGGAAAAACATGGCTGCCAGAGGGCGGAGCTTGTTTTGCTTATATGTATACATAGTGAAAACTTAAATCTTTTTATCCAAAAGTACTGGCCAAATCTTATATTAGTTTGGCACAAATGTTCCTTCGGTGACCTTCTACTAAGTTTGTTCAAATTATTTCTATCCCTTGAAAAACATGGCTGCCAATGGGCGGAGCTTGTTTTCCTTATATGTATATATAGTGAAAACTTAAAGTGTTCCTTGGTGACACTCTTCCTAGACTGTTGAAATTGTTATGATCCATTGATAAAATGACCACAAGGGGGTGTGGCTTGCTTTCCTTGTATGCATATCGTAAGAACATTAAAAACTGATTTCTATTAAATCAGATGAGCGATTAAGGATCATCATGGTCCTCATGTGTGCTTTTTAGCTCACCTGAGCTTTGCTCAAGATGAGTTATTGTGGGTGCCTTTTGTCCGTCATGCGACGTGCGTCGTGCGTCAACTTCTTCTCCTCAGTAACAAGTGGATCATTTGGGATTCATGCAGAATTCTGGCTTCCATGGCAACGAATGAAAAAAACTTCAGAGTTCATCTTTTCCCAAATTGGTTTGCAGATTTTCAAATAATTTTGTAGAAATGTTCCTTGGATGACCCTCTATCAGATTCCTTCAAGCCATGTTGATTGGTCAAAAAACATGGCCGCCAGGGGTGCGGGGCTATTTTGCCTTATATGGCTATAGTGAAAACTTAAAAAATCTTCTCCTCCGAAAGTGTCAGGCCAATTTTCAAATAATTTTGTAGAAATGTTCCTTAAGTGACCCACTATCAGATTCCTTCAAGCCATGTTGATTGGTCAAAAACATGGCCGCCAGTGGGCGGGGCTTTTTTGCCGTATATGGCTATAGTGAAAACTTAAAAAATCTTCTCCTCCAAAAGTGTCCTAAGGTGACCCTCTATCAGATTCCTTCAAGCCAAGTTAATTGGTCGGAAACTATAGCCGCCAGGGGGACGGGGCTTATATGGCTAAATTGAAAAAAATAATAAAATCAGGTGAGCGATCCAGGGCCATAATGGCCCTCTTGTTTATAGCTCCTTTTTACAAAAACTTGAGTTGACTATACTTCCAGGATTTTTTGATCCAGTCGAGGGAAGGTGAAAGCTGTTTTCAAATTTGGTGTTCAGATGTACATGTATTTATATCTATGTGTAACCAGGGATGTACATCTACGTCCCTGGTGTAACCTTTAATGAAAAATGGATTAAAATTATTTAATTTTTGCTTAAATCCAATAGAAATCCTTTTCATACAATATTATATATATATATATATATACATGAATGTATATTTATAGGATAGTGTTGAAAACATCATGAGCTTTTACCGTTATAGTTACAATGTTTCAGATGCATCAACACGTGTCTTTAAGTGGGAAAGGGACAATTATACAAGTTCAAATATCAATATATTGTTGTTCAAGTTGATATTTGAACTTGTATAATTGTCCCTTTCCCACTTAAAGACACGTGTTGATGCATCTGAAACATTGTAACTATAACGGTAAAAGCTCATGATGTTTTAAACACTATCCTATAAATATACATTCATGTACATGCATAGAGATTTTTGCTGAGGTGATTTATAAGTCATCTGCTGCAGATTTATTGTGTATTGGGAGAGGGTTTTTATACTATTATTTATATATACATGTATCATCAAACTGATTTATTTATATGTTAATACACAATCACAATCTATCCCCTAACCTTTTCTATGCTCTAATGTATGTCAACTGTATTTATGTTGGCCTGTTTAAACTTATTTTTCCTTTAACTTTGTTCACTAGCAGTGTTTAGAAGAGTATAATTGTCAAATAGAGTCTTAAACATATTTGCTTTAATAGGGGGAAATTGCTCATTATGAGCAATTCCTCCTAATGAGCAATTTTTCCTTTGGCTACACTTTTTTCAAAAGTCGTCTGCTACAGAGTCTGGGAAATATGAACTCTCCAAGGGAGCATTTGTTTGGACAGGAAGACCAGATAGGCGTTATATTCCAAGTGTTGTATATTCTGTATTTTAGACTTCTGAATGATACATACCTCTATAAAGATCTAAGGATACAAGTTGTACCTGGTTTTACAGATCCTTACGGCGGAAGGTTTCTATAATTTTTACTTACTTAACCCTTTCCCAACTGTAGATGCTTTCTGACGCCTCTACAGCAGACGACTTTTGAAATAATTGTTGCAAACTGTGAAATTGCTCATCATGAAAACTATGAAAAGTCTATAAATGGGTATATTGACTGAAAAATGTTGTATGCATTTTGGCAAACAAAGATTTTTCTCACTCGAAACGATTTTCCTTGGGTCACAATGTTTTCCAAAGTTGTCAACAATTTTAAACCTATATGATCAACTTTTGTGTGATATTGCTGCTTTGAAATCATCTGAATAAATATAGATATATATGATGGCCCTATATCGCACACCTGATTTAATAGAACTTCAATAGTTTTCAAAGTTTTTACTCTATACATACAAGGTAAACAAGCAACCCCCCTGGTGGCCATGATTTTCAACAGATCCGAACATATTGAAAAACCTTGCAAAAGGGTCACACAAGTAATATTTGTGTAAAAATAATTTACAAATTGGACCAGTTTTTTTGGACTAGAGGATTTTTAAAGTTTTGGCAATTTTCCCCGTTTCTGATGCCGCAGCAACCAAATTTCTATATGGAATTGAATTCTTAAAACAGCTTTGAAAGAGGACCACCTAAGGAACATTCCTGTGAAATTATTTTGAAATTGGTGAAAGTTGTTCAATTTATTCTGATCCGTTTAAGAAAGGCCACCAGGGGGTTGCTTGTTTTCCTTATATGTATAGAGAAAAAACTTTGAAAACTATTGAAGTTCTATTAAATCAGGTGAGCAATATAGGGCCATCATAGCCTTCTTGATTAATTTAGCATGTTGATACTTTGTCAGAACGTGTGTCTTTATGATATCTAGACCAAGTTTGAATATTGGTGTTACTTGGTCAAAATCTAGGTCAATATTTGGAAAGGGTAAACATCGATTCAATATTATTATCTCCACTGGCTGAAAGCCAGTCGAGCTTATGTCATGGCGAATTGTCCGTCGTGCGTGCGTAAACTTTTTCCTTTAAACAACTTCTTCTCCCTAACCACTTGGCCAATTTGGTTGAAACTTCATGGGAAGCATCCTCTCAATGTCCTCTACTAAATTCCTTCAATTTTTTTTGATCCATTCGAAATTCTGGTTTCCATGGCAACCGAAAGAAAAAAATAGTGAGAACTTAAAAAATCTTCTTCTCCAAAAGGGTCAGGCCGATTTTCAAATAATTTTGTAGAAATGTTCCTTGGGTGACTCTTTATTAGATTCCTTCAAGAAATGTTGATTGGGCGAAAAACATGGCCGCCAGGGGGGCGGGGCTATTTTGCCTTATATTGCAATAGTGAAAACTTAAAAAATCTTCTTCTCCAAAAGTGTTCAGCAGATTTTCAAAAAAAATTGTAGAAATGTTCCATGGGTGACCCTCTATCAGATTCCTTCAAGCCATGTTGATTGTTAAAAAAACATGACCGTCACAGGGCGGGGCTATTTTGCCTATATGGCTAAAGAGAAAATTTAAAAAATCTTCTCCTCCAAAAGTGTCAGGCCGATTTTCAAATAATTTTGTAGAAATGTTCCATGGGTGACCCTTTATTAGATTCCTTCAAGAAATGTTAATTGGTTGAAAAACATGGCCGCCAGGGGGCGGGGCTATTTTGCCTTATATAGCTATAGTGAAAACTTGAAAAATCTTCTTCTCCGAAAGTGTTCAGCAGATTTTCAAATAATTTTGTAGAAATGTTCATTGGGTGACCCTCTATCAGATTCCTTCAAGTCATGTTGATTGGTCGAAAAACATGGCAGCCAGAGGGCGGGGCTATTTTGCCTTATATGACCATAGTGAAAACTTAAAAAATCTTCTCCTCCGAAAGTGTTTGGCTGATATTCAAATAATTTTGTAGAAATGTTTCTAGGCTTACCCTCTATCAGATTCCTTCAAGCCATGTTGATTGGTTGAAAAATATGGCTGCCAGGGGGTGGGGCTATTTTGCCTTATATGGCTATAGTGAAAACTTAAAATATCCTCTCCTCCGAAAGTGTCAGGCCGATTTTCAAATAATTTTGCAGAAACATTCCTTTAAGCCATGGTGGTTGGTAAAAAAAATAGCCACCAGGGGCAGGGCTGTTTGGAGATTTTATTTTGCCTTATGGCCGTGGAGCGATACTGGCCCTCTTGGGCCTCTTGTTTTATTCTGTCATGGCGGGTAGTTCACATAGCTATGCATTTCCCAGCTTTCTTTTACTAATACTTCACACAAAATACTTCCAAGGCCACTAGCAAATTGGCTACATTTTCACATAGAACTTTTTGGTAGGCTGGCTTTTAGAAATCACACTAAAGGATAAATTGTTGACTTAGGAACACTTACTTTTACTTGATGAAGCAAATGATTACTTTTGCCTTAATTGACTTAATCTTTTCCCACACACAGACTTATTTGTATGTATCTGCAGCAGATGACTTTTGAAATGTTTGTGGTTAGTGGGGAAATTGCTCACAAGCAATTTCTCTATTTGCCACAATAGTTTCAACTCTGTTAAATAATTATATTTCCATTTAAAAAGATTTCCATATATTTGCCAAGCTGTTTTCGAAGTCATGGTCCTCTTGTCAGTTCATTTTCTGAAAACAAGTGGATGAAAGTTACAAGCTGCAATTGTTTAGCTCAATTTGCACCCCTTGGAATATTTTAAAATTAATTGTTCCTACGGATTATGGGGCATTATTGGGGAAACTGTCAAAATAATATTTAACTTTCTGTATTCTGTTCTCACATACTACATGACTGTAGCAGTTGTCTATGGATAATTTCTATAAATGGAAAGAACTATAATTGAAAAGAGCAGAAAACATTTTGACAAAAGGAACAATTGATCATTATGATCAAATTCTCCAATAACCTTAATGCCTATAACCCTCTCTCACATACATGTACAACAAATCTGCGGCAGAGAACTTTAAAAACTTCAGGCAAAAATATTGAAAATCTCTTTAATTGAAGGTATTATTATTGAAACAATGTTGCAAAAGGAGAAATTGCTTTCTGAAGCCTCTAAAGCAGAAGACATTTGAAAACATTGTGACAAAAAGGAAATGAGCAATTTCTCCTTTTGAAAGGGTTAAATCTTCTGCTACAGGAGCATCAAAATATTGCCTGCATGTGGGAAAAAAGCATAAATTAGGTAAGAACCGGAATATATATATGTATAAGATTGTTTCTCTATTATAGACCAATGACAATGGGGGAGATAGGCTGTTTCCTAAGCCATTATTTTATATGGAGGGACATTGTGGAGAAGAATTATGAGTCAGTAGTGGTTTTTGAAGACGATTTACGGTTTGAGCCGTACTTTCGGGCTAAACTCAGCAGCATCATGAGTACAGTGAAAGTATTGACACCTGACTGGGAGCTCATGTAAGTTTATCCCCTTTCCATCATACAACAAAATATGCAGCAGACGACTTAGAAAACATACCAAAAAAAAATTTGGAAACTCCCTTCAAATGAAAGTACAATAAGTGTTTATATTTGAAAACTTGGTGACAAAAGGAGAAATTGCTTGTTTTGAACAATTTCTTCTTTTGTCACCTTGTTTTTCAAAAGCTGTCTGCTGCAAAAGCATCAGAGAGCGTCTGTATGAGGGAAAGAGTTTATTTATATATGCTGCAAAGTTGGCCATGCCCCGTCTTCCCTGTGGGCCTCTGTTTTAATTTTTAGCTATTGTGATACCTGTGGCGTCGTCTACCTGGTCACAAAACTTCAACCTTACCTCATAACTCAAAAACCTTTCAACGTTTTTAAATGAAACATGGTGCACATTTTCCTGAGATTAATACGCATGTCTATACAAAGTCACATAACTTTGGCTTTAATAATTATTCAGTTATGCCCAGTTTTCGAGTTAGATAAGAACAGATGAGCGTTGGTGTCTGCTGGGCAATGCTCTTGTTTGTGTCCAAGATCTTTCTCAGGAACTGATGACTGAAATTCATCTTAACTATAGGAAGCCTCAGTATTAAAAGGAAATGAACATATTACCAGCTTGTTCAGATTTAACATTTTTGGATGGAATTATAACCCTTAAACCTTTTTCCACATACAGATCTGCAGCAGACGACTTTTACAAACATAATGGCAAAAGTAGAAATTGCTCAAAGTGTGCAATTTCTTGTTTTGCCACAATGTTTTCAATTTTATTTAATAATTAAACACGCATTTATGGAGATTTCTCCATGTTTTATGCAATATGTTTTTTAAAGTCATCCGCTACAGAATTGTTGTAAGTGGGAATGATTTAACTATGGGAAGATTCAGCACCAAGATGTTAATGGACATATTACCAGCTTAATCAGATTCAACATTTATGGCTGGAATTATTATCCTTTATTCCCCTTTTCTTACATACAGCAATACTGCAGCAGACAAATATCTATAACCTCTATCAATGAAAGTTGAATCATGAAAACACTGTCTAGTAGCAAATTTCCTTTTGCCACATTTTCACAAGTCCTTTTCTGCAGAGGTGTCAAAAATCATTCTGTATGTGGGAGGGTAAAGCACGTACAATGCATTTTGGGAGTATCTGACTTTATGGCCTCTTGTCTCGTTTATGTTGCAGTTACTTGGGAAGGAAACGTTTACATAGAGATGACGAGTCCTATCTCGAAGGTACCAAGCAACTAGTCTGGCCAAGCTATTCTTACTGGACCCTCAGTTATTTAATCTCTCATAAAGGCGCGCAGAAATTGCTGGCTCAGAAACCACTACAGAATCTGTTACCTGTCGACGAATATCTCCCGGTTATGTTTAATAAACATCCTGAGTAAGTCAATAATTGAACTGTTTATCCATTTTCTGCTGCAAACAACTTTTGAAAAACATTGCAGCAACAGGAGAATTGTTGCTATTTAGCAATTTGTCCTTTGAAGTGCCAGGTGAGCTATTGTGATCACATTTTGTCCGGCGTCCGTCTGGCGTCAACACTCTAAAGACAACATTTTGCATCCAATCTTCATAAACGTTTATCAGAACATTCATCTCCATCAAAGTTCGAAACTGGGTCATGAGGGGTCACAAACTAGGTCACTAGATCAAATTAAATGAAAAGACGACTGAACATATTTTGTCAAAAAATAGAAAATCTCTATAATTTAATGGATAATCTATGACTAAAAGTGGAAAATATTGTTGCAAAAGGAGAAATTGCTCATTTTGAGCAATTTCTTCTTTTGTCATTATGTTTTCAAAAACATGTCTGCTGCAGAGGCGTCAAAAAGCGTCTATATGATGGAAAGGGTTAAATGACAAAGTCAAATGAAAATCCTTGTCTTCTTTTGAATATACAAAGTTTGGGAAATACAGACACAACAGTTTCAGAGAGTAAACATGCGGAAAATCTAGGACATGAAATCTGTTTAACACTTACCCACATATAACAAATCTGCAGCAGATGATTTTGAAATCATCTATGCATGAATTTGGAAAATCTGTATTAATATTAGTATACTTTATTAAGTTGAAAATTATCTTGCAAAAGGAGAAATTGATCATTATAAGCAATTTCTCCTTTTGCAACAATGTTTTAAAAAAATAGTTTGCTTAACCCTTTCCCTCATACGACAATTTTGCAGCAGACGACTGTGAACATATTTTGTCAAAAAGTAGAAAATCTCTATAATTGAATGGATAACCTATGACTAAAAGTGGAAAACATTGTGGAAAAAGGAGGAATTGCTCATTTTGAGCAATTTCTTCTTTTGTCACTATGTTTTCAAAAAGCTGTCTGCTGCAGAAGCGTCAGAAAGCATCTATATGAGGGAAAGTGTTAAGATTATAAAAATTGTGCTTCAATTCAGTTAAACTTGACTCAAGTTTGATAATTAAAAATGGTCAGTTCATTCAATAGTTATTATACCCCCAAAAACAAAGTTTTGGGGGGGTATATAGGAGTCACTGTGTCGGGCTGTCTGTCGGTCAGCCGGAAGCCATATTTTGTCTGGCCTATTTCTTACAATTTTACATGAAGCTTCTATACCAAGAGGAGATGTGCATATCCTATAGGGGTTACAATTGCATGTTATTTTACAGAGTTATGGCCCTTTTACTTATTTTAAGAGTTGTTATCCCCCGCCTATGAAATAGGGAGGGGGATATTGAAATGGCGTTGTCCGTCCGTCCGTCCGTCCGTCCGTCCTTCTGTCCGTCCTTCCTTCCGTCCTTCCTTCCGTCCGTCCGTCACCTGCATTTTCTCAGTAACTAGCTGGTAGAATTTCATGAAACCTATAATAAATATGAACCACTATACTGGGATGATGCCCGTCCAATTTTTTTTTTGATTAGTCAATTTTCCTTGGAGTTATTGCCCTTGATTTTTTGAAAAATCTACGTTTTCAGCCATTTCTCAGTAACTAGCTGGTAGAATTTCATGAAACTTAAAATAAATATGAACCACTATACTGGGATGATGCCCGTCCTATTTTTTTTTTGATTAGTCAATTTTCCTTGGAGTAATTGCCCTTGATTTTTTGAAAAATCTACGTTTTCAGCCATTTCTCAGTAACTAGCTGGTAGAATTTCATGAACCTTAAAATAAATATGAACCACTATACTGGGATGATGCCTGTCCAATTGTTTTTTTGATTAGTCAATTTTCCTTGGAGTTATTGCCCTTGATTTTTTGAAAAATCTACGTTTTCAGCCATTTCTCAGTAACTAGCTGGTAGAATTTCATGAAACTTAAAATAAATATGAACCACTATACTGGGATGATGCCTGTCCAATTGTTTTTTTGATTAGTCAATTTTCCTTGGAGTTATTGCCCTTGATTTTTTGAAAAATCTACGTTTTCAGCCATTTCTCAGTAACTAGCTGGTAGAATTTCATGAAACTTAAAATAAATATGAACCACTATACTGGGATGATGCCTGTCCAATTGTTTTTTTGATTAGTCAATTTTCCTTGGAGTTATTGCCCTTGATTTTTTGAAAAATCTACGTTTTCAGCCATTTCTCAGTAACTAGCAGGTAGAATTTCATGAAACTTAAAATAGATATGAACCACTATACTGGGATGATGCCTGTTCAATTTTCATTTGGATTAGTCAATTTTTCTTAGAGTTATTTCCCTTGATTTATTAAACAATAATCGTTCGCAGCCGTTTCTCAGTAACTAGCGGCTAGAATTTGATGAAACTTGAATGTAATATTAACCAACTTCCTGCCATTATTCCCCTCCAACTCTTTTTTGGATTCCTTAATATTTTTTTAGAGTTACTGCCCCTGATTTATTAAAAAATCCACGCCTACAGTTATTTCTCAGTAACTAGCTGCTAGAATTTGATGAAACTTGAATGTGATATGAACCAACATCCTGCAATGAACTTCTGAATAAATATGGTATAAAATCATTTACATTTATTATAACACTGTCTGATACATAATTATCCATGCATTTTAGCTCCACTTTAAGAAGAGTAAAGATATCTATTGTATTTGTGTCACTGTTGGTTTAAGAAGCAAAACCTAGTATTCACATTTTTCCTGTATTATTTAAGAAATAACAAATGACACCCCTTTAGTTTTGTAATATTGATTATTAACCCTTTCACCGCATAAATACTCTGTTGAAAATAGTGCAGTTCCAGATAAGACACCGCTTTTAAAGGTGGCGTCTTATCTTGGACTGCACTATTTTGCAATAATTGATGTTCCCGAGTAAGCAGTTTCGGAAAATACAGTTTTATTTAATCGTCCCTCTGATTTATTTCGTTAAAATATTTTATCATAAAGTAATCCCAGTCGATATTTTATAATTTGGCGCGGAACGGGATAAACCAGTGTCATAACTTTATTCTTTCCCCTTGATCTTGTGCGAAGAAGTTGAAATTTAAAGGTCAATTGCACATTAAACATAAAGACCTTCATGCACAAACAAGCCATCGTTGGCGGGGGATATCTTTTCACTGAAAATGCTTGTTGGTCATATTTTGTCTAAAGCCATATTTTGTTTGGCCTATTTCTTACAAACCACTGGGTGAAATTCAATAACATTTTACATGAAGCTTCTATACCAAGAGGAGATGTGCATACCCTAAAGGTCTTACAATTGCCTGTTATTTTACAGAGTTATGGCCCTTTTACTTATTAAGATGTTGGTCATATTTTGTCCAAAGCCATATTTTGTTTGGCCTATTTCTTACAAACCACTGGGTGAAATTCAATAACATTTTACATGAAGCTTCTATACCAAGAGGAGATGTGCATACCCTAAAGGTCTTACAATTGCCTGTTATTTTACAGAGTTATGGCCCTTTTACTTATTAAGATGTTGGTCATATTTTGTCCCTAGCCATATTTTGTCTGGCCTATTTCTTACAAACCACTGGGTGAAATTCAATAACATTTTACATGAAGCTTCTATACCAAGAGGAGATGTTCATGTCCTAAAGGTCTTACAATTGCATGTTATTTAACAGAGTTATGGCCCTTTTACTTATTAAGTTGTTGGTCATATTTTGTCCGAAGTCATACTTTGTCCGGCCTATTTCTTACAAACTGATGGGTGGAATTAAAAAAAATTCTACATGAAGCTTCTATACCTAGTGGAAATGTGCATATCCTAAAGGTCTTACAATTGCATGTTATTTTACAGAGTTATGGCCCTTTTACTTATTAAGTTGTTGGTCATATTTTGTCTGGCCTGTTTCTTTCTAATCACTGGGTGGAATTCAATGACATTTTACATGAAGCTTCTATACCAAAAGGAGATGTGCATACCCTTAAGGTCTTACAATTGCATGTTATTTTACAGAGTTATGGCCCCTTTACTTATTAAGTTGTTGGTGGGTCAGAAGCCATATTATGTCCGGCCTATTTCTTACAAACCACTGGGTGGAATTCAATAAAATTTAACATGAAGCTTCTATACCAAGAGGAGATGTGCATATCATAAAGGTCTTACAATTGCATGTTTTTTTACAGAGTTATGGCCCTTTTGTTGGTCGGTCAGAAGCCATATTTTGAGTCAAGGTGCTGTTTTGGGGGTATTTATCATCATCAGTGATATTTCTAGTTTCCCTTGATTATAAGACTTGATGTCACATGATTTTCATTTCTACTTGACCAATTTTTATACGCCCGTTTTGGGCGGGCAAGGTCCAGTATGTTGTCAGCTCAATAACTTTAGAAGCCTTTGTCCAATCATCACCAAATTTCGTCAGAATGTGTATTTGGATAATATCTCGGACAAGTTCGATAACTAGCCATATAGCTTTAGTCAATCGAGAGTTATCACCCTTTAATTAGAAAAATTACCCAAAATTGATCTTCTCAGCTCAATAACTTTAGAAGCATTTGTCCAATCATCACCAAATTTGGTCAGAATGTGTATTTGCATAATATATTGGACAAGATTGATAATTAGCCATATCGCTTGAGTCAATCAAAGTTATTGCCCTTTAGTTATAGAAATTACCTAAAATTGGTCTTGTCAGCTCAATAACTTGAGAAGCCTTTATCCAATTTGCATCACCAAATTTGGTCAGAATGTGTTTTGGCATAATATCTCGGACAAGTTCGATACTTAGCCATATCGCTTAAGTCGATAGTGAGTTATTGCCCTTTAATTATAGAAATTACCTAAAATTGGTCTTGTCAGCTCAATAACTTTAAGAGCCTTTGTCCAATCATCACCAAATTTGGTCAGAATGTGTATTGGCGTAATATCTCGGACAAGTTCGATAACTAGCCATATTGGTCCAGTAGATAGTGAGTTATTGCCCTTTAATTATAGAAATTACCTAAAATTGGTTTAGTCAGCTCAATAACGTGTGAAGCCTTTATCCGATCATCACTAAATTTAGACAATATGTTGATGGGCGGAATATCTTGGTCAGGTTTGATAACTTACAAATTTATCTTAGTCACTACACAATTATGTCCCTCGAAATGACCAAAACTGTACTAACAGTGTCCGCTCTCTAAGTTTGGCTGACGTACAACCAATTATCAATATACTTGGTCTCAAAAAAACAGGACAGGCGTATTTTGTGACATTTGGCGCTCTTGTTCACTATAAGTTAAATTTGCACACTGCGCCAATTTATTTAGATGACTCATATTTAAGCCTGTCCCTGATTAACCCTTTCCCACACACGACAATTCTGCAGCTGACGACTGAAAATAACTAGACAAATTGCTAAAATCTCTTCAAATGAAAGGATCATTTTTTTATAGAGTTGAAAACATTGTGACATAAGGGCTGTTCCACGAAAAAAGTCTAGGGGGGAGAAACGACCAGCAAGTTTTAGGGTACCACCTATCAAATTTTAATAACTTTCTGGCACTCATTTTAATCCCACCCACCAAATAAAAATAGCTTTTCGTTCCTCCCCCCCCTAGACATTTGTTCATGGAACAGCCCTAAGGGGAAATTGGTCATTTTGAGAAATTTCCCCTTTTGTCACAATGGTTTCAAAAGTCGTCTGCTGCAGTGGTGTCAGAAAGTGTCTTTATGTGGGAAAGGGTTAGAGGTACCTACAAGCTTACTTTTGAGAA
This sequence comes from Serripes groenlandicus, assembly GCA_031761405.1. Lineage (NCBI taxonomy): Eukaryota > Metazoa > Mollusca > Bivalvia > Cardiida > Cardiidae > Serripes > Serripes groenlandicus. The sequence continues at coordinate 30,863,029 of JASEVX010000002.1, forward strand.
CAGTGTAGATACAGATCAGTATGTGCAGTGCACATTTTAAAAATACTATGGTAAAAGAAAAAATGCTTATAATGAACAATTTCTCCTTTTATCATGATATTTTCCGCTATATTCTATTTTTTTTCAAAAGTATTCCATATTTCTGCTAAGATGTTTTCAAAGTCTTCTGCTGTAGATTTGTTGGTTGAAGTCAATTTTATTTTTCAGAGCCTCTTGGAAGGAACCATTTTACCCTAGAGATCTAATAGCACTTTCTGCCGAGCCCTTTTTAATTTACCCCACCCACTATTTGGGGGAACCAAACTATATCTCGGACACAGAATACTCCCAGCTCATAACTGACAAAGGATCAAAAGGGAACCAGCACAAGGAGCATGAGGAACCCCAGGGCCCACCTGTATCAGAGTTTTTGGGGTTGCAACCTGGAATTGGGGGAGAAAGTAGTGAAGTCAATAAGCCCCATCATGCAGATGAATTGTGACCCTGTTGAATAAGAGCAGAGCTTTTATTGGAGTTTAACCCTTTCCCACATACGGCAATTCTGCAGCAGACGACTTTGAACATATTTTGTCAAATAATGGAAAATCTCTATAATTGAATGGATAACCTATGACTAAAAGTGGAAAACATTGTGACAAAAGGAGAAATTGCACATTTTGTACAATTTCTTCTTTTGTTACTATGTTTTCAAAAAGCCGTCTGCTGCAGAGGCGTCAGAAAGCGTCTATATGAGGGAAAGGGTTAACAGATAGCCCTTTCCCACATGCGATTCTTCCTGTACCTCTGCAGCAGACAATGTTTTAAACGATCATTGCAAAAGGAGAAGGAGAAATTGTTGTCAACTTAATTTGTTTTCAACATTCGGCAGATTTGTTGTATGTTGGAAAGTATTAACTTATATCACATTTCTAGTCACCAGGTTTGAAAACATACAACAATAAGGTCTATTATTTAGAATTTTCATACACAGTTTAAACAAATCTGGCAAAAGGAGATTGGTTCAAGCAATTACACTTTCGTCAACAATTTAATCTAAAGCCATAGTCTGCAAAGGTGTAAAATGTTTTCTATTATTAAAGATTTTGTATGGAAAGGAGAAATGCTCATAAATCAGCAATTGCCCCTTCCTGGAATATTTTCAAAATCCTTCTTTCAATAATTGTGAGGATAATTCATTTTTTTCCTTAGAACATTTTGAATTTGGAAGAATCCAAAAATGGCATCCTGGCTTTATAAACCTCAATTCAGATACACTTGGAAAGTTAACTGAAGAAATTACTTAATTGTTTAACCATTTCCCACATTTGATATGTCTGCAGCAGAAAATTTTCAAAAACATTGTGGAAAAAGAGAAAATTATATAATCAAGCAATATCTCCTTTTCCTACAATGTTTTCAAGTCTATTCTTATAAAAGGCCATTTTAAAAGACATCTGCTGCAGATGCTTTATACATGGGCTGTTTGAACCCTTTTCAAAAATATCAAATTAAGAAGTTAAAAAAAAAAAAAAAAAGTCATACTTTTTGGGACTTTTGTGTTCAGAAAAGATCCTGCCTCGGCCTAGATGCAGTCTGATAAGTGTCTTGATATTTGCCGCTGAGCCCCAGTTGCTCAGTCGGTAGCAACTTGGGCTGTCAATCCAGGGGTTGTGAGTTTGAATCCCAGCTTGGCCAACATTCTTTCTGCTCGTTGACAAAAGTCACTGTGACAAGCGTGATGAGTCATTCGCCAAAGAGCTAACAGTCTATGTGGAAAGGCAGCCAGTTACTTTGAAAATATGTTGTGTGGAGTACTGGTGTGAGAAAATATGTTGTGTGGAGTACTGGTGTGAGAAAATATGTTGTGTGGAGTACTGGTGTGAGAAAATATGTTGTGTGGAGTACTGGTGTGAGAAAATATGTTGTGTGGAGTACTGGTGTGAGAAAATATGTTGTGTGGAGTACTGGTGTGAGAAAATATGTTGTGTGGAGTACTGGTGTGAGAAAATATGTTGTGTGGAGTACTGGTGTGAGAAAATATGTTGTGTGGAGTACTGGTGTGAGAAAATATGTTGTGTGGAGTACTGGTGTGAGAAAATATGTTGTGTGGAGTACTGGTGTGAGAAAATATGTTGTGTGGAGTACTGGTGTGAGAAAATATGTTGTGTGGAGTACTGGTGTGAGAAATCCAGGAAATATATGAGTAGGTGAACTGGTCAATGTGATATGACAGAAAAATTGTTTAAAACAGCTTAAAATCAATCGATCCTATTTGCCATAAAGTCATATATACATTGACATTTGGAAAATAATATATATATGCTATTTGAATGTAATTTACATCCATTGTATAACCAAAGAAGGTTAATTTTGTTAGCTCCACTGGCAGTCGAGCTTATGTCATGGCGAATTGTCCGTTGTGCGTGCGTTAACTTTTCCTTTAAAATACTTCTTCTCCCTAACCACTTGGCCAATTTGGTTGAAACTTCATAGGAAGCATCCTCTCAATGTCGTCTCTTAAATTCCTTCCATTTTGTTCGATCCATCCATAATTCTGGTTTCCATGGCAACCAAAAGAAATAAATAGTGAAAACTTAAAAAATCTTCTTCTCCGAAAGTGTCAGGCCGATTTTCAAATAATTTTGTAGAAATGTTCCTTGGGTGACCCTTTATTAGATTCCTTCAAGAAATGTTGATTGGTTGAAAAACATGGCCGCCAGGGGACGGGGCTATTTTGCCTTATATAGCTATAGTGAAAAAAATCTTCTTCTCCGAAAGTGTTCAGCTGATTTTCAAATAATTTTGTAGAAATGTTCATTGGGTGACCCTCTATCAGATTCCTTCAAGCCATGTTGGTTGGTCAAAAAACATGGCCGCCAGAGGGCGGGGCTATTTTGCCTTATATGACCATAGTGAAAACTTAAAAAATCTTCTTCTCCGAAAGTGTTGAGCAGATTTTCAAATACTTTTGTAGAAATGTTCCTTGGGTGACCCTCTATCAGATTCCTTCAAGCCATTTTGATTAGTAAAAAAACATGGCCTCCAGAGGGCGGGGATATTTTGCCTTATATGGCTAAAGAGAAAACTTAGAAAATCTTCTCCTCCGAAAGTGTCAGGTCGATTTTCAAACATTTTTGTAGCAATGTTCCTAGGGTGACCCTTTATTAGATCCTTCAAGAAATGTTGATTGGTTGAAAAACATGGACGCCTGGGTGCGGGGCTACTTTGCCTTATATAGCTATAGTGTAAACTTAAAAAATCTTCTTCTCCGAAAGTGTTCAGCCGATTTTCAAATAATTTTGTAGAAATGTTCATTGGGTGACCCTCTATCAGATTCCTTCAAGCCATGTTGATTGGTCGAAAAACATGGCCGCCAGAGGGCAGGGCTATTTTGCCTTATATGACCATAGTGAAAACTTAAAAAATCTTCTTCTCCGAACGTGTTGAGCAGATTTTCAAATTATTTTGTAGAAATGTTCCTTTGGTGACCCTTTATCAGATTCCTTCAAGCCATGTTGATTGGTAAAAAAACATGGCCGCCAGAGGGCGGGGCTATTTTGCCTTATATGGCTAAAGAGAAAACTTAAAAAATCTTCTCCTCCGAAAGTGTCTGGCTGATATTCAAATAACTTTGTAAAAAATGTTCCTAGGCTGACCCTTTATCAGATTCCTTCAAGCCATGTTGATTGGTTGAAAAATATGGTCGCCAGGGGTGGGGCTATTTTTCCTTATATGGCTATAGTGAAAACTTAAAATATCCTCTCCTCCGAAAGTGTCTGGCCGATTTTCAAATAATTTTGCAGAAACATTCCTTGGGTGACACTCTACAAGATTCCTTTAAGCCATGGTGGTTGGTAAAAAATATGGCCACTAGGGGGCATGGCTGTTTGGAGATTTGATTTTTGCCTTATGGCCGTGGAGCGATACTGGCCCTCTTGGGTCTCTTTTTATGATATGGCCCCATGTAGGCTTAAACCCTTTCCCACATGCTAACCAATCTGCAGCAGACCAATTTGAACACAAAGAGGCAAGAGTATGAAAAATCTCTATAAACGAAAAGGATACTTATTGAATCGAGTTCAAAACATTGTGGGAAAGGGAATAGACACCCTGCAGTAGAGATCTTTGCGAGAAAGTGCCATATTTTTAATACTGTATATGCCAAATCCATTATGAAAAGTCAAATTATAAAAAAAAAATGAAATCCTTTTTGACGTCCTTGTAATGTGGGAGGTACATATTATCCCTTTCCCACATACAACAAATTTGCAACATACCACTTTCAAAACACAAAGGCAAAACTATGAATATTCTCTACAAATTAAAGTCTATTTTTATTGAATATAGTTGAGAACATTGTGGCAAATGGAGAATTTGCTCATCTTGAAAAAAAAATCACTTTGCCACAATTTTTTCAAAAGTCATCCGCATCAGAATTGTCTAAAAGTGGGAAAAGGATAATTATACAATGTGTTTCTTTTGTTTGTCAATTTATTATGTAGGTAAAATAATGTGAAAGGTCTGATCTAGCTCTCCACCATTTAGAAATTAGTCTTAATATTGGCCTTGTTACTAAAACCTTTCCCACATACAAAGAATCTGCAGCCAATATGTCTTTGAAAATGTCATGGAAAAACTGTAAAAAAAATCTCCATAAATGTGAGTTTAATTATTATTATAAAAAGTCAAAAACATTGTTGTAATAGGAGAAATTGCTCACCATCAGCAATTTCGTCTTTTGCCAAAATGTTTCCAAAAGTCGTCTGTTGTAGACACGTCAAAATGTGTCTACAGGTGGGAAAGGATTAATCCATGTTGTTGGGCGACATGATTATTTTGTTTACCCACTATATAGGGTTTGAATGTCCAAATACGACTGATTGTATCTGTGTTAAAACTGAAATCCAGATGACCAACTGTCTTAAAAAAAGGAAAATCATATAAAATATTGGAGTGTTATATTTGTATCAAAATAAGATTTTCTTGCAGTTTTCACTAAAAAACATTACATCGCAAATTTAACCCTTTGACTAACGAGGTAAGTTTATAAATGTCTATTATGTATTCTTCTAAATCATCATGTGAACATTTGCACATGTGCACTAAAATCAAAGCAAGTTCAAATCTTATGTAATTATGCCTCCTAAAAAGAGTTCCAATAGCTGAAAAGTGAGCCACTTTTGAGAGACAGAAACACCATAGGTCAAAGCAAGTGAAAGTGGAAAGCTTAATCAGAGCTTGTTTTCAAAATGCCTAATAACGAAGTAAATGGTTTCCATGCTTGGGACTTTCGTCATTTTGCATTCACGATTATTTCTCTGATCATGTCATCATTGTAATGTGGCAAGCCATATAACGGATTCCTCTGTATTTTTAGATCACCTAGAGCAAAAGGCTCAAGGTGAGCTATTCTGATCACTTTTTGTCCATCATCTGTCGTTAACTTTTAGCTTTAAACATGATCTACTCCTAAACCACAAAACCAATTTCACCCAAACTTCAAAGGAATGTTCCTTTGGTGGCTATTTTGCCTTATATGGCTAAAGTGAAAACTTAAAGAATCTTCTCCAAAAGTGTCAGGCCGATTTTCAAATAATTTTGTAGAAATGTTCCTTGGATGACCCTCTATCAGATTCCTTCAATACATGTTGATTGGTCAAAAAACATGGTCGCCAGGGGAGGGGGGGGGGGGGGGGGTGCTATTTTGCCTTATATGGCTATAGTGAAAAACTTAAGTGACCCTCTAATTTGATTGGTCAGAAACTATAGCCGCCAGGGGGCAGGGCTTATATAGCTAAAGTGGAAAAAAAAAAAAATCAGGTGAGCGATCCAGGGCCATCATGGCCCTCTTGTTTTAAGTTCTGATCTGATATTAAGAAAATTTAATAGGAATCTTTCTTCAGTGATCCTCTACTTAATTTGTTCAAGCCGTATTGATTGGTTACAAAATTATAGCATTCCACAAAAGGGGTAAATTGAACTTTTAGCTACAAATGACAACTCCTACCATTCCACTCGACCAATTTCAAAGTTACTTCACAGGAATGTTCCTTTGACGGTCCTCTTTCAAAATTGTTCAAAGACTTCCATTCTGTGTAGAACTTTTGTTGCTGCGGCATCAGAAATTGAGAAAAATACCCAAACTTTAAAAACCTCCAACTCCATAATCCATTTGTCGGATTCCAAGATAATTTGGCAGAAATGTTCTTTGGGTGACTCTCTACAAAAACTGTTCAAGCCATATTGATTTCGTTGACAAACAGGGCAGCAAAGCGGCATCAGGAAAGGTGCAAAATTACAAAACTTTACAGTTCCATTCTTATTAAAGTTCTTCTTAGATTTCAAGATACAAATGGCTTTTACTGATAAACTATTTCTTTAACTGAGTGTGCACTCCTTGCAGTTTCATTTGATCTCCTGAATCCTGATCAAATTTTCCCAGATATTTGCAGTTAAATATTTGCTTCTAATTAACTATCATTCAGGTGATCGATTAAGGGCCATCTTGGCCCTCTTGTTAAATAGGAAATCCCTTCCTCTGGAAACTCAAACACAACCCCAGTTCCTTTTATCCATAAAAAATACTGTATTTGACCATGGCTAGACTTGAATCACCTAAAGAATGACATTTCAGGGTGAAATTAATTTTTTGTTGTTGCCATTTTGATCATCTGGATTTCAGTAGCTTTAAATTGTAAAAAAACATGTATCCATTTTGTATCCGTCCTTATTCATAAAACTGAAATGATATTAATATTGATTCTATAGTGACAGATATTGTGATAAATGTAAATGCTTGGATAGATGACTGTGTATTTCATTCTTTACACATCTACAGCTGACGCCTTTTGAAAACATTGTGACAATTGGAGAAATGGCTCAATATAGGCATGATTTTTTGTCCCCCGCTTTTAGCGAAAGCTGGGGACTATTATTTCTCATTCGTCAGTCAGTCAGTCCGTCAGTCCGTCAGTCCGTCCGTCAGTCCGTCAGTCCGTCAGTCACGCTGTCACAAAAACTTTAACCTTGGTCATAACTTCTGAACCGTAATAGATACTGCTTTCATATTTCACATGTGTATTCCTTGTGACAACCCCTTTCCATCAATACCAATTTTTTGACCTTGTGACCTTGACCCTGATGAGTTATGGCCCTTTACCCCTATGTATGACTAAATTCATTTCCGGGCTATTTCTCTGCAACCGCTTTTTGGAATTTTATGAAACTTCATAGGAAGGATCACCACCAAGTGTAGATGCGCATATCGTGTTTGCGTTCCGGTTGGATTATTTTGCACGGAGTTATGGCCCTTTACCCCACCATCAGGCTATGTATGACTAAATTCATTTCCGGGCTATTTCTCTGCAACCGCTTTTTGGAATTTTATGAAACTTCATAGGAAGGATCACCACCAAGTGTAGATGCGCATATCGTGTTTGCGTTCCGGTTGGATTATTTTTCACGGAGTTATGGCCCTTTACTCCACCATCAGGCTATGTATGACTAAATTCATTTCCGGGCTATTTCTCTGCAACCGCTTTTTGGAATTTTATGAAACTTCATAGGAAGGATCACCACAAAGTGTAGATGCGCATATCGTGTTTGCGTTCCGGTTGGATTATTTTGCACGGAGTTATGGCCCTTTACCCCACCATCAGGCTATGTATGACTAAATTCATTTCCGGGCTATTTCTCTGCAACCGCTTTTTGGAATTTTATGAAACTTCATAGGAAGGATCACCACCAAGTGTAGATGCGCATATCGTGTTTGCGTTCCGGTTGGATTATTTTTCACGGAGTTATGGCCCTTTACTCCACCATCAGGCTATGTATGACTAAATTCATTTCCGGGCTATTTCTCTGCAACCGCTTTTTGGAATTTTATGAAACTTTATAGGAAGGATCACCACCAAGTGTAGATGCGCATATCGTGTTTGCGTTCCGGTTGGATGATTTTTCACGGAGTTTTACCCCACCATCCGGCTATGTATGACTTAATTCATTTCCGGGCTATCTCTCTGCAACCGATTTTTGGAATTTGATGAAACTTTATAGGAAGGATCACCACCAAGTGTAGATGCGCATATCGTGTTTGCGTTCTGGTTGGATTATTTTGCACGGAGTTATGGCCCTTTACCCCACCATCAGGCTATGTATGACTAAATTCATTTCCGGGCTATTTCTCTGCAACCGCTTTTTGGAATTTTATGAAACTTCATAGGAAGGATCACCACCAAGTGTAGATGCGCATATCGTGTTTGCGTTCCGGTTGGATGATTTTTCACGGAGTTATGGCCCTTACTTCTGAACCGTAATAGGTACTGCTTTCATATTTCACATGTGTATTCCTTGTGACAACCCCTTTCCATCAATACCAATTTTTGTGACCTTGACCCTGGCGGGGGACCATGATTCTCTGAATTTGCTTGTTATATTTTTAATACCCCCTTCAAAGAAGAGGGGGTATATAGGAGTCACTGTGTTGGGCAGTCTGTCTGTCGGTCGGTCGGCCGGCCGGCCGGAAGCCATATTTTGTCTGGCCTATTTCTTACAAACCACTGGGTTGAATTCAATAAAGGAATCCGCTGTGGTCGAGTGGTTAGCGTCGGGGATTTCGAAACCGGGTGTCCGGGTTCGATCCCCAGTCGCGGCAATTCAGTCATGGTGGAGTGCTCTTGGGCAAGGCACATTTTCTAGCCTAGTACTGGTTTGTTCACCCAGGGATCGTGAATAATTAAATTTAAATGCGCGCTAAATGACCTTAGCTGTCGATGCGCCGTAAAACAATATTCATTCATTCATTTGAATTCAATAAAATTTTACATGAAGCTTCTATACCAAGAGGAGATGTGCATATCCTAAAGGGGTTACACTTGCATGTTATTTTACAGAGTTATGGTGTAGGTCAAGGTGCTGTTTAGGGGGTATTTATCATCTTTAGTTTGAATAGATGTCTTTTCAAAGTTGTCTTCTGCAATTTATCCTGTTGCCACAATGTTTTCAACTTTATTTAATAATTTTTGTTTCATTTATAGAGAGTTTCAATATTTTTGATGAATTGTTTTCAACGTCGTCGTCTGCAGGTTTGTTGTATGTTGGAAACGACAGTTAAAAACATTCGACCAAAAGGACAAATTGCTCATAATGAGCATTTTCTTATTTTGTGAAATGCCTTCAACTCTATGTAATAGTTATACATGTACCTTAATTGATAAGAGATTGTTCACATTTTTACCTTGATGTTTTTAAAGGTCATGTGCTACAGATTTGTTCTATGTGGAAAAGGGTTATACATGTAGATATGTCATTGACAGGAGAACACTTGTTTCAAAGTAAATTGTGTAGCTGAAGAGATTATTATTATTTTTTCCTAGTTATTTCGAGTTACATCTTTCGCTGCCAAAGGCTATTTAACAACCAATTTGCAAACAATACAGATTCAGGTGAGCCAGGTCATAACAAGCTGTCTCTCCAAAAATCTGCGTTGTTTGCCACTTTAAATGTTATACAAAACAAGGAGTGCTCCCATTTTCAACATGGAAGAGTCGACTTTGTGAAATTCGGAAGTGAAAGGGTTAAGATTGGTGTAGTAGTCGCACATTAGGTAAAAGAAGACATGAAGAAGAGATATAATAGTTGTAAACAAATTATAGAATAATTTATTGGCAAATTTGATAAAAAAAATTCTTCCAAAACTCTAAGTAACAAAGCATGCTTCTTAGTATATATTGCAATAAAGCATGCTTCTTAGTATATATTGCAATTTGAATATTATAAATTTTTTAATTATTTTTAGTCACTGTGACGAGCATCATTCATTTTCCACAAATACATGAGTAGGTGAACTGTTGGCCGTGATATGACTGAAAGGTTGTTGAACATTTTGTTGAATCCCAAATAATCAATCAATTATTAATCATTTGCCTGATCTGCTAAGAAAAGATCTCGGGAAAAGTTACAAGCCTTGTAGGTAAAGTAGAAATTGCTAAATTTTTAGCAATTTTAACTTTTTCTACAATCTTTTGATAATTGTGGCCTAGCTGCAAGGGAATCATGTACTTTGTATCAGGACAATTAATGATAACCATGTTTAGTGTACCAAAATTGTGTTTTGATATTACCGTGTTTGCAATTAAATCAGCTTCTCTTTAATTGGTCAAACGAAAGACATTAATTATACAAAACTCAGGTAACAGAATCAACGGTTCTTTCTTTTTAAGCTCACCTGAGTATGAAGTGCTCAAGGTGAGTTGTTTTCGCCCTTTGTCTGGCATGTCTCGTCTGTCTGTCAACATCTCCTCTATAAACAGTGGGTCAATTGAGATAAAATTCACAGCAAGCATCCTCTCAATGACTTCTCCAAATTCCTTCACTTTTTTGGGATCCATGGCAACCAAAAGAAATAATTTGTTAAATTCTTCTTCTCCTAAACTGGTTGGCAGATTTTCAAATGATTCAGATTCTTTATGTTTTTGGTTTTTTTGTTAATTTTGAGAATAAAACAGACTTTGTTGTCATACATTGGGATATATTTTTTATTTTTTTTGTTTTTTGGACTTGTCATATTTAAGAAGTGTGTTTGGAATCACTGATCACTGTCCATCATCCGTCGTTAAATTTTTAGCTTTAAACATCATTTCCTCCTAAACAACAGGACCAATTGCAACCAAACTTCACAGGAATGATCCTTTGGTGGACCTCTTTCAAAACTGTTCAAAGATTTAAATTCCATTGAGAACTACTTTGGTTGCTCTGGCATCAAAAAGGTGGCAAAAGGTCCAAACTTTAAAAATCTTCTCCTGAATCTGCTAGTCCAATATATTTTGATGTTTCTTGGGTGACCCTCTACAGAAATTGTTCAAGCCATGCTGATAGGTTGAAAAACATGGAAGTCAGACAGCATCAGAAAAGTGGCAAAATGAAAAAAAATGAAAATTCCATTTTTATGAAAGTGCTTGTCTGATTTTAAGAAAATGTTATAGGAATTCAGTGATCCTCTACTTAATTTGTTCAAGCCGTATTGATTGGTTACAAAATCATAGCAACCATGCATCATCACAAAAGGGGTAAATTGAGCTTTTAGCTACAAATGACAACTCCTGCCACTCTACTGGACCAATTTCAACTTAACTTCACAGGAATGTTTCTTTGTTGGTCCTCTTTCAAAATTGTTCCAAAGACTTACATTCTGTGTAGAATTTTGGTTGCTGCGGCATCAGAAAGTGAGAAAATACCCAAACTATAAAATCCTTTTCCTCCATAACTGCCTGTCCGATTCCAAGATAATTTGGTGGAAATGTTCCTTGAGTGACCCTCTAAAAGAACTGTCCAAGCCATATTGATTTCGTTGAAAAACAGGGTAGCAAGGCGGCATCAGGAAAGGCGCAAAATTTTAAAGTTCCATTCTAATAAGTTTCTTGTTAGATTTCAAGATACAAATAGCCTTTACTGATGAGCTATTTCTTTAACAGTGTCCACTCCTTGCAGTTTCATTTGCACTCTAATTTACTATCACTCAGTTGATCGATTTAGGGCCATCTTGGCCCTCTTATTTTACTTTTTCTCAAAAAGTGTCAAACTTGGATAATAGTTACACATTGTATTTTGTTGATGATGAGTGTAGCCTATCCCCTGTTTGCTTGATTACATATTTTGCTCATTCATTTTGTCTTTGTCACTTGTATTGATAGTCAAAACAGGAGACGGCAAGACATATAATTACCGGTATGTGCAAGTCTTGTTTTGTACAAATGTTCCTTGGGTGATTCTTTCAAGCCATGTTGGTTGGTCAGAAGACAATGCCACCAGACGGTTGGGCTGTGTTAGTCTTTATGCCCAAATTGTCTCCTAAGAAAATAAATGTCTGCTTTTGAAATACTAATTGGTACCGAAACATTTCTTTGATGACCTATCATGCAGTTTCCTCAAAATGTTTGCAACTCAGAATTGAAATGATTACTTTGCTAGTTATAACATTTTTTTCACTCAAACATTTTTAAAGTTGACTTCCCTATAAAAAAGTAGATATGGTAAATGGTTATTTTCATTTTTTTTATCTTTCTTTGTTCTTTTTAGCTCACCTGAGCTTTGCTCAAGGTGAGTTATTGTGATCGCCTTTTGTCCGGCGTCCGTCGTGCGTCGTGCGTCGTGCGTCAACTTCTTCTCCTCAGTAACCAGTGGGTCAATTTGGATGAAAATTCACAGAAAGCATCCTCTCAATGACCTCACCAGAATTCCTTCAAATTTTTGGGATCCATGCAAAATTCTGGTTTCCATGGCAACGAAACCGAAAAAACTTCAAAATTCTTCTTCTCCCAAACTGGTTGGCAGATTTTTAAATAATTTTGTAGAAATATTCCTTGGATGACCCTCTATCAGATTCCTTCAAGCCATGTTGATTGGTCGAAAAACATGGCCGCCAGGGGGGGCGGGGCTATTTTGCCTTATATGGCTATAGTGAAAACTTAAAAAAATCTTCTCCTCCGAAAGTGTCAGGCCGATTTTCAAATAATTTTGTAGAAATGTTCCTTGGGTGACCCTCTATCAGATTCCTTCAAGCCATGTTGATTGGTCGAAAAACATGGCCGCCAGGGGGTCGGGGCTATTTTGCCTTATATGGCTATAGTGCAAACTTAAAAAATCTTCTTCTCCAAAAGTGTCAGGCCGATTTTCAAATAATTTTGTAGAAATGTTCCTTGGGTGATCCTCTATCAGATTCCTTCAAGCCATGTTGATTGGTCAAAAAACATGGCCGCCAGGGGGCGGGGCTATTTTGCCTTTTATGGCTATAGTGAAAACTTAAAAAATCTTCTCCTCCATAAGTGTCAGGCCGATTTTCAAATAATTTTGTAGAAATGTTCCTAGGGTGACCCTCTATCAGATTCCTTCAGGCCAAGTTGATTCGTCGGAAACTATGGCCGCCAGGGGGGCGGGGCTTATATAGCTAAAGTGAAAAAAAAAAAAATCAGGTGAGCGATTCAAGGGCCATCATGGCCCTCTTGTTTAAATGTCTTACAATGGAATATTTTTGTGTATTTATTTGCAACTCTGTTTATCTATGGTAATTTTGAGATGTTGAGGGTGAAATCCAGTTTATTAGTCCCCTTCCGGTTAGAGACTACTTGGGGACTATAGGTTTGCTTGTGTCTGTCAGTCCTTTCGAAATTTCTTGTTCTGGCTGTGTCTTCCACATGCTTGAATGGATTTGTTAATTACTTCACACACTTATTCTCCATAACAAGATGATGTGTCATGCACATCACCCAGCCACCTACTCCTAGTGTTGGGCCATTGGTTCCATTTTTACAATCGATTATCGGTTACAATCGCTTTGCCTCATTCGATTAGACATCGATTATATAATTGGTTCATACAGTATTGTATTTAACAAGCCTCAAAGTTTGCAATGCTTCTTATTATTTATGTTTGAAAAAAAATATACCGGCTTAATGTCTTGTCTTTAATAGGTTGTATAATTTTATTGCCAAAAAAACACTTTTTTTTCGATCTCAAGTTGTTGTATTTACATTCTAGCCAACCAAACATGACTTCAAGAATAATCTCCCTTGTGGAAGCGATTATTAATCGATCATAAATGAAGCAAAAAGGTGAACCGATTGATAATCGATTGTGGTAAAATGCAATCGATTATCGCCAATGTGATGCATAACCGATCAACTTTCGATTATAATCGATCATCGGCCCAACACTACCTACTCCCAAGGTCAAGGTCACAGTTTCGGGCTCGAACATTATCCGTCTGTTATTTCGTGTCTGGGCTGTATCTTCCACATGCTTGAATGGACTTTGATATTACTTCACACAATTATTCTCCATAACAAGATGTGTCGTGCACATCACCCAGAACCTACTCCCAAAGACAAAGGTCATAGTTTGTCATTCTCTCCGAAATTTCGTGTTCGGGCTGTATCTTCCATATGCCTGAATGGATTTTGATATTACTTCACACAATCATTCTCCATAACAAGATGTGTCATGCACAACAACTAGACACCTACTCTCAAGGTCAAGGTCACAATTTGGACTCAAACATTTTCAGGCTTTTCTGACACGACCAGGTTGTGTCTTTCACATGCTTGATTGACTTTTGATATATCTTCACACAATTATTCTTCATAGCATGATGATTTGTCATGCACAATAACCTTGAAGACTTGAAGACTTTGTTCGGCAATTTCATGTCTACAACTTGAGAACTTCGTACATTTCAAGACCATGTATGTCAAGGAGCATAACACTAAAGTGAGGTTTGACAGAATAATGTGCCTTTTGTATTGCTTGCAATATTCCATTAACTTGTTTTTAGCTAAGTCAAGAAATATGGTTAATATAAGTTAGAATAAACATGTTATTACTCACTAAAGGATTTGACAATGCCCTTGTATGAAAGGTAAAACATAGCATTATCTCCATAATATAAGTAACATATTTCACATGAAATAAATAAAATGTTTGCTGGATTGTGTGCAATATTACATTTTGGCATTATACCAGAGAAGTTATAATCTACAGAAATCCACTCTAACTGTTCATGAAGTAAACTTCTGAATGTCAATATCTTGTGGCTGGCATTTCTTTAGTTTTCTCTGTTCATATCTTACTTGCATAGAATAATCAAAAGTGTACACATTTTATCCTTATGTTCATGTCCCGGTGTAAAAAATTAAGTTATTACTGTATTCTATTATGTAAATACTTCCTATATGGAAACAATTTTGAAAAAGAAATTAGATTTTGATAATGAGAAAAGCTAGAAATTTATCTGTAAAACCTGTAAAAAATCTGTTTTACTTTAATAACCAAATTTTTCAAAATGTACTTTGTCTCAGTTACTGTTTCAAATGTCATATTCTATTGTTGTCTCGCCCACGATTGTGGAGTGAGACATAGAAGTCACTTTACATTTGACAGCGGCAACTTTGTGAATTCTCTATTACTCAGCTATGTATGGTCGAAATTTTCTGAAACTTGTTTCAGGGGCATTGTCTGGTAATGGGACATCATTCAAATGCAAAATTGCAAAAGTCAAGGTCATCGTATACCAAAACTAAGCCATGATTAGGCAACTTAACCTTTGTTAAGCAATTCCCTGTCTATAGCATCCATTCCTTAAATTTTCCAATTACTCATGTTCTGCATCAATGACCCTGTAAATAAAGACCACCTGTGAACAAAGACCAGATTGTTCGCTTCCCAACGTTGGTCTTTAAGCACACGCTAACTGTATAACTGAAATACAGATGAAAACGTCGTTGGACTCAAATCAATCAATGATTCAATCAATAACTTAATTCAACAGGTTTATGTAATGTTCCTAGTTGAAGGAAGAATAAATGGCAATATAACCTGTAATCAAAATTATACATACCAAAGTTGTTGTTTCTAAATAATCAAAATCTGTAAATTGTGTGGGTGGTTGCTATATTTGTACTGATAAATGATGTAGCAGTAGATAGTTTATGTATAAGAGAGCAGCATTATATGTTTCTTTGAGAGAACTTGTTTTAAGCTCAACTGAGCACAAAGTGCTTAAGATGAGTTATTGTGATAGCCCTTTGTCCGTCAGCATCTTCTCCTCTGTAGCTAGTTAGTCAATTGGGATATAACTTTACAGCAACATTTTTAAAAATCACTCCCAAACCAGTTGGCCACTTTTCAAATAATTTTGTAGGAATGATCCTTGAGTGAGCTTCTATCAGATTCCTTCAAACCATTTTGATTGATCCAAAAACATGGCCACCAAAATATGGTGCTGTTTTGACTTATACAACTTTAGCGAAAACCTTAAAAATCCTCTGCTCAAAATGTTTGTGGCCAATTTCCAAATTATTTTGTTAAAATGATCTTTGGGTGACTCTCTATCAGATTCCTTCAAGCCATGTTGATTGGTTGAAAATCATGGCCGCAAGTTGAGGGGGAGGGGCTGTTTTGCGTTTTACGGCTTTAGTAAAAAATGAATCTTCTCCTTCGAAAAGATATACTTAAAATTATTCTACTCCTGAAATATCTGGATGATTTTTTTAATTATTTTCTAGAAGTGTCCCTTGTTCTATCAGATTCTCTTCCAGCCTTGTTGTTTGTTTAAAAAATATGGCCTCGAATGGGCATGGCTGTTTTGCTTTGTATGACTATAGTGAAAAATCTACTCCCAAAGTATCGGACAAATTTTGAGGACATTTTCCTCTAGTGACCTTCTACCTAATTTGTTCACGCCATGTTGTTTGGTCAGGGTATCTCATGATAAAGGAAATTCCTTATTTTGAAATACTTACGGGTACATAAACACTTCTTTGGTGACCATCAAAGTCATATTCAAGACAACGTAGGGTGTGGGTTATTTCGCTTTGTGGCAGTGGAAGAATACTGATGCTCTTGCATCTCTTGTTTTAACTTACTTACCTGTTTGAAAAATGAATAATTGTGGTTAACTCAAGTGAGCAATCCATGGCCCATTTGTTATAAAGAAAATGTCATAAGGATGTTGTTGATATTCCCTGGATGACTACATGGCAGCCCAGGGTTTTTTAAGGATATCTGCAGAACAATGTTTTGGCAAGACAGTTTTATTTTATTCTCATTATGAGCAATTTCTTCTTTTGTTATACAGACTTTAAAAATTGTAGTAATGGCTTTCCCTCCTTGGCGCTCATGGTTGTGGTGTTAGCATTACGACGAACTCACTGGAGTCAGAATAAATGTAACACCCAGGAAATGCAGTGATATAACTGGAAATATGTTGAAAGCGGCGTACAAACAAACTTTTGTTACACTGTTTTCAAGAGTTGTCCTTCTGTACATGCGTCAACAAGTGGTAATGGGTTAATATTTGATCCTTCATTCTTGCTTTTTCTGTATTCACTCAACTCGCATGAGAAATTTTATTGACTGCTTACAGGAAAAGAAAGATATGTACAATGTAACATAATCCAGGAATACTGTAAACTTATTTAACCCTTTCTCACTTTCACCATTTCTGGGCAAACAAATTGAAAATAGCTTTGAATGTAGTACAATTATTGAATACAGTTGAAAACATTGTGGCAGAAGGAGCAATTTCTCCTTTTTGCCACTACGTTTCTAAAAATGGTCTGTTGCAAATGAGTCAAAATGTGTGTGCATGTGGTAGAGGGTTAATTTGTCCCTATCTTAAAACTTTCCCACATGCATTGTGACAATATAGTATTGCCAATCTTGAAATTAAAGTGAATCTACTGTTCGTTGTATATGTATTGAAATTGATATTTTGTGTATGAGTTAACAGGATTTTTAGATGTATGTGTTTTTAGGTGTTTTTAGATGTATGTGTTTTTAGATAACCAGAGTTAAAGGCTCAAGGTGATCTTTTCTGAACACTCTCTGTCCATCGTCGTTGCTTACTTTTGGCTTTAAACACATCTCCTCCTAAACCATTGGACCAATTTCAACCAGGTGATTGATTAAGGGCAATCTTGGCGCTCTTGTTAACAAGTATATCTGATTATTTCCCTAGTGTAGAGCTTTCTTTAACCCTCTCCCACATTCATCAAATCAGAACAATTTCTCCTTTTTCCACCCTGTTTAAAAAGTTGTCTGCTACTGAGAGGAGTCACAAAGCATCTGTAGGTGGAAAAGGGTGACACAGTAGTACTGTGTCTGACCATTAGGAAAAGGTACAAACCGACATATCTGAAATGTGTTGGTAAGGATCAGCCCATGCATCTGCTCCAGTCTTTCAGAATTTGCACAAGTTGACAGACACTTCTAACAAAATTATGAAAGAGATCTGTGAACATTGTTGATTTGGGTCAGACAGGGCTGATACACAGGCTGATCTTGACTTACACTGTTCACACAAGCCAACATGACTTTACCCATTTGTAATGCACCATCAGCAGATGAATCTTTGAAAATAACAGTGTACCTATATCAAAAGCTGTATCAACGTTGGCATATGTTTTATCATGGACGTAGATAGGTCTTGCCTACATCCCTGGTTTCATTCAACATGGCCAGGTTTTGTCTTGGTACAAATCAGGTGGACTTTTTTCTACATGCCCATGGTGCTATAGTCTTCAACATGTACGTGTGCATTTAAACCATGTAATTTTCAATAAAACGATGTTCAATTAAATATAATCGGCTTTCTTTCTTTCCTTCTTGTTTGAGTTGTATTTAACAATGTTTTAGTTTTACTATTCTTTAGCTAGGTTATTAACATAATTCGAATCTGAAGTTGGAGAAAGATGTCAATTAATTATTCTCGAAGATCTTGTTGCCACATATGTTGCAGTAGCGAACGTCGTTCTGTATTGTAATACGAGACACATGGAACAATTGATATCTCGTGCGACAGAATAGATTTTCCCAACATTCAAGAGGACAATACAAAGCCATGTATCGCTTCTGTAACATAGTTTGCCTTTTATTACATACCTATAAAATGTTTTAAGACCCAGGTCAGTGAAGCCCAAACCTGTCTAAGCTCTCTTGTTCATGAAGTATTATGATTTATGTATACAATTGAAAGTTCTAGAACGATGACGTCATTTCGTACAGACATATTATAATCACTGTGACCTTAACCTTGGTCTATAAACCGATAACCCATCCAAGCTCTTTTGACACTGAGCCTGTGTATGAAATATGAAGGAATAAAGTGCCAGAGCGGTAACGTTGTTTTGTACAGAAGTATTATAATCACTGTTACCTTGACATTCAACCTAAGTCATTGAATGAGAATCATTCCAAACTCTCGTTACTCTGAACCAGTGTGAAGGAATTCCGCCCATAAATGAAAGTGCTAGAACGATGACCTCATTTCATACAGATCTATTATAGTCACTGTGACCTTAACTTTAGAGCAAGGTCGGTGAAACGCAATCCGGTCCAAGCTCGCTTTACTCTGAACCAGTGTATGTAGTAATTCCGTCCATAAATGAAAGAGCAAGAACGATGACATTGTTTCATATAGATGCATTATAGTCACTTTGAGCAAGGTCGGTGAAACGGGCTCTTGACACTGAACTATTAAATATGAATACGTTTAATCCACAAATGAAAGTGCAAGAGAGACCATGTTCTTTTGTACAGACTTATTATAGTAATTGCGACCTTGACCTTTGACCTAGGTCAATAGAATGCGGACCCGTCCAGACTCTTTTGATACTTAAATGTAGACTTCTAAGGCAAATTTTGTAGTGTTTTGCCTTAACATTATTTTTTTCTTACCTCTAACTTCTTTGCCTTTAGTCTGGACGTGTTAGTTGTCCCAGCTTTAGTCAAATATGTTAACTATTGTTTCTTCTAAATCCTTGCAATAATTTAGAAGATTTTGCTTTCATAATCTTCTACTTATTAGTATGTCAACATACATTTACATTATTTACAAATATCAATTTAACCAACTGTTTACAGATTAGAACATGGATGTAATGAACCGTAATTGGCTACTATGTAGAAACTATTTCTTTCAGCTTTATGCTTCTTTCTTTTATGTTTATATCAATTTATCAGTTTATAAGTTCAATTAGTATGGTCTATAGCAATTCAAAGCAAATTTCCATAGTACTACTTTATTTGGTTCTACCCAGTATTTATTTAATCTTGATTTAAATGTTTTTATCGTGGGTGCCTCTACTATTTCTTTAGTTATTTTTATTCTAGTTATCTATAACCCTATGTTTTGTCATTGCTCTAAGTTTGAAAACTTTATATTTGGACCTCAAGTAGTGTTATTATAATGGTTCAATTGTTTTGTAGCAGTTTGGTCAATTTCATTAATTAATTTATAGGTTTGAATGAATAACATCGGCCTTGGTTTTCTATACTCCATTTCATTGTAATTAAGATCTTTCTGAATTCTAGTAGCTCGTCTTTGCACATTTTTTATACTTAAAGCATCTTTTCATGTTCCTCGAAAAAATTTCCGGTTCGCTGCTTCGTTCGTTCGTCTGTTCGGCTGTCCGTTATGCTTTTGTCCAGGCTTATTCTCAGCAACTACTGTCTTGAATTCAATGAACCTTTATGGGAAGCTTCACTAACAAGAGGAGATTTGCATAATATCACTATGTTCTGGTTCGATGCATTTTCACTGACTTATTGCCCTTTTAATTTCTATATGATATGACATAGGAACATTTTGTCTGGGCTATTTCTCACCAACTACTGACTTGAGTTTGTTGACATTTTATAGAAGGCTTAACTTATACGAGGAGAAGTGCATATATTATCACCATGTTATGGTTCTATGTTTTTTCACAGTTATTGCCTTTTTAATTTTATATAATATGACATAGGTAATGTTTTGTTCGGGCTATTTCTCAACAACTACTGACTTCAGTTTGAGGAATCTTTATGGGAATCTTCCCTAACAAGCTGAGATACGCATATTATCACCATGTTCCGTTTCGGTAAATTTTTACACAGTTATGGCCCTTTTAATTTCTATATACTATTACATAATTATATCTCAGTAAATACTGACTTGAATTTGATGAAGCTATTTCCTGAAGCTTCACTATTAAAGAGGAAATGTGCATATTAGCACAATGTTCCGGTTCAATGCTTGTTTTTATTGAGTTATTGCCCTTTTAATTTCTATATGATATGACATAGGAAAATTTCTTTTTGCTCTTGTACAAGCTATTTCTCAGCAACTCCTAACTTGAATTCAATGACACTTTATGGAAAGCTTTACTAACGCGAGGAAATGTGCATATTGGCACCATGTTCCGGATTGATGATTTTTTTACTGAGATATTGCCCTTTTAATTTATATATAATATGACATATGACTTTATGGAAAGCTTCACAAACAAGAGGAGATGTGCATATTAGCACCATGTTCTGGTTCGATAATTTTTTACAGAATTATATTCCTTTTAATTTCTATATAATGTGACAGGAAATGTTCGTCTGTGTTATTGCTCAGCAACTACTGACTTGAATTCAATGATACTTTATGGAAAACTTCACTTAAAGAGGATATGTGCATATTAGCAGCAGTCCTCTGTCCTGTCTATACTTTGGGGAACATCCATTGGTTCCACCGATATCTTGTTTCATTGAGTTCCAAATTACAGAAGCGTTCTACAAATGGGGCCTTACCAAGGATTTGTAAAGTGTTAAAAATCAAAGTACTGAAAGTACAAGTAACGAATTATTTTGAACATGTATTGTAAAATCTAATTTATGAATGCAATTGATCATGCTATTGCACAATTTAGTCTATTTTATTATTATTAATATTTTTGTCCAGAGATTTTTTTTATCAGTTGACAGTTTTAGTAAATGTAGGATTTCAACGGCGATGCGAGCGTTTAACATGCACACTAACTCTTTCACTGAGCTCTGCGTAAAGTCTGTCAAAACACCCATGGCATATTTGTGAGATTTACATTGTAAGTTCGATTTGTTTTCGTCACCAGCGGCGGATCCAGGATTTCGGCTTATATTTTCTTATATTTTTCGGCTATGTTTCATGTGAGTGATTTAATTATTATAAATCTATAATGTTTAACAAATCGCATAAAATAAGAATTAAAAAAATAAAAAAAGATCAGTTCCTATTGGGACTCGAACTCGCGTCCATTGGTGGTCTATGATTAGTAGATCTACACGCTCTCCATTACGCCATGGTACTTTGATACAACAAATGAGCGTTACTTTCGTATATATATTAAGCTAACTGAATGCGCGCGTATGTAAACCATGATCTATAATTAAAAAGCCACTTTGATCATCGTTATCATGTTGGAAAAAGGAGAAACAACGGCGATGCGAGCGTTTAAAATGCACACTGACTATTTCACTGAGCTCTGCGTAGTGGCATATTTGTGAGATTAACATTGTTCTATACAGCGTGGGGTCGACTTCTAGTGAATGGGCATACGACTAAAATTCATATACTCGTGCCTTATACGTACCTGCCGACAAATGAAATATATATGCGCGTACTGTTAATTTGATATTTTCTAGAAAATTGATTATCTATGATGATTCGATAGTATAATTATGACTTCACTGTATTGAAATAACACGTAGAAGTCATTTTAATATCAAAAAAATACTAGGACTATTTAGGTGCAGCGAATGTGTATTATAAGCGGAAGTGTAGTTTAACCGTGACTTCCGGAAAAAAACACGATCGCGTTAACTGTATTATTTTTTGAGAAAAAATAATTCGTTAAAAACGAATCAATGAATGTAAAACTCTTGGCTATGATTCCCAAATATTTGTTTCCCATATTGACTTTACTTCAGATATGGTTACTGTAAACTCTTAACAAATGTGACTCCTATATCTATTTCTTCTTTGATCTGTTGTGTTTTATGGATATTAACGTGTGCATCTTTCATATCATAATCACTAGGAGTATTGCGTCCGATGTGCATTGTTTTGCATTTGTTGACATTGCATATCATTTGCCATTTTGTTGGCCAATTGCAAGCCTCAAAAATGTTTTCTTGTAACAACTCTGCATCTTGACGGTTATTTATAGCTGAGCACAGCATTGTATCATCTGCTAACTTTAAAGTACAATTCAGTACATCAGGCAAGTCATTTATGAAGTTTAAGAACAACATTGGGAGACATCTCTAGTGACATTCCTCATTGGGAGACATCTCTAGTGACATTCCTCATTGGGAGACACCTCTAGTGACATTCCTCCATATAGAGGAGTTCTCATTCAGAGTAGTCTTATGTAGTCTTATGCAAAACAAATCCTATCCATGTGTAAATGTTTCCCCTTATGCCAACATCCCATACCTTTCTTGAAAGTTTGGGGTACTTTGACTAAAGCAAGGTATATTATATCAATATCATTGTTTTCATTCACTGATTTAGTCCAATCTACAATACATTCTAGATGTTTTGTAGTACAAGATTTATTTTTCCGTAAAGCTATGTTTGTGTTACATACGAATCTGAATCACAATACGATACGTGATTTTCGGGGGTCTTCTCAAAAGTCATGAACCCAGTTGAGTAACACATAAATGCGTTATATGAAAACAAAACCTAACGATTAAAAGTGTATCTCCATTTCCTTCTTCCGACATATCAATGGTGCACATATATGTACGGTGCGGGAGAGTAGATGGTCGGGGATGTCGCCAATCGGTATATGACATCGTTTCTTGCAATTTTGTATTTATTGAAAGTGACTATGTTTGGACAATCTATATTTGATCCATTTTTAGCTCGTCTGATTTTTTGGAAAAAAAAGACGAGCTATTGTCGTCACTTGATCGACGTCGTTTTGCGTTTAGGTCACTTACATGGAAACTATCAAACATAATACTTTGAAACTTGGAAACCTTGTTCATCTAATACCCTTCTTCACATTGTATGCTAAAGATACTGAGTTTGACCTTCTTTTTTTGGGTAAAAAACATGATTTTGGTGTTTTTTGGTTGACTGAGATTTGGTCATAGCTCCCTCATTTTTGGGATAGGGGCGTATCGCCACTATTCCATTGTCAGCCTGCTTTCGAAAAGTCGGATTAAAGCTGCAACCACAGTCCACATGTGTATACCTACACAAAAATCGAGTTTTGATTGGTTATAATCTGCCTTTTCAACGATTTCATTGGTTCGACCGAATCACGAAAAAACCATCCGCTTGCATTAATTAATGATACAAAATAGTTCAAACGAGTGAAACACATACACAAACTATGATTGACCTTAATGTCAGTGGTGTTAGGTAACATCGACCGTGCTGAGACCCCATTAGTTTACAACAGTCGACTTACATAGAGAAATGTGAAAATCACTGTAAATAAAATTATTGAAAGGAGTTGAAACCATTGTGGCAAAAGTATAAATTGCCTACGATAAGCAATTTCTCCTTTTGTCACAATGTTTTCGATTGTCGTCTGCTGCACATGCGTCTGTAAGCGGGAAATGGTTACATCCTCCCCATGGAAGCGGAACCCTTTCCGTGATAACATAACAGTTCGAATATTGAAATATTGTTGAAAATGGAGCTATTGCTGACAATGAACAATTTCTCCTGTTCACACAATGCTTTCAAACACGTTTCAAATTAATTCTTTTCATATTTAAACGATTTTCTGTGGACATTCTTTTACTCTATCTCCTTTCCGGACACACTTTGAATAACATGCTAGAGATTAATGATAACGAGCAATTTCGCCTTACGTCAAGTGGAAAAATATATAGTTTATACATAGCTTTGTGGAAAAAGAGGAAATGGATCACGAATAACCATTCTGCAGCCGTCTGCTGCACATGCGTCAAAAAGCGACTTTAAACGGGAAAGGATTGAACCGTTTCCGTTATAGCTACTTAGTTACATACAAATGTTGAAAGTATATTTGCCTACGGAGCAACTGCTGACAATGAGCAATTCCTCCTATCCAAACAATGCTTTGAAACATGAATCAATTTTTTTCTATAACCTAGATAACAAAAATATTTGTCTACAGTTATTATTTTAACCTTTGCCCCTTTTAGACACATTTGACTAACCTTAACAGATGAATGATAATCAGCAAGTTTGTCTTTTTCCACAATGTTTTAATTACTATTCAAAATAATACTTTTATTAATTCAGGTCAAGATTTCAGGCTTAGTTAAATGTTGTTTGCTGTATATTTAGTCTACGTGGTCAAGGGTAAGGACTTGTTATTACATAATCCGTCCAAAAAGAGAGGTCCTACTGTGTATACATGCCATGAAAGAATGGTACTAACGGTCTCACCGCTACTGGAGAATTGTTGGTAAAACAGGTCGCGTGTTGTGTTGAATATTATCATGTGTCGCTGTATGTCGACCCAACTAGGACATAGAAATTAAATCTACAAATTAGAGATAAGTTAATTTCAACACTGATTGATTGTGGATTAACGCCGTTTTTAACAATTTCTCAGTTATATCACGGCGGCCAGTTCATCTACACATGTGTTTTCTGGTTTTCTCACACCAGTACTCCACACAACAATCTTCCCAATACAACCAACTGGGTTCTTTTTCACATAGACTTAGCCCATTTGTGAAAGACGAATGACGCATGTCGCATTGACTTTTGTCAAACGTCGGAAAGAAAGTTGGCCGAAAATGTCAACATACACACACGAGTTATAACCGCAAGGTCATTATTTATTTTATAATTGAGGCGCTTCTAGCGATTTTGGGACGAAAATTATAATGTATATGCATTTGCGCTAATTGAAGATTCAACGTTCGTCAACGTGTAATCTAGTCCTAGACGTTTCTGTTGACAAATAAACTAGAAATATAGTCTAAATACGTTTTTGTAAATTAACCTTGTACGATCCCGTTTCGGAAATACAATTAATTTGCAAATACTTTACAAATACCATAATCTAAGCTTTTCTAAGCACAGACGTGTTTTGACACATCGAACCAGTCTTCTGTAATCAATACTTTATAAGTTGTCTCTGTCTGTAAAGCTTGGAGGTATAATCCGGTGTCCGGCCGGCTGTCTGCCTGAATGTGCATTCGTCCGTCCGTCATGGATTGCATGTATTGGTCAAAACGTTGTTTCTGTATGGCAGATTTATTTGAAAGTGGTCACACTTATACCGTGTGATCAGGAGAACGGCAAAATACTAGGTACATAACTCTGGTCTGCTTATCTTAGTTATCTTCATTTTTCCTTATTTAGTTCAGCGATTGTCTCAATTAATTTCCATTGTATCCATTTCAAACTTGGTTTGTAGGTAACTTATGACCTACACATTTGCAGTGCACCATGACCATAACTTTAGCATGCTGCGTTTGGAGTGTGTATATTTTTGTCTTTTCATGTTCTCACTTATTATATGACTTTCGCATGCAACACATGCGTTCCGTGAAATGCCCTTGTTTCGTAAATGAGTGTTTCCCAAGCGTTATACTTTGTCCAGAGCGACTGACTGTCTGTCCGTCTTTGTGTTCATCCATATTTTGAAATATTTTGAACACAAATCTGATCTGGTTTTTTTAGGTGTAAAACTCATTTTCCATTTCTTCGGTTATTGTCTCAATAGATGTCCAATGTATCAATTTAAGACTTGGTGTATAGGAAACTCAGAGCTACAGATGTGCAGTGCAAAAGAAACATAATTTATCAGCATGATTACAATATACATTGTGAATCTTTAGTGATTTCTAAACTGGAAATATTTTAATTAAGGGTCGCTGCTAGTTTTTGTCAATCTTTTTATTTTGTTTATACTAGAAAAGGGTCAAACTTTGATAAATTAGGTATTTGTTATTGGCAGGCAATATGTGTGCAACATTTTGCATCCAATCTTTATGAAAGTTTATCAGAACATATATCTCCATCAACTCTAAGCCAAGTTTGAATATGGGTCATGTCCGATCAAAAACTAGGTCACTAGGCCAAATTGAAGGAAAATCTTGTTAACACTCTGGAAGTCACATTTTAAACTTGAGCATGTTGAAACTTTATCAGAAAGTTTGTCTTGATGATATCTAGGCCTAGTTCGAATATGGGTCATGTCCGGTTATGCACGTAGTGCTCAAGGTGAGTTATTGTGATCGCCTTTTGTCCGTCGTCCGTCGTTCGTCGTCCGTCGTCAACATTTGCTTGTTACTACTCTAGAGGCAACATTTTGCATCCAATCTTTATGAAAGTTTATCAGAACATATATCTTCATCAACTCTAAGCCAAGTTTGAAATTGGGTCATAATAAAGTACTTCAACATATCAAACAGGTTTCAGGGAAAAACTTTTGTATTTCTTTTTCTTTTTTTTTTTAATTTCTTGTATTTTTGAACTTTGCGTTTAGCTCAAATATATATTTTTTTAATTTTGCATTTAGCTAAAAAAAAAAATATTTTAATTTCTTGTATTTTTGAACTTTGCGATTGTATTTTTTTTTTTTTTAATTTCTTGTATTTTTGAGCTTTGCGTTTATCTAAAAAAAAAACAAGATGTGTTTGTGAAACACTGATGGCAACATCTAGGTCAAAGGTCAAGGTCGCCAGGTCAAAAATGTTGGTACTGACAGAAAGGTCATGTCACAAGGAAGACACATGTGAAATATGGTAGCCGTACCTGTGATGGTTCAAAAGTAGTGGTCAAGGTTAAAGTTTTTTTCGAGAATGGCAACATCTAGGTCAAAGGTCAAGGTGAACAATTTTGGTACTGACAGAAAGGTCATGTCACAAGGTATACACATGTGAAATATGGTAGCCGTACCTGTTATGGTTCAAAAGTAGTGGTCAAGGTTAAAGTTTTTTTCGAGAATGGCAACATCTAGGTCAAAGGTCAAGGTCGCAAGGTGAACAATTTTGGTACTGACAGAAAGGTCATGTCACAAGGTATACACATGTGAAATATGGTAGCCGTACCTGTTATGGTTCAAAAGAAGTGGTCAAGGTTAAAGTTTTTATCGAGAATGGCAACATCTAGGTCAAAGGTCAAGGTCGCAAGGTGAAACAATTTTGGTACTGACAGAAAGGTCATGTCACAAGGTATACACATGTGAAATATGGTAGCCTTACCTGTTATGGTTCAAAAGTAGTGGTCAAGGTTATAGTTTTTTTTGAGAATTGCAACATCTAGGTCAAAGGTTAAGGTCGCAAGGTCAAAAATGTTGGTCCTGACAGAAAGGTCATGTCACAAGGAATACACATGTGAAATATGGTAGCCGTACCTGTTATGGTTCAAAAGTAATGGCCAAGGTTAAAGTTTTTTTCGAGAATGGCAACATCTAGGTCAAAGGTCAAGGTCGCAAGGTCAAACATTTTGGTACTGACAGAAAGGTCATGTTACAAGGAATACACATGTGAGATATGGTAGCCGTACCTGTTATGGTTCAAAAGTAATGGCCAAGGTTAAACTTTGTTTCGAGAATGGCAACATCTAGGTCAAAGGTCAAGGTCGCAAGGTCAAACATTTTGGTTCTGACAGAAAGGTCATGTCACAAGGAATACACATGTGAAATATGGTAGCCTTACCAGTTATGGTTCAAAAGTAGTGGTCAAGGTTAAAGTTTTTTTTTAGAATGGCAACATCTAGGTCAAAGGTCAAGGTCGCAAGGTCAAACATTTTGGTACTGACAGAAAGGTCATGTCACAAGGAATACACATGTGAAATATGGTAGCCGTACCTGTTATGGTTCAAAAGTAATGGCCAAGGTTAAAGTTTTTTTCGAGAATGGCAACATCTAGGTCAAATGTCAAGATCGCAAGGTCAAACATTTTGGTACTGACAGAAAGGTCATGTCACAAGGAATACACATGTGAAATATGGTAGCCGTACCTGTTATGGTTCAAAAGTAGTGGTCAAGGTTAAAGTTTTTTTCGTGCAGACAGACAGACAGACAGACAGACAGACAGACGTGCTGACAGGCCAAAAACAAGATGCCCACCGAATCGGTGATTCCGGGGGCATAACAATCGAATATCTTGTATTTTTGACTTTGTGTTTAGCTCAAAGTTAAAGTTTTGTTATTTTACTTTTTGTCTTTTACTCTTGCATGGATAGTCAAAGTAGGGGACAGCGAGACATTTAATTACGCGTAATTCTTGTTTGTTACATTGATTTCAATTTTTTCCTAAACAATGAAAACATAATGTCCTTCAACATATTATGAATATCTTAAATCAGAGTTACTAAAAAATAGTAATATATTCAATATCTTTAGTTAAAGTTGACTTAATGTACCAATATCATTTGCCTGTCCATTGCATACACAAGACTCAGCTCATGATCTTGACTGATTGTGACAGCCATCCAACGTGAAGATCTTCCTTATCATGTATATGAACTTGTATTTATTTCCACATAGTTTCAATACTTGAAAAATAGCAGTTGTGTGCGGTCATTATAATTTGTAAATATTCTTTCCGAATTTGAATATTTTTTATATAAAATAAATAAACAGTAAAAGGATAATATCAGACGAGCGTCAGGCACCCGCGGGCGGTGCTCTTGTTATCTCTTTTTCTAAATTTCTATAGTAGTAACCCTATCAATCTATGACGCCCTCTGACCCCCGGGTTTGTTTTGCATATTGGTATATACTTTTCTTTAAGATTTGTTTAGTGTTCTACAAAGGCATTCAACGTCATCTTGGGTATCATACATGTCGAGGTTACCATTGTTTTCAGCTTTAAAATCAAGGATATCTTTTATTATGCTGTCATCATCTGATTTATTATAATCGTAAGATGTATGCTTTCAATAGCAAACAAATTAAAATGCAAGTGTAATATATGATCACATTTCCCCAATCCTGGTTCGTATGTAAGTTCGTTGATCATATTCTCCTCATTAGTACTATGAGGTCAAGAGGAGATATTTCATTACCTTCTCTATATCTGGTAGGCTTTGTTTATATGTTGATATAGGAATAGATCTGTTACTCCTTCTATAAATACACTTTCTACATGATATTCATTGTTATTGGTTATTTGTTATTCCAAATTTGTGCCTTTCAAGTTAAAGTCTCCTACTAGTAGAACGTAAGACTATTTCATATATTTCAATAATTGAATTTATTTTAGTAGCATGTTGATATCATCTATTCCATTTATTGGGGATCTATTTTAAGGTTTTATCGTACTCAGGTAAATGTATTCATATCCAAACAGAATCTCTATAATTCCATACCCCCGACTAAACTGGATTTGCTCTATACTCTTTGTTGACATAGATTACTTCTCATATGCCAATGTCATTGTTAATAACCATAGCATACCCTTCTACACTATATAACGTATTAAAGTTGCTATTCATGAGCGATTGTTTTGGATATATTTCATTTATTGCAATTATATCTAAGTCCTTCTCCGAGATTGTAATGTTAAGTTCTGCCCTTTTCTCTTTAGTCAAACAATCTGCATTGGTATCGAGTATTTTTAGATTCTGTTTTTGTGAAAGTTTGGCCGACGCTGATTGAGTCAAGGTTAGATTGGGTATTGTTTTGGATTTATACTTACAATTAAGAAAGTTTCCCATAAGGATGACTTTGGTTCGTACATGTATTATAGTATTACCGGGACATAGTCGGTGAAACGCAGACTTGTACAACAGGCGAGGCTTCTGAATATATATGTTAAGTGTTATTAGTCGCCGGGCAGAAGCCCGCGACTTATATTTTTAATAGGTTTTCGGAAATGACATGGGAGGACGAGTTATTATTAGAAAAAAAACAAATTTAAATGTCTTGAACATATTACAATTGCGTTTGTTTAAAAACACTAAGCTATGACACATCTAAAATGAAATAAATATTCCGATTTTTTAAATATTTGCAGTTTCTTTATTTTGACTCGCATTTATGTTTTTTTGTTTTATTTACGAAGACAAAACAGATCCTATTAGCTGGACTGAGGTACTATATTTTCATATACTACATGTTATGACAACGCACAGTCTAATTTGTTTACATACGCGCACCTGCTAGCAGCAGACTGTTATGTGTCAATATCGAGATAAAAATCACGTCGAATTCTCCTTTTAAGAGCAATTTTAACTTACTGAATGTTATTTTCATGTTCAAAGAGATGTCTTGATTTGTGAAGAATGCATTTAATAATGTGTATCCATGTATATCCAAAATATGAACTGTTTCTAAGCTAAAACTGTTGATCACGTGACTAGCGATGCATTGTCCATTGACACAAGAGCGCTCATCATAAAATGATTTTAAAACATGAGTAGATGTTATTTTTATTATAAAAAGTGAAGGAAAGAATTACAATAAATTAACATGTAGGGTTCAGTTTATGTTCGAAATTAAGTTTGAAATTATACAACAATTTCAATGAAATTAAACTGTTTAGCAGATATTATATTGCGAGGGTGGTCTTATTTATAAATATTGGACTATTATTATACATTTTAACATTTGTCGAAGTATGATTTAATTAGGATGCCAAGCTATATCATTTTGAGAAAAAGAGAAAACTCATGTCTTCCGAGATTTAACCCTTTTCTCATTGTTTTAAAAGTAGATTGCTGCAAAGGTTGACTTTAATAGGGGAAAGGTAAAATGACGTGCTATTGCATGCAAATCCTAAATTGTCTGTTCTGTGGTTTTATTGATAAATAATAAAATTCAAATCATCTGACAAACATCTTGAAAAGTGTATGTGGAATTCACAAATCTTATAACTATTCCTTAATGATAGCACTGTATACATACTAAGACTAATGATTGGCAAGATTGCTCATTTCCATTACTGTTTACAATAATTATGTGGCTGCGTGTATGGTCAACCTACCTTAGAACGGAGATTGATCATAAACAATGAGAGGCTTTAATTATATTTCAATGAAGGACATTCACTTCGTTGACAAACAAATGCAAGTTATGATACATTTTCACTTGACCCCCACCCCTGATGTTCTAATATGCCCCTCAGTTAATAACTGTTCTACTATAATGTAAGTGTTATGCATCACTGCAGTATGGATTTCCGGCGACATTGATGCGTTGCATCAACTTTCTCTTGTAACGATCAGATAAGAAATGAAGTCTAGAGAGATGATGTCGTTCCATACATACGTATAATAGTCGTTTGAACTTGATCAAACTCTCTAGACACTTAACCTGTGTATGAAAATAGACAGAACTATGTCCATAAGTTAAAAGTGTTAAAGCGGTAATGCATTACATGCAGATGTATTATGAATTTATAATTATTGTGACCTTAACCTTTGACCTAGATTGGTGACCATTATCCGAATAATCTATTAAGTACAGGCAGTGAACCCTTTTGTATATAGTTCTTTTTCAATGTAGTAGCACGCATACTTTGATTCTGTAATGACTTACGTTGATGAAACACAAATTGTTGATTTTTAGCTATTTTATTATTATGCCTGTTTTAGTTTCAAGTTTTATGTATATTAAAAAGTTAATTTAATATATAAAGTTGTATATTTAAAAGTATATAATCGAAAGTGGTTTCGTCCAATGTTTTATCTTTAAAATAAGTTTCAGTAAAAGCCCTTATAAAATGTTCTGTATGAATAGTTTAAATAATGCATATTTATACAGTGGTAGAGCCTCCGTCTTTGGTGCGGGAGGTCGCGGGCTCGATCTCCAGCCGGATCATACAAAAATGATAATGACTGCTCATGTCGGATTATCATTACGATTGACTCGGTACTGGCGGGATAAATGGACCAGTAAAAC
This sequence comes from Serripes groenlandicus, assembly GCA_031761405.1. NCBI lineage: Eukaryota > Metazoa > Mollusca > Bivalvia > Cardiida > Cardiidae > Serripes > Serripes groenlandicus. Next base: position 30,895,155 of record JASEVX010000002.1, read on the forward strand.
GTATAAGTAACTTACCAAGGGGACACCGTTAATAACTAAACACATGTTGAAAGAGATCTACAACACTGTACAAACAAAACCTCTTAGACTATAATGACATAAACATATTTATCGATGAATTATAGCACAATACCTATATGTTAAGCAAATACAAACTATTTTGAAACAATAGTTTGTTATATAACATCCTACATTTCAAAAGTGAAATTTTGTCGCAGATCAGTAATTTGTTCAAAATGAAAGGAGACGATGACCTGCTGATGAGGTTGTTCAAAATAATTTTCCAAGACGTTATCACATTATCAGGAATATTGACAATCGCCTTGACCTCGTCTACATACGCAGACCACCATGGCTTCCGCGTTTCCCTCTCGATGCCTGACCTAATACTATATTGTAGAAATGATTGTTCAAAAGATACGTCCATTCAATGCAGTATAATGTTCCAATGTCGTTTAATTGACACCTTGATATGGGTCATAAGCGTGTCGGGACGGGATATATCAGTAGATAAGTCGACTGCCATACGAGGATTAAACTGATAATCTTCAGTTGTGTTGTAAACGCCCATGATTATCCAGTCAGCTGGCCATGGGTTCGTATTTCTGAAAGCATTAACGACCTCATCTTTCAATACTTCTTCTATGTTTAGCATTATGAGAACAGACATGTTGCTGGTTATGTATTTTAAATTGACAGTCACCATCAACTTCTACTTGGAAATGAACACACGCCTCCAATACGTGTTTGACTAGAAGGACATCGTATCGCCCTACAGCTATCCTCAATTTTTAAAACAAAACATTAAACATAAACACATTTGGGCCCCATCACACGAAGGAGTCTTTTTGCGCACGTTTTCTGTGTACACGTACCTATACACCTAATACGATCTTCTCTGAGTAAATGTAGAACAGTCCTAGATGTAATACCGGAATTATATACTTCTCTCAGCGTCAATGGCAATATTTTGAAATTTTAAAGCAACACTAGAGATTTGGGTGAGTCAGCCCGTAACGAGCTGTCACACTCGAAATCAGTAGTGTGACCCATCTGGTTATCACAATATCCCAAAGCTCTTGTTACCTGATAAATTGAGTCGCCCGATTTTGAATTATATGTAATAAACGTGTAGCACTACCTGCTTAATGTATATATATATGTACCATTATAGTATGTAAGGCGGAGATGCTCCCAGTTCCCTTAGTACTTGGCGGGTTCATTTAATATAAAGTACTGAAATTCTAATAAAAGTGAACATCCGCATCCCTGATTTTCAACCATCGTCTAAGGTTTCTTCATAAATCGCCAATGCATTTAGCTAGACATTTGTTATCTAATCTGCCTGGTAAAACTTGCTTTGTGAACAATCAAATTATTTAAAATGAAATTACAAACAATTTGCCATTTTCCCTCTAACAACCGTTTGATTGACACTTGTAAACTTTTTTTCCATATATTTAGCTTAAAAAGGAACATAGAGAGAAGAAAACATATTTACCCATACGCCTTTGTTCTTCAAACATGCCAACGGATGTGGCTCAACTTGATCCGTCTGTCCTACTTTCGTGAGAAAGTGTGCGGACGTGTTTCTCCCAAATTGTTTGGCTGCTTGGACAGTGTCACCAACAAAGCATTGTAAACTCTTTACAGTCAGCTTCTTATTTCAAATCGCACAGAACACATTTTTGTACACTGAGTTATTATGTTCACACGCTTCATCCAGCCAACTATTCCATGCATTAACGATCTCTGAACGGGTTAAATTGATCCCATCTTGAAGTCGAAATAAAAAGTCCCCTGGGCACGTTCCAATATTTTTCATAATACACCGATTATCCAACATCTTGCGTGTCATCGTCACGGAAAACTACCATACAGTGATTTGTAAATGCGATAGATTGTTGCAAAAAACTGAAATATTCAGAGAAAGAGATGTCTCTCTCATTGTTATCATCGTATTCACCACACTCTAGAAACGGGAACCATGGTTTGTAATCTAATACACCATAGCAGCATGCGCATAACTCATTTTTAAAAATCAATGTATAGTTAGTGGAGTACACGGGAAACAAGTCGTCCCAAAGAAATACATCTTCGGAGTCACACATCGCTTGCTTGCTTTGCTGCGTCAATGCTGGACGAACGGTATTTGATTTACAGCACCCTGGTGGTGGTGATGTCACTATACGATAGGCTGGTACCCGTGTTGCCCAGTGCTCATTTGGGTTACCAGTTTGTGTTTACATACACTGCTTGACGGCCATATGGTCGATGGATGCCGTATCCTTGTCAATAGTTATTAGTCGCCGGGCAGAAGCCCGCGACTTCTATTTTTAATAGCTTTTCGGAAATCACATGGGAGGGCGGCTTATTATTAGAAAGAAACAAATCTAGATGATTTGAACATATTACAATTGTGGTTGTTTACGAACACTAATAAATGACACATCTAAAATTAAATAAATATTCCGATTTTTTAATGTTTGCAGTTTTTTTTATTTCACTCGCATTTAAGTTTTTTGTCTTATTTACGAAGACAAAAGTGGTCCCTTCAAGACGTGAACCAACACCCCCTAATGCAGACTCTTATGTGTCATCATTGAGGTCAATTTCGGATTCTCCTTTTAATAGCAATTTTAACTTACTAAATGTTGTTTTCATGTTCAAAGAGATGTCTTGATGTGTGTAGAATTCATTTAATAATGTTAATCCATGAATATCTAAAGTAGGAACTGTTTCTAAGCTAAATATAGACCCTATTCTGTTGTGTAGTTTCGTGACCTTTAACATCGATTTTCGCGCATGCGCATTTCGATATGAAAAAGCGAGTGATATTATTTTATTTTAGACAAGTACAAGACGAATGTTTGACGCAAAGCGTCAAAGAGAAGCCGCAATATTTCGTTGTACATGTAGAAATAAGAAAAAAAGAACATTTTTAAATCCACAAACAATAGAACAATTTAAACTGTAGACGGTAATGCTGATATATTTCTCCTTTTGAAGACTTTTGTTTTCTTCAAATTACCTCCCTTTAAAGCAATACCAGGATATTTACCTTGTGATTCGAATAAGATTGACAAACATTGAAATTATATGAATGAATACTATTATTTAAATAAGTAACAACAACACTTAAATTTAAGCCAGATAAATGTGTACACATTTCGTTAATTTTTTTATAGATACCCTAATGTATAGGTATGTATATAAAATTTATAAGCAAATGTTTTCATTACTGCGCACCTAATGATTGAATAGACTAAGGAAAGTCAAGAATACATAAATAAATCAATGCAGTCTTTTCCGGCGACACTGATGCCTTGCATCAACTTTCTCTTGTATTTTCCTTATTTGCAGACGCAGTTACTTTATATTAAGACTTACAGTTGTGATTTCTCTTTTGATATCCACAGTTTCGTCACTGCCCACAGTCGGCATTGGACTGTCAATAAAGCCATTGTTTCGTGTTCGCAAAGAGTTTCCAACCCCAACCCTCAATCCACTAATGTTAGACGCATCATCTACGGGTGCATTACTGTTGTTACTTGTATTACTATTCCGATCTCTCACTAAAGACAAAGAAAGATTTTCTTGGTCAAAAGTCGATGACGTATTGCTGTTCGGTTCGTCTTCTATGCCACCAGGAAAGCAACAGTTTATGTTTAGATGACAGTCTTTGTGGCAAGAACAGCCTGAAATGGAGACGGAAACAAATGCCTACTTCATTGGTAGGTTTATAGATACGTTTACTGATTTTCAAATTCTTTGAATTTTAGAAAATTACGGCGAATCAAAATGTTTGGGAATCATCAATTTCAGACTCTTCTTCGCGATTTATTGTTAAGTCTTTCTATGTATGTCAGTGAACCTCAAAGTATACATATATTTTAAGTCCATTTGGAATGTGTTATACAAGAAGACACGAGCTATTGGTGTATTGTGCGTGTGCATTGATCTGTCGCTTTGTGAATTCATCACAATGTAAGTTTCATACCTCTTTATCAGATGGGTAATTCAAATTAAAAAATCCTAAAACCCTATATTGTTGGAACTCAAAAGAATTGTCTTAGCGAAGGTTTGGTTTAGTCTTAGGAGAAATATAGGTTGGAAAATATCCGGTTTACTCCTCCTTATCTAGTCCTCTGAAGCTAATTTTTATTTTTCTAAAGTGACATTGTAATTGCGACAGGTCAGTCTACACAGAACATGTCACTTTATCGGCAAGTTTTACATAACATATAGGCCGCTCTTAACAGTTTTTTTCTCTGTCCGTCTGTCTCTCTGACTGTTCTTTTTTCTCTCTGTCTGTCTCTCTGTATCTATATATGTCTATCTCTGTATGTCCCTCTCTATATGTGTGTGTACCTCTCTATCTCCCCCTCACCCCCCCCCCCCTCTCTCTCTCTCTCTCTCTCTCTCTCTCTCTCTCTCTCTCTCTCTCTCTCTCTCTCTCTCTCTCTCAATCTATCTCTCTCTCTCTCTCTCGCTCTCGCTCTCTCTCTAACTCTCACACACACACACACACACACACACACACACACACACACACACACAGACACTCTCTCTCTCTCTGTCTCTCTCTCTCTCTCTCTTGCCCCCTCTCTGTCTCTCTGTCTCTGTCTCTCTCTCTCTCTCTCTCTCTCTCTCTCTCTCTCTCTCTCTCTTTCTCACTCTCTCTCCAACTCTCTCTCTCTCTCTCTCTCTCTCTCTCTGTCTCTCTGTCTCTCTGTCTCTCTCTCTCTCTCTCTCTTGCTCTCTCTCTGTCTCTCTGTCTCTCTGTCTCTGTCTCTGTCTCTCTCTCTGTCTCTCTCTGTCTCTCTCTCTCTCTCTCTCTCTCTCTCTCTCTCTCTCTCTCTCTCTCTCTTGCTCTCTCTCTGTCTCTCTGTCTCTCTCTCTCTCTCTCTCTGTCTCTCTCTCTCTGTCTCTCTCTCTCTGTCTGTCTCTCTCTCTCTGTCTCTCTCTGTCTCTCTCCGTCTCTCTCTCTCTGTCTCTCTGTCTCTCTGTCTCTCTGTCTCTCTGTCTCTCTGTCTCTCTCTCTCTCTTGCTCTCTCTCTGTCCTCTCTCTCTCTCTCTTGTCTCTCTCTCTGTCTCTCTCTCTCTCTCTCTCTCTCTCTCTGTCTCTCTCTCTCTGTCTCTCTCTGTCTCTCTCTGTCTCTCTCTCTGTATCTGTCTCTCTCTCTCTGTCTCTCTGTCTCTCTCTCTCTCTCTCTGTCTCTCTCTCTCTCTCTCTCTCTCTCTCTCTCTCTCTCTCTCTCTCTCTCTCTCTCTCTGTCTCTCTCTCTCTCTCTCTCTCTGTCTCTCTATCTCTCTCTCTCGTTGTTTGTAAATTATTCTTAACATCACTTACGATGACAGCACGACATATAACCTCTTTCGTCAATCTTTTTATGATTAGAGTTACGAGTCCGATTGGTTCCTGTTACAAATGTCAACGCCGGGACAGAGGTACTTCAGGCTGAGTTTCACATATTCATCATCCATTATGTTGCTTTCTAAAGTGTTTTGGCTTAACACCAGAATGAGAAGAATCTTTACCAACATAGTCAATTATATTATCAATTATAACTGAAATCCAAGACAAACGTTACTCACTGAAACGGATAAAAAAGCGTCGCTTCAGTATACACAACCTTGTGAAGTCTATGCACATAAAAAACTATCGCATTAAAAGATCAGATTACATACAACTGTATTGTGTTTACTGATTCTCAGTCACTTGAGTGCGACACAGACTCAAATAAACCATTATACAAGAGTTGCTGCAAGATGCAGCAGTTCAATGTTAGCGCGGGAATCAGCATTTTATGGCAATAACAAATACTGTTTGATTCGAAAAACACGAAAACCGCTTTTAAATATATGATATAAATATATGATAACAATAGTCTCTTAGTGAAATACGTAAATCAAAAATACCTTTCCCCAACGTGTTGACCTCTCCCAAAATTATTGTAAACATTTGTCTGCGCATGCGCGTCCTTTTTTCCCCTTAATATATTTTTAAAATCGCAAAATTTAGCACAATAACTTCGCATTTATGAAAAAAATCTCATTTTCCTGTTATTAAAACCCCGGTTGTTCCTAGTGATGTTACATATACTCCGCTCTTGTATACTTCTTGTGTTCAGTTGTGTGAAGAGAAAAGAGGAAGAAATGTAACGGGAACGGGTATAAATATCACTTCTACAGCCTTGCTTTGGAAGCCGGCTTTTATAGCGTCGTTGGTAGAATGGTTGACCGTTTCTTAAAGTTAAGCAACGTTCGTTGCGGTTAGTGCCTGGACGGGTGACCCGCGATGGTTGACCCGCGATGGCTTAACGCCGGTACACGTTAAACTATGGTTTTAATTTACATTTTAATTATAAAATAAACTACTCGCATACAAACTCGAACGAGAACTAGTGACGAACTGATATGGAAATATCCGAGAGCTGACGGTAAAATACGACGCATGCGCGATCAAGACGATTAACACGGCGCATGCGCAAGCCCATTGCACCAGTGACAGTTTTTTCACAACCAATATATGCTCTGGTGCTGAGGCACCCGCGCAATAACCTGATCAATACATCGTAAACCATAAAGCAAACATATACAAATCCATTACCAATACATCATATACCAGGCCAATATATCATAGACAAAAACCAATGTATAAACAGTACATCAAAAACCAATATATAAACAGTACATCAAAAACCATACACCGTGACCAATGCATCATAAACCATGACCAGTACATCATAAACAATGGCCAATAAATCATAAACCATTACCAATAAATCATGAACTGGGTCAATACATAATGAACCATAACCAGTACATAATCAGTCATAAACTAAGACAAATATATCATCAATCATTAATCATGCTCATTACATCATCGACAATGGCTAATCCATCATAAACCATAACCAAATAATCGTACGCTATGTCAGTACACCATTAACCATGACCAATATATATAAACCCTTGCGAAACATCATAAACTATAACCAATAAATCACGAATCAAGACCAATACATCATGAATCTTTTCCATACATCAAAAACCATAACAAATACATTATACACCTTGTCAATATATCATTAACTATAGTCAGTACATCATGAACAATGTCAATACATCATAAACCATAACCAATTAATCATGGGCCATATCAATATAGCATACACCATAACCAATTAGGCATGGGCCATATCAATACATTATACACCGCAGCCAATAAATCATGAATAATGTCAATAAGCATTTAATCATAAGCCTTGTAAATTTTTCGTAAACCATAACAAGTTCATCATAAACTATGACAAATACATCATAAATAATGCTGAATACATCATAAATAATGCTGAATACATCATAAATCTCGCTCAATACATAATAAATAATGCTGAATACATTATTGATCATAACCAATTTATCATATCACATGTCAATACATCATAAACAATAACCAGTACATCATAAACGTTGACCAATACAGGATAAATCATGAACCATTTCAATACATCATAATCAATAGACCATGACAAATACAAAACAAACCATCACCAATATATAATACGTGTATTTATGTTTATGACTTAAACTATACCGTGTGTAGATATTAGCTCATCAGTAAAGCGACTCAAATGTCCAGGGTTCGATTCACGTGCAAGCTAGGTGAAAAGGGTACTTCCAACCTCAATTTTATTTGATGAATATGAAAGAATGAAATTTTCTGAATACTGTTAAAATTTATTCTACTATTGCTGTTGCTACTATTACTACTTTTACTACTATAATCGTTGAGTAAAAATGTATTCCCCAACAGATGCTTGTCATATATGCAAAACCCATCAAAAGTAAAAAAAAGGCTTTATCCCGGATATAACAAACATACTAAGTAAGTACGGTCTTCTGCACATACTACATGCATACATTTATAATTCAGCTACATTGCCGTCTCAATATAGTTGGAAATTGGCTGTTAGAAATGTCGTTAATGCATGTGAAACACAAAATTGGAGGTCGAGGATGAGTGCCGACCCGGTTTCATAATATTTCAACAGCTACAAACTTCAATAAGCATATGCTTACTTTATGATATGTATACCGAGTTAAGCCCACAAGTTGTCAGAAGATTACAGCTATCTCGGGCGATACAAATCAGTATTGCAATTTGTGCTTGGAGTCCACGCCTGATGGCATTAAACATGCTCTCTGCGAATGTCCAGGATCGTTGCTTCCGAGATCACTGCTCTTACAGGATATAGGACTAAACATTCACACCCAACTCGCAGACGAATTAGGCTCCGACCCTCCGGATATATTCATGTTGAAAATCCTGGGATCGGAACCTGATACGAACATTGATTCAGAAAACAAAGCTCTACTTTGCAAACGATGTTTAACTTAGGCATACAGCTGTCTGAAAAATCTTATATAAGTTCTGTGTTCAGAAATGATAAAATATGCCCAATAACGGCGTATTTTTATATATAATAACATGTGTAAATATAGCCCCAGCACTATCCTTTTCTTTCATATTGTTTATTGTTAATATAGCAAAACTTTGTATGTTTATTTATTGATCTCCAATAGGAGGAATTAAAAGGAATAAATAAATAAATATACTACTACTACTACTACTACTATTACTATTACTATTACTCCTACTACTACTTATACAACTACTGTCATTACTACTACTACTACTATTATTGCTAGTTTTGCTAAGAATATTACTACTACAACTACTACTGCTATTATTATTAAACCTACCACTAAATCTACTCTCATTAATTCAGTGTGTGTATACCACGTGATGTCAGACAGCAATAATTGCTCTTGATAAGAATGTAAAAACAATGGTAACTTTGTTATTTCTTCACGCTTTTTAATGAAACGTGGCGCAGTCTTCGCCGCTTACAATGTCCTGTCTCCGGTTATTACAGGAGTTTGATTGGTGGTCTAGTTTATTCAAACACTTCGACGAACCTGTTCTCAAAATCCAGTTTTGATAATGCTCCGGCTGTTGGCGATATTAATACATTTTGAGAACAGGTTCATCGAAGTGTTTGAAGAAACTAAACCACTAATCAAACTCCGGAGATAGGGCTCTGTAAGCGGCGTAGACTGCGCCATGTTTCATTAAAAATGATGAAGAAATAAAAAAAGTTACCTTTGTTTTTACTTCTAAACCGAAGTAAAATATTTCTGTCGGCCGTAGCATTTGTGACGTCAAAGTCACGTGGTATACACACACTGTAATTGATGATAAGATAATAAAAAGGGTTATAATGATATTAGCTTTTGTTTCAATGACGGTACGAGAGAAATATTACTTATGATATAAATGATGACAATTAATATTAAAACTAATGAATAATTCATCACCAAAATACAGAAATGTCATGCAAATCTCATATAAATCAGGTAAATCAACGTGATACAAATTCAAGTACACTTGTAATATTTTTGAAAAGACATTCTAAATAATGCAAATAAAAAAATAAACAAACTACAGCATCGCGTGTATTTTTAGTAATTCTGTATTTTGCTATTTGTGATGATTGTACGTGATGGTAAATATAAGATGTTTTGTTTTGTTTTGTATAGATATAATGATTGCATGCTACATGTCTATTTGTGATGTTTGTACGTTATGGTAAATATAAGATGTTTTGTTTTGTATTGTATAGATTTAATGATTGCATGATACATGTCTATTTGTGATGTTTGTACGTTATGGTAAATATAAGATGTTTTGTTTTGCTTTGTATAGATTTAATGATTACATGATACATGTCTATTTGTGATGTTTGTACGTTATGGTAAATATAAGATGTTTTGTTTTGTATTGTATAGATTTAATGATTGCATGATACATGTCTATTTGTGATGTTTGTACGTTTTGGTAAATATAAGATGTTTTGTTTTGTATTGTTTAGATTTAATGATTACATGATACATGTCTATTTGTGATGTTTGTACGTTATGGTAAATATAAGATGTTTTGTTTTGTATTGTATAGATTTAATGATTACATGATACATGTCTATTTGTGATGTTTGTACGTTATTGTAAATATAAGATGTTTTGTTTTGTATTGTATAGATATAATGATTGCATGATACATGTCTATTTGTGATGTTTGTACGTTATGGTAAATATAAGATGTTTTGTTTTGTTTTGTATAGATATAATGATTGCATGATAATTGTCTATTTGTGATGTTTGTACGTTATGGTAAATATAAGATGTTTTGTTTTGTTTTGTATAGATTTAATGATTACATGATACATGTCTATTTGTGATGTTTGTACGTTATGGTAAATATAAGATGTTTTGTTTTGTATTGTATAGATTTAATGATTACATGATACATGTCTATTTGTGATGTTTGTACGTTTTGGTAAATATAAGATGTTTTGTTTTGTTTTGTATAATGATTGCATGATACATGTCTATTTGTGATGTTTGTACGTTATGGTAAATATAAGATGTTTTTTTTGTATTGTATAGATTTAATGATTACATGATACATGTCTATTTGTGATGTTTGTACGTTATGGTAAATATAAGATGTTTTGTTTTGTATTGTATATATTTAATGATTGAATTATACATGTCTATTTGTGATGTTTGTACGTGATGGTTAATATAAGATGTTTTGTTTTGTATTGTATTGATCTAATAATTGCATTATACATGTCTTGTCAGGTTGACCTTGGCGTCAGTTTATCAAATTGTCGCCTACAAAATCGTTTTGTATCAACATTGGAGACAACCGTTATAAATAAAAAAAAAGACAAAAATGCGTTGTTTCTCGAGTCCCGGTAGCTCAGTCGGTAACGACGCGGGCTGTCAATCCAGGGGTTGTGAGTTCGAATCCCGGCTCGGCCAACTTTCTTTCCGACGTTTGACAAAAGTCATTGCGACATGCGTCATTCGTCTTCCACCAATGGGCTAAGTCTATGTGGAAAAGCAGCCAGTTGCTTGGGAAGATTGTTGTGTGGAGTACTGGTGTGCGAAAACCAGGAAACATATGAGTAGGTGAACTGGCCGCTGTGATATGACTGAGAAGTTAAAAACGGCGTTAAACCCCAATCAATCAAATCCGGTTGTACTGAAACATACATAGTGAGGTGTATAGGGTCAATTCCAGAAGATCATTTATGCAATAAACGTACAGCGAACTATTGTAGTGTTATTTATATGTGATATTGTAAATTAATTACATAACTTATCAACAACAAAAACGTGTATTTATGTTTATGTCATCAGTTATACCCAGGCAGAGTGGCGGCATCGTGGTAAAAGGTCCCGGGTTCGATTCGCGTAAAGGCTGCATGAAAAGGTACCTCCAACGCCAACTTGGTGCTAGTACTGGTAACGTATTACAGAAGCAGACATCAAGACGGACTTATATAACTAAGTCTTAAGAACTTGCTTCTAAATCGATGTAAAACGAATAACCCTGAACTAAGTTGTACCGTAAATAAATAAGATTAATTTCATTATCAATATTATCAAAACAAAAATTATATAAAAGAATTGAAGAATAAGCATAATAGATAGTTTATTTACATACTGTGGGTAAAACACAGTAGTTCATCGACTTATTATAGAAATCAAAAGGGAAACATATTACAACACTGCTAGGTTGCCACTGTCGTGCGATCTAATTTAATATTCTCACGAGCGCGATTGGGTCTCGATGTGACTCGATCATCACGATCTGGTACGTGCAGATACGTTCGGATACATTCATCACGAACCGATGCGCTCTATTGCAAAGGATACGATTGTGGTCGCGATGTCTTTTACGATGAGGATCGAGAGTGATCACGATTTGAGCTACGATAGGACCCCGACGGATATATATACAGCCCGACTGACCATAAACTTCATTGTGCCTTGAACTTCTACATAATGAACACTACAACCCACAACCATTGATGATGGCAGGAGTTGAGGATGATGACAACGTGATATTTGCAGTATGTATGCTTACATTATCGCCAGAGATGAAGAAGACGAGCAGCAGCCAGATCAACCACAACCCCAACCACAAAGGAGAGCTGCATTCAGGCACTTCTGGGTGCGACCATGGCTCACAGAGATCAAAACAGCTTGATCAGTTCTCCAGCCTCCTAGACACCCAATTGAGGCTGGCGGATCCAGTAACATTCCAAAACTACACAAGGTTAACACCACGATGAAGTCTTGCAGAGGTTAGCCCCAGCAATCGAGAGGGAACTCCTCAGTTTCAGGTTACCCCTCTCACCTGGACTGAAACTGGGAGTGACACTGACAACACCTTGCCACTTGCCTTCAGGTGTGGAGTGTCCAGCATCTGAGAGATGGTTCCTGAAGGGTGTCAGGCAACTGTGCAAGCGTACACAGATGAGGTGTTTAGCCTAATTGTGACCCCTGAAGCCTGGACAACCGTAGCTAACCAGTTTGAGCAGAGATGTAACATTCCCCACGCCATTGGGGACCTGGATGGCAAATACATTGCTATCAAGAAGCCACCCAACACTGGCAGCATGTACTACAATTACAAGAGCTTTTTTCCGATACCACTCCTGGATCTGGTGGATGCTGATTACAAGTTTGTGTGAATCGAGCTTTGTAGAAAAGGACACATGTCAGATGCTCAGATATGTGGCGGTTCTGAGCTGTTCAACGGCCTTGAAGACTCCCCCAACTCTGCCCTCTGACTGCAAGCCCTGATGACCACCAAGCCATGCTCTTCGTCATCCTGACGCCTTCGCACACAGGAACTACATCAAGAAGCCTTACGGCAGAAGAGGGATGTCCAGGGACTACACACTCAAGGGGGGCGGGTGGGGGGGGGGGGGGGGGAGAGTGGTGGAAAATGCCTTTGGGATCCTGGCCAATATATTCATGTGTCTCCTCAGGACTCTAGATCAGAAGCCCAACACTGTGAAGGATATGGTTGAGGCGGCAGTGGTTCTTACTGAGGCAGAGGTAACCAGGCATTGCAGCACAAGATGCAGACCATGAGGCTGAAAACCACAATGTCAACCCAGGAGCATGGAGGGACCACGTGGACTGACTAGATGTGGATCAACCTCCTGCATCTCGCAACTGAGCTACGGCAGATGCAAAGCATAAGAGGGAACTCCTGAAGGAATTCTTTAACTCACCACAAGGTCACATAGGTCACAAATTAAGGTCAGCTGCCGCTGGGGGCATAGTGTTTCACAAACACATCCTCTTTTCTATTTTTTTTATTTTTTGTAATCATCACATAATGTTCTTTTGAGAGGAAGTGGCTGGCCATAATTCTGGGGAGAAAGGGGGGGGGGGGGGGGGGATACTGGTCGTTCGGGGGTCTGCTTGTGTCTGGTACAGGTCTGTAGCATCCTCCTCAGCAAGTAGATCAGGGGTGTTGAGCTGTGAGGAGAGGTTGAAACTGCCGGCGGCTGGTGGACTGGGTCCCAGCAGACTGATCAAGGAGGCATATATGGAGGAGGGCAGCGTGTGGTAATCGTGGTGGTGCTGGTGGTGGCCCCTATCAGTGGCTTATCGGTTTTTGATAATGGGCTGGTCGTCGGGAGCGAGGGACCTGTCGCAGGACGTAGCTGCGGACTTGACTACCCCAGACACTGGGTTGAGGCCCCACATGGCGAGGTGGCCACTGGGAGGGTCAGTCTGCCACGGTGCCTGCTGGAACTGGAAGGGCGCCTGCTGGTCTTTGCTTGGTGGTGGCTACGTCTGGAAGTGCTCACCTACCCGTTGAGCCATGTGCAGCTCCTGCATGATTTTCCCTTCAGCAACCCTCCTGATATCTCCCAGGCAACTTGGACAGGGTCTCCTCCACATACTTTCCAAAGTAGGAGCTGCCAGACGTAGCAGTACTTCTGTACATGAATTCCATCAGCAGTTCCTTTGAAAGGGAGAAAGCGAGGGAACATCTTCTTAGCAATATTATTATTCTAGTAAGTATATCTCCAAGTATATATTAATGCGAAATTAAATGAAATTGCAATTGTTATTAGGGGAGATAATACTTACTCATTTCTCCAGAGGTCACCCTATCTGGAGCCGACCGACCCTGGCTGGGAGACTGTCTGGGAGGCTGGTGGTGAGGCTGTTGTGAGTGGTGGGGTTGGAGCCCTGCTGGAGGTAGAGGCAACTACTTAGGTTTGGCTGGTGGAGGGGTGAGTTCAGTACCACTGGAACTTGCTGCTGATACTGTTGCAAAGGAGTCCACATTTCTGGCATTTCAGGGATCAACAAAGAGAATTCTCCCGTACCAACTTCTCTGTGCTCACTTGCTGCTGATACTGTTGCAAAGGAGTCCACATTTCTGGCATTTCAGGGATCAACAAAGAGAATTCTCCCGTACCAACTTCTCTGTGCTGTTCATCTCAGTAATGGCATCTCCACTGCTACCTTCAGATCACGTATAACATTTGGACAAACATTTGCCGATCACAAAAGTTATTCAAATACACTTCACAATAACATCCTGTTATGTCCTTATTTTGAATAATATTGGGGTTGAAAGCACACTATCATATTAACAAAATGGGAGTGTATCGAAAATAGTATTTTTTACCAAGAGGTTGTGAAATAGTTAACACACTCACACTCACATGTCATATCCAAATGGAAAGAAGGCTGTTGTATACCAATGATAACTATATTGAGAGGTCAATTCTAACATCAGAGCAAACACACATCTCTATCTAAATATTCTGGTTATCTTAAATAAAAAAAAAAACATAAATGTGTGCCTTGTTTGAAATATATTATATCATTGTTTGGTTTAAACAATATTTTTCATATTATAATTTACATGTACATCTTATTACACTTCATATCAAATATAGATATAAACAGGATTGAGCAGAAAGCGTTAAGCTTACATGTATTTAAGAAGCTCTCTCCTATCATGGTTTGAAAACACATGTTCATTTTATTAACAAGGTAATTATAATAGTGTGCTCTTGTGTCTAACATATAACAGAATGAACAAGAGCTGTCGGAGGACAGCGCGCTCGACTATATGCCGCTTATTCGCATAAAGCACTATTTCATTATATTGCACTTAAGTACTATTAAATCATATTATATACTCTATATGTAAAAACAACTGAATAGATACATACATTTAAATATATATTATTTAAAAATCAAATTTACTAAGTCAATCAAGGGCCATTACTCCATATTTATGATACAATGGAGTTATCTAACCTTAGTGTACGATGGTCCTTAACAAATGTGTGAAGTATGAAGTGATTTGAATGATGTAACTTTAACGTTGAGCTAAACGCAAATGTTAAAACCGAGTCCAAAATTAGCAAAACCTTAAAAAAAGGTTTTCCAAATGTTTGACACCATGCAAAACCTGTTTGATATGTTGAAGAATTGTA
This sequence comes from Serripes groenlandicus, assembly GCA_031761405.1. NCBI lineage: Eukaryota > Metazoa > Mollusca > Bivalvia > Cardiida > Cardiidae > Serripes > Serripes groenlandicus. The sequence continues at coordinate 30,910,559 of JASEVX010000002.1, forward strand.
TTTGATAAATGAATGATCACAATTAGAAAGGAATGTAACCAAAAATTATGAATTTATCTAAAATTCTCAAAATCAAACAAAAATCATGTTTTTTACCCCCTAAAAGTCACACTCAGCATCTTCAACATACAATGTGAAGAAAGGTATTATATGTCATTATATTCAAAATATGAAAGCCCTAACACAAGTACTTATTGAGAAAAATTAAAATATTAAATGAAAATGCCAACTTGCCCTAAAACTTTAACCACCCAAAAGCATGTCTTTTACCGCAAAAAGAAGGTCACACTCAGCATCTTCAGCATACAATATGAAGAAATGTATTAGATGTAATTATATTCCAAATATGAAAGCCCTAGCCTAAGTACTTATTCAGAAAAAGTTAAAAAAATAAAATAAAATCCTACTAGCCCTAAAACTTTATCCACCGAAAATCATGTTTTTTACCCCAAAAAGAAGGTCACACTCAGCATATTCAGCATCAAATGTGACGAAAGGTATAAGATGTAACTAAATTCTAAATATTTAAGCCCTAGCACAAATTCTTATTGAGAAAAATTAAAAATTTAAATGAAAATGCCAATTTGCCTAAAAACTTTAACCACCCAAAATCATGTCTTTTACCCCAAAAAGAAGGTCACACTCAGAATCTTCAGCATACAATATGAAGAAAGGTATTAGATGTAATTATATTTCAAAAAAGAAAATCCAACTTTAACCACCAAAAATCATGTTTTTTCTCCAAAAGGAAGGTCACACTCAGCATCTTTAGCATTCAATGTGAAGAAAGGTATAAGATGTAACTAAGATGAAAACCCTAGCACAAATACTTATGAATGAAAATGCCAACTTGCCCTAAAACTTTAACCGGACGCCGACGGAGACGCCGATGCCGGGGCGAGTAGTAAAGCTCTCATATTCTTCGAATAGTCAAGCTAAAAATGAAATGGACAGTGCCTAGAGATTATTTTACTTCAATTAATCGGATGTGCACACTTTAGGAGTCCGTATAGCATGGCTTTATTAATAATCTAAGCTGTCTCAAAACAACCGATCATTTTATTTTGCAAAAAGATCCCGACACAAAATAAGTTCAAAAATAAATGCAGTGCTTTTAGTTTTTGTGTAATCTCAATATGCTTGAATCATTAGGTTACAGAGATGTAAAAAGCCATTTGAACAGCTCATATGATGAAATCGACTGACTTAAATAATGATGAAATTTATTTGTAAAAAAACCAAATACTGCCTTTACTCGGACTCGAACACGTTTTTCCCGCTTGACAGAGTAACGTAGATACTAATAATCCACACACAATTTCTTAAATAGTGAAGTTTATCGACATTTCTGAAATTCGAACACCATGAATAAAACCCATACAATATTTTACTATTTAATATTCAATATTTTGATTCTCTTTTGGCATGTATCAAAAGGATTTAACTATCTGTAACATGATGTTTGAGTTTGATTCGAAAAGCTGGTTCCACCGATTCACAGACATGTACTTCCATGAATTCGTCTGTTGACAGCGTTGAAAAACAATGTTAATGTTCAATTATGTAATACTTATATTTCTTTGAAGTTGTTTCTATTGCGTAAGTGATGTCAAATCAAATCAATTTTCCGAAAGACATCCCAACTAGTTACCCATGTTGGGAGCTAGGCTGGAAATAGTAAGTTCTAAACAGATATTTAACAAATGCATATACTTTCATTGATATTGTATTAATGATATAATGAACAACATGTGTCTGTGAGGTAACAATATGGAATAGATTGGATTTCTAGAACAATTGGATAGCCGATACGCACATTTTAAAAAGAGTATCCCCAAGTCCTGGTTAAACCAGAGACATATATAACATTATTATCACACGCTTATTACATGGCTCGGTGGGGGATTCGAGTACGTGTCCGTTGATATCGTAAGTAGTTCGAAAGACCCGTGCATTTCCACTGGGTATATAAGGGTATTGCCACGTTGTTCGAGCAATTCAAGGCTTGAGCGTTAGAGTAGTGTGCAGTCAGGTATAGTTAATCCCCCCCCCCCCCCCCCCCCACACACACACACCGTTTTTTTTTCTTTCAGAATTGATGATAATCACGGTTTAGTCCATTTCAGGTTCGAGATTGCTGGTAGTAATTGCTTTACTCAGTTATCTGTGAGTAAAAATACATATCTGGTTAAACATATTCTCATCGGAAGTCGGAAAGATCAATTACGACAAAAGTCAAAACCAAACTGAAAACTACAGTATTCAACATGCAACATGCCATTAAATTCGATAACAACTATTTCATAACAAAACAAACTGATTATAAACTATAAACAGTCTATGCGACAACTGAATAAAACAATTCAAATGCCGACTAATACATACAATCTTTGCATAAGAGAAACACGTTTCAAGTACGAAATGATTGAATATGCATAATGTCATCTTTATAATATAATTGAATCGTATATAAATGTCTTTGTACAATGTCCATTTGTTGTAGATAGTTGGCCACAATTACATAAACTATAAGCATTGTGTTGAATACATTATGTTTCATTCAGACAGTTATTGAATGCTATAAACTAAGCCAACCTTAATACCATCAACTTAACTTCATACTGTCCATTTATATTTGTTGTATATATACAAAGAATATGTCCGTAGAAAACCGAACAACATTCTATAATATATATCTACTAATTACACAAGAGTTCACTTATCTTTCGAACATAGCAAACAGAAAAAGTACAGTGGACGCCATTCCTACAGTATTTCGTGACAATGTTTAAGCGATAATTGTTCGACTTGAATATACATTGGTCTAAACGTTTAACCCACAGGTTCATGATGTGTTTATATATGGTATATACTCTATGGGGGTATAACACATCATGAACCTGTGGTTTAACCCATACACAACAAGAGCGCCAAATGTCACAAAATACACCCGTCCTGTTTTTTTGAGACCAAGTATAGTGGTAATTGGTTGTACGTCAGCCAAACTTAGAGAGCGGACACTGTTAGTACAGTTTTGGCCATTTCAAGGGACATAATTGTGTAGTGACTAAGATAACGTTGTAAGTTATCAAACCTGACCAAGATGTTCTGCCCATCAACATATTGTCTAAATTTGGTGATGATCGGATAAAGGCTTCATAAGTTCTTTAGCCGACAAGACCAATTTCAGGTAATTTCTATAATTAAAGGGCAATAACTCTCTATCGACTGGAGCAATATGGCTAGTTATCGAACTTGTCCAATATATTACGCCAATACACATTCTGACCAAATTTGGTGTTGATTGGCCAAAGGCTCGTAAAGTTATTGAGCTGACAAGACCAATTTTAGGTAATTTCTATAACTAAAGAGCAATAACTATCGATTGACTAAGGCGATATGGCTAGTTATCGAACTTGTCCGAGATATTATGCCGATACACATTCTGATCAAATTTGGTAATGATAGGATAAAGGCTTCTAAAGTTATTGAGCTGACAATACCAATTTTAGGTAATTTCTATAATTAAAGGGTGATAACTCTCAATTGACTAAAGCGATATGGCTAGTTATCAAACTTGTCCGAGATATTATGCCAATACACATTCTGACCAAATTTCGTGATGATTGGACAAAGGCTTCTAAAATTATTGAGCTGACAAGACTAATTTCAGGTAATTTCTATAATTAAAGGGCAATAACTCTCGATTGACTAAAGCGATATGGCTAGTTATCGAACTTGTCCGAGATATTATGAAAATACACATTATGACCAAATTTGGTGATGATAGGCTTCTAAAGTTATTGAGCTGACAAGACCAATTTTAGGTAATTTATATAGTTAAAGAGCGATAACTCTTGATTGATTAAAGCGATATGGCTAGTTATCGAACTTGTCTGAGATATTATGCCGATACACATTCTGACTAAGTTTGGTAATGATTGAATAAAGGCTTCTAAAGTTATTGAGCTGACAAGACCAATTTTAGGTAATTTCTATAATTAAAGGGTGATAACTCTCAATTGACTAAAGCGATATGGCTAGTTATCAAACTTGTCCGAGATATTATGCCAATTCACATTCTGACTTAATTTCGTGATGATTGGACAAAGGCTTCTAAAATTATTGAGCTGACAAGACTAATTTTAGGTAATTTCTATAATTAAAGGGCAATAACTCTCGATTGACTAAAGCGATATGGCTAGTTATCGAACTTGTCCGAGATATTATGAAAATACACATTATGATCAAATTTGGTGATGATAGGCTTCTAAAGTTATTGAGCTGACAAGACCAATTTTAGGTAATTTATATAGTTAAAGAGCGATAACTCTTGATTGATTAAAGCGATATGGCTAGTTATCGAACTTGTCCGAGATATTATGCCGATACACATTCTGACTAAGTTTGGTGATGATTGAACAAAGGCTTCAAAAGTTATTGATCTGACAACATATTGTGTCATGCGGCCAATCAAGCGGCTGCATTTCACCTCATAATTTATTCATGAGTCCGAGATTTTTACAGCCAATTTGCCCAGGATATCATACATTTTTATGAATAGCCTGAGTACCGAGGATGAATATATATGTGCATGTAAATGTTTATTTGTTATGAGTATTTGTAATCGTTTTTATACGCCCGTTTTGAAAAAACGGATCGTTTTATAGTTTTACCTGCGGCGTATATTTTATGAATAGCCTGGGTACCGAGGATGATATGTATTGTGAAACCAACCTATCACACTCGAGCACTACATCATTCTAGCGATTTTTCGTTTTCGTCATCTACTATAGATTGATAATACAGAGAGGATAATATAGATAGAGGATCTTTATACATTTCGCCTGAAGTAAAACACTTTTGGACTCGACAGAAGTAGTACTTTATTTTGCTATAATCACTAGTGACATAATTCATAGAAAAAATATTTTCTGTAAATTGCGAGACCTATGTAAATTATGCATGATAAAAAATAAACCGGCTGTCAAGTTGACAGTTCAAAAGGAAAGAAAAAGAGAATGATATGATAATGAAAATAGTATACATGAATACCTGTTTTATTATGAACACATGAATATAAGAGGCAATACTAACGTTTATTGTACAAGTTACTATTACTGCTTCTACTTCAAACACTTAATCACAAGAAGAATTACAATATACACAATACTCAGAATTACCTGCAGGTTCCGGTAAGATGATTCAACGGAAAAATGTTGACAGACACTGGCGTGTCGCCGCCAATACTTTATATAGGAACCACCTACTGTATAAGTGTCGTGTCGCTGCCAATACTTTATATAGGAAGCACATACTGTATAAGTGTCATGTCGCCGACAATACTTTATATAGGAACCACCTACTGTATAAGTGTCATGTCGCCGACAATACTTTATATAGGAACCACCTACTGTATAAGTGTCATGTCGACGACAATACTTTATATAGGAACCACCTACTGTATAAGTGTCGTGTCACCGACAATACTTTATATAGGAACCACCTACTGTAAAAGTGTTGTGTGTCGCCGCCAATACTTTATATAGGAACCACCTACTGTATAAATGTTGTGTCGCCGCCAATACTTTATATAGGAACCACCTACTGTAAAAGTGTCGTTTCGCCGCCAATACTTTATATAGGAACCACCTACTGTATAAGTGTTGTGTGTCATCTCCAATACTTTATATAGGAACCACCTACTGTTAAAGTGTTGTGTCGCCGCCAATACTTTATATAGGAACTACCTACTGTATAAGTGTCGTGTGTCATCTCCAATACTTTATATAGGAACCACCTACTGTTAAAGTGTTGTGTCGCCGCCAATACTTTATATAGGAACCACCTACTGTATAAATGTTGTGTCGCCGACAATAATTTATATAGGAACCACCTACTGTATAAGTGTCATGTCGCCGCCAATACTTTATATAGGAACCACCTACTGTATAAATGTTGTGTCGCCAACAATATTTTATATAGGAACCACCTACTGTATAAGTGTTGTGTACCACCGCCAATAATTTATATAGGAACCACCTACTGTAAAAATGTTGTGTCGCCAACAATACTTTATATAGGAACTACCTACTGTATAAATGTTGTGTCGCCGCTAATAATTTATATAGGAACCACCTTCTGTATAAGTGTCGTGTCGCCGACAATATTTTATATAGGAACCACCTACTGTATAAATGTTGTGTACCACCGCCAATACTTTATATAGGAACACTCTACTGTATGAGTGTCGTGTACCGCTACAATCTCAATAAAACCTGACAAAAGTACCAAGCTGTGTCGTCTCGAATTGACCCAACACACTTAAATATGTGTGAACAATTTGTGTCCAATGTAATCGCATGTAACAATCCGCAACGCTCGGTTCTTTACGATCTGAACAGTCACCGATTCTCTATCTCGTTCATTTATGACCTGTGTGAGGCTGTCATCATATCTCTATACGACCGAACAAAACTAGTCCTGGTGTTAATGAGATAGGCAATTAAGAAATGAGCCAATCCTGGCGAATTCGGGTCTTATTGACATTCCGTAATAACACAATATAAAGATACCTTTACCTAAGACTAGTATTGCTAAACTTAAAGAACGTTGACAGAAGTTGAACTTGCGATTTAGAAACTGTTTTCGAAGACGGACAGTGAAGGCTCTGGTAAGAGTTTTTCATTGTCTTTAGACATATTTTTTAACTCAGGGAAACTCGCATTTATAGTTCGAGGACCTTTTGAAGCCGTTGTGCCAATCATGTGAACTACATTGTTTAACTTCTGTCGACTAAGTTCATGGCTTCTGTTATTTTTTAATGAAGGAAAGCCCTTGAATGTTTCTTCTTAGTGTGTATTTGTATTTGATACTATTTTGGATTTGCCGTGAACAGTTGACTTATTTCGCAGAGGTTTTGATTTGAGGTATATTCACACTTGCTTTCAAACAATCTTGATCTTTATCTTTCTTTAATATTACCATATTGTCATTTTATTATCCAACTGAAATTTCAGTATCTTATCATGTACACATTTTATGTTTGCACCGTATCTTAAGTCTCTGACTTGCAGGGTTGATCATAATATCTATATTTTCCATTTCTCTCTTTGTCTGTCTGGTTTTATTCTAGTATTAAATGTTCACAAATGTTTAATGTAAAACCCAACCTAAACATATATACATAATTGCTCATGACCAAATTCCTTTTCGTTGCGTACAGTATTGTAAATGAAGGTAAAGTGTTTAATAACATTTCGTTTACCCCTTTAAATGCTTTCTTCCATTACGATTGTCAATACTTTGAATAAATTAATGTCTTGATTAATCTACATAGCATCATATTCGATAGTGTGTTGTGTTAATGAATATTCAATTCTCAATACTACAGTGACAAACCGTTCGCAATTTGCCTCCTGTCGATGTAATTTTCTCAGATTATGATTATAATTAGTTCCAGTTATATCATTTTACACTTGTTGTCTAGACCGTTTACAATTAATGTTATTCCAAATTCTGCTATCGTTTCCGTTCTCCTTATATTTAATTAATATTGCCCCAGAACTCTGATAAGACGGGTATTTCCCCAAATCATCATATGAACTGCGAACCCTCTGTTGTGGATACTCAAATACGATTATTTTGAGTACCAAGACATAGGGTCTATTTGAGTCATAAGATGGATATTGATGGAATAAACCCAACTTACTACTCAATATCTACTTGTCTGAAAATCCTACATTTCTTACCTTAAATTCATAAAATAGACATTTCTGTGAAGTGCCTTTTCGTGGTCAGTAGATGTAAACAAAGAAACAAATAGCCGAGGGACGTTTTATGTATGCACCGTCTGTCGTCTAAACAACACCTATTTCTTACAACTGACTTTACAAATAATTAAATCTAACCTCTGTGACTTTATATCTAAACACAATTATGCGGAGTGGTAGAGACAGAACGTGTTAACCGTTTACATTTCATAATAGCGAATCACGTGTTTATTCCAAACATTTCATGAGAACGAATCACGTGTTTATTCCAAACATGGCATGAGAACGAATTACGTGTTGATTCCAAACATTTCATGAGAACGAATCACGTGTTTATTCCAAACATTTCATGAAAACGAATCACGTGTTTATTCCAAACAATTCATGAGAACGAATCCCGTGTTTATTTCAACAATTTCATAATAGCGAATCACGTGTTTATTTCAACAATTTCATAATAGCGAATCACGTGCTTATTCTAAACATTTCATAATAGCGAATCACGTGTTTATTTTAACAATTTCATAATAGCGAATCACGTGTTTATTCCAAACATGTCATAATAGCGAATCACGTGTTTATTCCAAACATTTCATAATAGCGAATCACGTGTTTATTTTAACAATTTCATAATAGCGAATCACAACATGCCCCGCCCGCGTCTAGGCTATTTAGGATATTGAGCCTTTCCATCATACTTGCGCATTTTAACTGCATCTGAAGAAAGCAGAATACTTTTCAAAACATTTGTGACAAAAGAAGAAATTTCTCGTGACTTGCATTTTTTTTCCTTTTTCCACAATATTACAAATTCTGTCAATAATTACACTTCGATTTATAGAGATCTATCTGTTTTTTTGTCAAGACATTTTTTTAAGTCGACTGCTGCATATTAAGAGTATACATGAACTGGTAAATGAACCTGCGTTCAGTGAAGACTCGTGCGAGGATGTACGCGAGAGTGTATACATGAACTGGTAAATGAACCTGCGTTCAGTGTGAAGACTCGTGCGAGGATGTACGCGAGAGTGTATACATGAACTGGTAAATAAACCAGCGTTCAGTGAAGACTCGTGCGAGGATGTACGCGAGAGTGTATACATGAACTGGTAAATGAACCTGCGTTCAGTGTGAAGACTCGTGCGAGGATGTACGCGAGAGTGTATACATGAACTGGTAAATGAACCAGCGTTCAGTGAAGACTCGTGCGAGGATGTACGCGAGAGTGTATACATGAACTGGTAAATGAACCTGCGTTCAGTGTGAAGACTCGTGCGAGGATGTACGCGAGAGTGTATACATGAACTGGTAAATGAACCAGCGTTCAGTGAAGACTCGTGCGAGGATGTACGCGAGAGTGTATACATGAACTGGTAAATGAACCTGCGTTCAGTGTGAAGACTCGTGCGAGGGTGTACGCGAGAGTGTATACATGAACTGGTAAATGAACCAGCGTTCAGTGAAGACTCGTGCGAGGATGTACGCGAGAGTGTATACATGAACTGGTAAATGAACCAGCGTTCAGTGAAGACTCGTGCGAGGATGTACGCGAGAGTGTATACATGAACTGGTAAATGAACCAGCGTTCAGTGAAGACTCGTGCGAGGATGTACGCGTGAGTGTATACATGAACTGGTAAATGAACCTGCGTTCAGTGAAGACTCGTGCGAGGGTGTACGCGAGAGTGTATACATGAACTGGTAAATGAACCTGCGTTCAGTGAAGACTCGTGCGAGGATGTACGCGAGATGTCGCGGGTTCGATCCCATGCCTGGTTATGCCAGAGACTTTAAAAACGTTAGAAATGGCTGCCCTCCTTGGTGTTAAGCGTTGATTGGTTAGCAAAACGATTGACTGGCTGGTGTCAGGATAAATGGACCAGTTATACTGGTAACTTACCCAGGAAAAGCCGTGATATAACTGAACGATTGTTGAAAGCTGCGTAAAACACCAAATAATCTACCTTCTACATGAAATTTAGTCCTTTTCTGATAAAAAAAAAACCAACAAGAACTGTAGGCCTGATATTTACTGCCAATTTACCTTTCTACGAACCCGTCACGAAGAGTCAATAAGACCCTTAATCACCTGTTGCGGCTCATATAAAAACAACAACAACAACAACAACAACAACAATAATATAGTAAGCCCGTCAACTACCTCGGCATATACTTTATTGAAGAATATACAAACTATAAGTTTTTAGCTACATTGGATGACAGCCAGTCGAGTCTATGTCATGGGGCATTTCTTTGGCCGTCCGTACATTTGTCATACATACGCATTTTGACTTCTTTGCAATACACTACTAGATTTCCTCATAATGAGCAGTTTCTCCTTTTGTCACAATGTTTTCAACTCTATTCAATCATATACTTTCAATTTGATCGATTTTAACATTTACTTTGGTCAATATGTTTTCAAAGTCGTCTGCTGCAGATTTGTGATTCAAACGGCTTGTCCTATGTCACCACTACGTCAAATCAGACTTAAAATCCATAGGTAGCATCCTCTCCGTTCTCTCTTTAACCCTTCAACACTTAAGGATCCATGGATATTCCGACCAGCCCTTTTGGAACAAAAATGGGTGGGGCTGTTTTGATTTTTATGATTTTATTGAACTATTAAAATCTTTTTCTCGGATCTATTTTGAAAAATTGTTTCTTGTGTGACACTCTACAAGATTCCATTTTTTATTTTTTTACACTTTATGTCCGAATATGTATAAAACAAAAACGTCTTCTCACAACAAATTATGAGCAATTTCTTCTTTTGCCACAATGTTTTTAACTTTTCCCACTTTTTATAAATTTGTTTATTGGTATTTTCCATACGTATGTCTAGAGGTTTCAAAGTGCAGATATGATGTAAGAAAGGGTTAAAATAAATGGCAACATCTGTCTCTTGCATACATACATTTGTAAAGTGGGAGTTATTATAGTTCTCCAGAGGCTTTCAGGATGTTTCTGTGACTAGATACATGGCAAAAAGTGGAGATTCTGCACCGAGACGATCTGAATCGACACTGGTCGAAAGGTCACGAACTTGCCAAGGTCGTATTGCATGTACCATGTATGTGGGACATTTTAGGTCTGATTTATTTTTGTACGTAAATGACATTTACCATAAAGTTAACCTTTAACCCGATTACCACTTCATTTCTTAACCCAGCATTAACAATATGGAAAATGGTTGGAATTTTAACATACAATGACTAAGATGATGACATATGAAGAATACGTGACACAAAAAGTATGATGAATTTATAACAAACATGAACTAATATGGTGAATTCATCACAAACAAGAACTGATATGGTGAATTCATCACAAACACGAACTGATATGGTGAATTCACCACAAACACGAACTGATATGGTGCATTCATCACAAACATGAACTGATATGGTGAATTCACCACACACACGAACTGATATGGTGAATTCACCACAAACACGAACTGATATGAGGAATTCATCACAAACACGAACTGATATGATGAATTCACCACAAACACGAACTGATATGAGGAATTCATCACAAACACGAACTGATATGAGGAATTCATCACAAACACGAACTGATATGGTGAATTCATCACAAACATGAACTGATATGGTGAATTCACCACACACACGAACTGATATGGTGAATTCACCACAAACACGAACTGATATGAGGAATTCATCACAAACACGAACTGATATGGTGAATTCACCACAAACATGAACTGATATGGTGAATTCGTCACAAACATGATTAATTCCTTACAAACATGACGACATATGATGAATTCATGATGATAGTTATGCAATATGATGAATTCATGACTAACACGATCACATCTGATGAATTCATAACAATATGATCACATACATAATGCATAATTTCATATGACGACACATAATGACAAATGGTGACTTCATGACAAACGGTATGGTCTATGATAAATGTACGACACAAATGATCCCATATGAAGAACACATGACCGACATGATGACCAATAATTAATTCATAACACAAATGATGTTGTAAGATGAATTCATATCAAACATGATCACATATATTGAATTCATGATGATCATGATAAAAAAGATGACTTCATGATAAAAACGATGCCACATAATGAATTAATGATAAACATGATCACGCATGATTAATTTATGATAAAAATGATCACATATGTTTAATTCATGATAAACATGACCACGCATGATTAATTCATGACAAAAATGATGCCGTAAGATGAATTCATGACAAACGTGATCCATTTGATGAATTCATGACAAACGTGATCCATTTGATGAATTCATTACAAACGTGATCAAATATAATGAATTCATGATAAACGTGGTCACATATGATGAATTCATGACAAACAATATCACATATGATGAATTCATGATAAGCATGATCACATATGAAGAAATCATGACAAACAGGATCACATATGATGAATTCATGACAAACAATATCACATATGATGAATTCATGATAAGCATGATCACATATGAAGAAATCATGACAAACAGGATCACATATGATGAATTCATGACAAACACTATCACATACGATGAATTCATGATAAACATGATCACATATGAAGAAATCATGACAAACAGGATCACATATGATGAATTCATGACAAACACTATCACATATGATGAATTCATGAAAGCATGATCACATGTGAAGAAATCATGACAAACATGATCACATATGAAGAAATCATGACAAACAATATCACATATGATGAATTCATGATAAGCATGATCACATATGAAGAAATCATGACAAACAGGATCACATATGAAGAAATCATGACACACAATATCACATATGATGAATTCATGATAAGCATGATCACATATGAAGAAATCATGACAAACAGGATCACATATGATGAATTCATGACAAACAATATCATATATTATGAATTCATGATAAGCATGATCACATACGAAGAAATAATGACAAACAGGATCACATATGAAGAAATAATGACAAATAATATCACATATGATGAATTCATGATAAGCATGATCACATATGAAGAAATCATGACAAACAGGATCACATATGATGAAATCATGACAAACAGGATCACATATGATGAATTCATGACGATCATGATACAAAATGATGGAATCTTGACAAAAACGTTAACATATATATAAGGAATATTATGTTGCAGGAGTGATAAATTGGTTCGTATTGTACGATAAGTAGCGTGGAAAACTTCGATATCTTACGAGAACGAAGGTCGAGTAAGATATGGATTTTCCGACGGTACGAGTAGAGCAATACGACCCGTTTATCGCTCCTGTACGTAATTTTCCTTTTTTTTTTATATACCTACGATGTATTAAAGCGACTGAAATCCAGATGGCACGAACAAAAAAAACAAAAACAAAATCGAATTCGCCCTAAATGTTATTCTTTATGTTATCCAAGTAAAACCAGGGTAGAAAATGTATCGTTTTTTATCAATAAAGTGAACTTGAGTCGTTTTCAATTGTCCCGATGAAGGGGTTTCCTATTTAAAAATACTTACCCCGTTACTGACAGGGTAGAATTTGCGATGGAAAAAGTATCGAAAACAAGAAAATCTCACCGATTATAGGGGTATGTAATATGTCAGTTATCATATTTTAATGCCCCAAATACAAAAATAACACTTATTTTCTTAAAACTGGAAATTTTATTTTTGTCCGACAGTTGGGTATCTGGAGTTCAGTCGCTTTAAGATTGAAAAAAGTAACAAATTTACAGATTCAATTTTGTTTTTATTGACTTACAATTTAGTTTGTAATCGTAAAATGAAGAGATGAATAGCGGATGAATATTGACTACAGTACTAATGCCACGCCCAATAACATCATCTAATTAAATTGTCATTGTTTTGTGGGAGATAATGACTAACACAATCTTTATATGCAGGTTATTATTAAATTTGACGCTAGGTTTTCGATACATAAAATAGAAACGATTTTCTTAAATAGTACTGGTTGTCTGCATATTTTACTGCGTAGCGCAGATTCAAAGCGGGAACCTCGCTGAAAGTAGTCCGCGCACTGTCTGACTTCACACGTCCGTATTATACATGTGTAGGTCAAATTACGATAAATACATCCGCTGACTTGTTGAGTACTATAGTCCGTAAAAAAACCTTTGTTTGCGTACCATCACCAGAATGTATTGAATATATGACATTGAGTTTAAATGCATTGTGAATGTGTATAGGATGCACTGGAAATGATTGATCACTTTTAGTATTTTGACCTTGTTTGAAAGTGAAAGTAGAGAATGCTAAACACCGGTTTAACCGGGGCCGATTTGGTCCAAAATGACGGGTACCATATTTTGCCTGGCGAGTTCTTTCTTGCATAATGCATGACCCCACATTTTCTTTGGATTGTTTTAAAGCTAGGAGGTGTCTCTTTTCAATGATATATGGTGTTCTACATGAGAAACGCTTAGACAGTGTGACACTTGCGGACTGAAACTGGTCAATTTATATGGAAACAAAGAAGGATATTTTTTGGTGTATTGTAACATGTACAATTAATCTGGTTCCCGACTTCCTACACAGTAATAAGGGGATGGGAACTCCAGACTAAGTGTCCATACGGATTTTTTTTTTGTCATGTCTGAACTGCGCATAGTAATCAGCATGTATTTGGGCCGGAAAATGTACAGGTATATAATAAAATGTACAGGTATATTATAAAATGTACAGGTATATAATAACATGAATTAATGATAAAAATGATCACATATGATGCATTCATGACAAACATGATCACATATGATGAATTTATGATTCAAATGATGACACGTGACAATTTGATAGCGATCGTTGGGTACATATAACACTAATATACCAATCATGACACCATATAACAACCGCAAAATCGTACATACTTCTGTGTGTCAGTTATACGGCAACCATATGCTAACTTCAAGACGATCACATGTCCATTTTTAAAACATGATAACAACATGAAAATCAAACGAACAATTTCCCCAATACGGACGCACCTGCAGCAGACGACTTTTTTCATTGTGACAAAGAAGATTTTGGTCATAGTGAGCAAACTTTTTTCAATGGTTTCCATTCATTTATAGAGGTTTTCCATATTTTTGTCTTCGTGGTTTCAAAGTTGTCTGATGCAGAAGTGTTGTATGTGGGAAAGGGTTGAGAGAAAACAAACATGAATGACTTTGATAAACTGATGAGGACAATGACGTATCATATCAAACACGGTATCATATATAACATGGTATCATATCAAACATGGTATCATATCAAATAGGGTATCATATCAAACATAGTATCATATCAAATATGTTAACATATCAAACACGGTATCATATATAACATGGTATCATATCAAATATGGTTACGTATCAAACATGGTATCATATAAAATATGGTCTCATATCAAATATGGTAACTAATGACATTTGGTAACATATCAAACATGGTAATATATCAACTACTGTAATATATTATATACAATATGGTATCATACAAAATATGATAACATATCTCAAACATGGTTTCATATCTAATATGGTTTCATATAAAATATGGTTTCATATAAAATATGGTTTCATATAAAATATGGTAACATACCAAATATGGTAACATATACAACATGGTATCATATCAAACAGTGTCCGACAAATCCATTGCCCGGAGCCCGCGGGCTACCAAAATAATTGCTCGGGCTACTGTCATTTTCAAATGAAAGCCCGGCGGGCTACTGTTTATTCCCGTGTCTGGTAGCCCGGCTTAATTACTTACACACATGTCGTGTATAAACAGTGACTGTATGTTACATGCGAAAACCACTCGCTGTGACCATAAACAAATCAATATAAGTAGGCGGAGTTACCCACCCAGATCGAGTGGTTTCAGCCAACCGAATCGCGTCAGTAATAGTCAATTAACGTGATATATATACCCATTACGGCGATCCAATAATTAGTGACCATTGTTCCCTTGGGCTATATGTTAATCCATGAATGATTGCGAATAACCAATGAAATTCAAATATTCCCTTAAATGTATTTTGATCCATATTTCTACTTTCGGTATGCGATGTTTGCAAACTGGTGCAGACCGGTTCAGAAAGGCGGAGAAGAAAATTGTCGCCATGCAGAAGTTAATAAAATAAATTTGATCCAAATATTAAAGATTTATTTTGTCAAATAAGGTAACATAGCAAAAATGCTATCATATCAAATATGGTATTATATCACATATGATAACATATCAAATATGGTTTCATATTAAACATGGTACATATCAAATATGATAACATATCAAACATTGTAACATGTTAAATAGGGTAATTATGACATATGATAACATATCTAATATGGTATCATATTCAATTTGGTAACATGTTAAATATGGTAACATATAGCAACATATTTACATATCAATACACATTCAATTCATGCTCGAGTGTCGATATTGGCAACTGTTTACAGAACAAATCAAAACAAACATGCATATGTATGCAATCTAATCATGGTCTCCTGATCGCTAATGACATGCTGATTCTTGGAATTACATTTTCTATCAAATTCGGGCCGGGGTCTTATATGATTAAGATTGTTAGATCGTAAAGTCCTTACATCCAGCGATGAAAATTGGCTATAAGTTGCTTTTTGAAAAGGCTGGACAATTTTGATCGAAAATTCAACAACAACATGACATAACTCATTTCTTAACCTTTTCCAACATACATCAAACAAATCTGACGTCTTTAAAAATGTCCTGTCAACAATTTGAAAAATCGCTATACATGGGAGTAAAACTATACAATTGAGTGGAAAACATGGTAGCAAATGGAGAAATTGCTCATTATGATCAATTTATACTTTTATAATAATACTTTCAAAAGTCGTCTGCAGCAGAGGTGACATAATGCGTCTACAAATGAGAAAGGGTTTACTAAAACTAAATGTAATTAATAAACCCGCTACAAGAACACTAACGAAACTGATTAAATCCAGGAAATCTGTGTCTAAATATCCTCACGGAAATTTCCTATAAACTTTAATTAAATTAAACCTTTCTCACATGTAGACATCTGCTGCAGTCGCCTTTTAAAAACCTTGCGGCAGAAGGAAAACGTGTTGATAATGAGCAATTTCTCTTTTTGCCACAATGTTTTAAACTCAATTTTATAATTAAACTACTCTCATTCTCTTTTTGCCACAATGTTTTAAACTCAATTTAATAATTAAACTCTCATTCTCGTTTTTCCACAATGTTTTAAACTCAATTTAATAATTAAACTCTTATTCTCTTTTTGCCACAATGTTTTAAACTCAATTTAATAATTAAACTCTCATTCTCTTTTTGCCACAATGTTTTAAACTCAATTTAATAATTAAACTCTAGTTCTCTTTTTGCCAATATGTTTTTAAAATTGTCGAATGCAGCTGTTTTATGTGAGAAAGGGGTAAAATAAATTTCATATCGTTAGGTTTGCCACATTTTGGTCACAAAATTGCATACATGCCTGTCCGACTGGATAGCGAACAGCGAAAGTTTGGATTAAAATGTTTTGGTTCTGAACTGGAAACAAACACCCGAAGTTCGGTGTTTGGATGACGTGGCAGATTTGAAATTTAAATCAACGTCCATCTTTCTTATCCTCTTCGTTGTCTATTGTTTCGCGAATCCATCCTCTTAATTCCTCCAGCTTCGTGTAGAACCCATATTCACCACCAGCCAAATCAAACGATACAATCCCTGAAAGGAGAACATGATAATCGGAACTCTCAGCCTATACTTCTTAACCTTATTTGAGCCCGTCCTTTGGAAAAGGTAAAAGTTGGTATTTCTGAACAGTGTTGGATCAGATCAGTATGTGTGTCTGCTCCGTATCACAACGATGAACATACGTTAGTTTAAACTTATTTATTTTACATCGATTGTGAAACAAGCTTTAAGCTTATAATAATCACGCTCGATGTCTTCTTCCTGGATACATAAACAGTACTCGCGCCTTTTGTATGGAATAATCCTAAAGGTCGAACCGCTCATAACATACGTTGAACACGCCTGTGGACATAACCTTTGAAGAGTGTAGATCTTGATCCGACTGTGTGGAGGCAAAGTCGGATGAAAATCGTCACTGATCACAAATAAGCCTACTTGTATAAACAAAGGGAAATCGTTACGGTATATAGAGAGACATATCACGAACAGTGATCCGTAACTAACGTGAATCATGTTCTACCTACCTTACAAACGTGGGGGTACACTTATAGTTACCAACTGTGTGTTATAGTCAATGCTGTAATTACAGTTACCAAGTGCATTTCTGTCTTATAAAGGTTGGGGTAAAGTTACAGTTTCTTAGAAAAACCCAGTCTTTTAAAGTTCGTGATTAAGTTACAGTTTCTTAGTCACAATATGTCACATACAGTTTGGGGGGAAAGAACAGTTACTAAGTAAACCCTGACTTATAATGTTGGGCTACGATAACAGTTGCTAAATGTCTCCATGATTAACACAGTTAGATTGTAATGACAGTTACAGGAACGAACTGTGTTAGTAAAACACTTTCTGCTAGTGTTTGACGATATCAATATAGTTGCTAAATGTCTCAATGATTTAAAAAGTTGGTGGTATAATAACAGTTGCTTAGGAGCGACCTGCCTTATAAAGCTGGATGTAAAGTAGTAACAAACCATCTTATAGACTGTGGGGTTATCATAACAGCTAATCAGTAACGCACTGACTTATAAAGTGTGGTGTTATCATTAAAGCTAATTAGTAACGCACCGTATTATAGAGTTTTGATTGATCATTACAGCTTATTAGTAACGCACTGTCTAATAACGTGTAGGGTTATCATTACAGCTAATTAGTCCCCTACCGGCGTGCCGAAGGGGACTATTAGGTTTGCACTCCGTCCGTCAGTCCGTCCGTCAGTCAGTCAGTCCGGCAAATCAGTTTTCCGCATTTTTTTTCTACATGCTTTGAGGTATTGAGCTGAAATTTTGTATATGCCTTTGTAATCATGTGTCACAGATCAAGTTCGCGTTTCCTGGGATTTCGTCAATTTTTTAATGAGTTATGCCCCTTTTTGGACTTAGAATATTCGTTTTCCGCATTTTTTTTCTACATGCTTTGAGGTATTGAGCTGAAATTTTGTATATGCCTCTGTAATCATGTGTCACAGATCAAGTTCGCGTTTCATGGGATTTCGTCAATTTTGTTATGAGTTATGCCCCTTTTTGGACTTAGAATATTAATAAGTCAAAACGTGCAAACCGGTAGGGGATTATGGTATTGCTTGCAATCCTACAGTTACTTGTTAGTAACAAGTCAAGTCAAGTCAAAAGTTTTTATTGACGAAAAACATTACAAATGTTTTATAGTCCTTACAGGCGGACAACAATATATATATTATATAACATGAGAAAAATATAATAAATGGTTAGTTAGGAATGTTAAACAGAATTGTCATTTTCTTTCTGGCGATAAATAAAAGCCTCGTATGTAAATTTAGCCAACTTGCTCATAACTATTGTAGATTGACATTTAAGCAGCTGTACAAACTTTTGCCTAGTTGGCCATTTACAATAGTATTTAGGCAGAATAGTATTTCTTAATTCTCGATAATAGGGACAAACTAGAATAAATTGATATTCATTTTCCAAAACATTCATTGTGCATTTTTTACATATTCTACTGGTACGTGGTGTGTTGTTATGTCGACCGGTTTCGATCTCTAAAGAATGGCTTGAACATCTCAGTTTACTTAATGCCTGTCTATGTCTGAAATTCGATACATGTACCATATATGGTTCCATTGCAATATCATTTTTAACGAATTATTTTTTCTCAAAAAATAATACAGTTAACGCGATCGTTTTTCTTTCCGGAAGTCACGGTTAAACTACACTTCCGCTTAGAATACACATTCGCTGCACCTAAATAGTCCTAGTATTTTTTCGATATTAAAATGACTTCTACGTGTTATTTCAATACAGTGAAGTCATAATTATACTATCGAATCATCATAGATAATCAATTTTCTAGAACATATCAAATTAACAGTACGTGCATATATATTTCATTTGTCGGCAGGTACGTATAAGCCACGAGTATGAATTTTAGTCGTATGCCCATTCACTAGAAGTCGACCCCACGCTGTATAGAACAATGTTAATCTCACAAATATGCCACTACGCAGAGCTCAGTGAAATAGTCAGTGTGCATTTTAAACGCTCGCATCGCCGTTGTTTCTCCTTTTTCCAACATGATAACGATGATCAAAGAGGCTTTCTAATTATAGATCATGGTTTACATACGCGCGCATTCAGTTAGCTTAATATATATACGAAAGTAACGCTCAAAGTTGTATCAAAGTACCGTGGTGCAATGGAGAGCGTGTAGAACTACTAATCATGGACTACTTATGGACGCGAGTTCGAGTCCTAATAGGAACTGTTTTTTTTTTTTTTTTTAATTCTTATTTTATGCGATTTGTTAAACATTATAGATTTATAATAATCAATTCACTCACATGAAACATAGTTATAATATAAGCCGAAATCCTGGATCCGCCCCTGGTGACGAAAACAAATCGAACTAACAATGTAAATCTCACAAATATGCCATGGGTGTTTTGACAGACTTTACGCAGAGCTCAGTGAAAGAGTTAGTGTGCATGTTAAACGCTCGCATCGCCGTTGAAATGCTACATTTACTAAAACTGTCAACTGATAAAAAAAAATCTCTGGACAAAAATATTAATAATAATAAAATAGACTAAATTGTGCAATAGCATGATCAATTGCATTCATAAATTAGATTTTACAAATGTTCAAAATAATTCGTTACCAGTACTTCAGTACTTTGATTTATTAGTGAAAATGTATCAAGTTTGCTAGATGTTTCAATGTCATTGTGATAATGCTGTAAGTATTGATCATATATTCGTTGCGTTATAGCGGCGATATGACCATCATTTACAGCAGTACTGTTCCATAAAAATTGAAATCCTAAGCCACATAATAATTGTTTCACATTAACAGACCATGTATTACAATTGTTTGAGCCAATGTTATTACAATTATACATAAGTTTATACATCAGGGAATCTGGAGTTTTGCCAAGCTTATACCAATATTTGATAATTCTAATAATTTTCTAGTAACAAAAAGAGGGAATCGCCCAAGTTCACCATAGATACAATTATTCGTTACATTGCGATTTAAGCCCATAATATTCTTCATAAATTTCAAGTGAACCTTTTCTACGTCAATTAATTACGCACTGTCTTATAAAGTGTGGGGTTATCATTTCAGCTAATAAGTAACGCACTGTCTAATAAAGTGTTGATTTATCATTACACCTATTTACGCACTGTCTTATAGAGTGTGGGGTTATCATTACAGCTAATAAGCAACGCACTGTCTTATAAAGTGTGATGTTATCATTACAGCTATCTAGTAACGCACTGACTTATAAATAGTGTGGTTATCATTACAGCTAATTATTAACGAACTGTCTTATAAAGTGTGTGGATATCAATACAGCTAATTAGTAACGCACTGTCTAATAAAGTGTTGATTTATCATTACACCTATTTACGCACTGTCTTATAGAGTGTGGGGTTATCATTACAGCTAATAAGCAACGCACTGTCTTTTAATGTGTGAGGTTATCATTATAGCTAACTAGTAACGAACTGACTTATAAATAGTGTGGTGTTATTATCATAGCTAACTAGTAACGCACTGACTTATAGAGTGTGGAGTTATCATTTCAGACTAGTGACGCACTGTCACACCCTATAGAGCTCACTTCGAATAAAGCTCCCCCGGGTAGCTCTATTCGGTAAGTAGCAAGCGAGCTGTATACGAGAAAAAGCATATGCAAAGTCGAATACAGCTCGCATACACTATGATTAAGCTCACGTCGAATATAGATCCCCGGGGTAGCTCTATTCGATGAATAGCAAGCGAGCTGTATACGACAAAAAGCATATGCAAATTCGAATACAGCTCGCATACACTTTGATCAAGCTCACTTCGAATATAGCTCCCCGGGGTAGCGCTATTCGGTGAATAGCAAGCGAGCTGTATACGAAAAAAAAGCATATGCAAAGTCGAATACAGCTCGCATACACTTTGATCAAACTGATGATATAACAGAAGTCATACGAAAACCAAGGTACTGGGCTGTGACTCATTTGGCCAAATGAGTTGATGGCCCCCGTTGAGGAAAAGGCTTATCGTTTTGGTGCCGTTCATCCGTCAGTACGTACGAGCAAGCGTACGAAGAACATTTTCAGCTGACCATTCAAAGTCGTATGCCATGCTGAATGGTCAGCCAGCAAGGTATTCGATTTTGAATGGTCAAATGAATGACTTTGAATTGTCGGCTAAATGGCCAGCTGAATGGTCATCAAGAATGGTATTCGATTTTGAATTTTGATTTTGATAAGCTTAATGGTCAGCCATCATGGTATTAGACTTGTCGCCCAGACTGGTATTGGATTTGGAAAGGTAAGCTGAACGGTCAGCCAGCATGGTATTAAAGCTTTGAATGAACCGCCGAATGGTAACCTGAATGGTCCGTCAGCATAGTACTCGGTATTGAATGGTCAGCCAGTATGGTATTCGATCTTGATGGTCAGCTAAATTGCTAATGGCATGCTCACTTGACAGACCTATTTGTTGTACATGCATACACATCTAGAAGTTCTGCGACAGAATGATTTCAAGACGGTCATAAAAACATATTGTGAAATCACTTAAGTTGCCGTAGAAGTAGAAACTTTTATATTGAAGAAAAAAGAAGAACACAGGGTTTGAGCCCAAAGTGTGACCTTGAACTTTGGAGTTTGTAGCTGGGTGCTGTGCATGACACATCCTCATTTTTCGGATGACATTTGTTTGAAGTTATGTACTTTACATTGTCAGTCGATGATACATCATCGCTGGGCGCTTGACCGTATGTCGGTGACCTTGACTGTAAGCGCATTGACCTTGAAATTATTCCAGATGGATAAAAGGATACCATGTAGAATATATTGTATTGATATACAGGATCTTACACTGATTAAAATATGGGGATTATTGTATTTTAGTAAATTTGACTTTTGTAACCTTGACTCTTTTCAGCTTGATTTCGTAGATATGTATGACTATATAAAATGTTAATGCTAATTGGACTGGACTAGTGACCATGAATCAAATCATTGCATGTCTGTAACTAAAAAATCAGTACTTTTGACCTTTGACCTTTGTGACCTTGACTTTGTGGAAGATGTGTGCGAAAATATAAAGTGTAAATGTGACCATGAATCAAACAATTACATGATCATTTTAACCCTATAATAAATGAACTGAAACAACCTCATAATGTCAAGAACCACCTACCTCTAATATATTTTGGGCATGTACAGACAGACCAAACAGCCAGCCAGCCAGCCAAATCTCATTACTACATGGCTACTGCATCTCCTCGTCGCGTGTTTGTATATATAATGAATTTAAATGAATTTTATCTTGCATCAGATAACTGGGGAGCTCTATCCGAAAAAAAGCAACAAGTACCCCGAATACAGCTCCTCATTTAGTACGAGAGCTATATTCGGCGAACAGAGCTAACCGGAGAGCTGTATACGAATCTGTTTCCGAATATAGCTACCCGGGGAGCTGTCTTTGAAGGGGAGCTCTATCCGAAAAAAAGCAGCACGTACCCCGAATACAGCTCCCCATTTAGTACGAGAACTATATTCGCCGAATAGAGCTAACCGGAGAGCTGTATACGTAACTGTTACCGGATATAGCTACCCGGGAAGATATATTCGAAAGGAGCTCTATAGGGTGTGACAACGCACTGACTTATAAAGTGTGTGGTTATCCTTACAGCTATCTTATTACGCACTGTCTTATAAAGTGTGATGTTATCATTACAGCTATCTAGTAACGCACTGACTTATAAATAGTGTGGTTATCATTACAGCTAATTATTAACGAACTGTCTTATAAAGTGTGTGGTTATCAATACAGCTAATTAGTAACGCACTGTCTAATAAAGTGTTGATTTATCATTACACCTATTTACGCACTGTCTTATAGAGTGTGGGGTTATCATTACAGCTAATAAGCAACGCACTGTCTTTTAATGTGTGAGGTTATCATTATAGCTAACTAGTAACGAACTGACTTATAAAGTGTGGTGTTATTATCATAGCTAACTAGTAACGCACTGACTTATAGAGTGTGGAGTTATCATTTCAGACTAGTGACGCACTGTCACACCCTATAGAGCTCACTTCGAATAAAGCTCCCCCGGGTAGCTCTATTCGGTAAGTAGCAAGCGAGCTGTATACGAAAAAAAGCATATGCAAAGTCGAATACAGCTCGCATACACTATGATTAAGCTCACTTCGAATATAGATCCCCGGGGTAGCTCTATTCGATGAAAAGCAAGCGAGCTGTATACGACAAAAAGCATATGAAAATTCGAATACAGCTCGCATACACTTTGATCAAGCTCACTTCGAATATAGCTCCCCGGGGTAGCGCTATTCGGTGAATAGCAAGCGAGCTGTATACGAAAAAAAGCATATGCAAAGTCGAATACAGCTCGCATACACTTTGATCAAACTGATGATATAACAGAAGTCATACGAAAACCAAGGTACTGGGCTGTGACTCATTTGGCCAAATGAGTTGATGGCCCCCGTTGAGGAAAAGGCTTATCGTTTTGGTGCCGTTCGTCCGTCAGTACGTACGAGCAAGCGTACGAAGAACATTTTCAGCTGACCATTCAAAGTCGTATGCCATGCTGAATGGTCAGCCAGCAAGGTATTCGATTTTGAATGGTCAAATGAATGACTTTGAATGGTCGGCTAAATGGCCAGCTGAATGGTCATCAAGAATGGTATTCGATTTTGAATTTTGATTTTGATAAGCTTAATGGTCAGCCAGCATGGTATTAGACTTGTCGCCCAGACTGGTATTGGATTTGGAAAGGTAAGCTGAACAGGCAGCCAGCATGGTATTAAAACTTTGAATGAACCGCCGAATGGTAACCTGAATGGTCCGTCAGCATAGTACTCGATATTGAATGGTCAGCCAGTATGGTATTCGATCTTGATGGTCAGCTAAATTGCTAATGGCATGCTCACTTGACAGACCTATTTGTTGTACATGCATACACATCTAGAAGTTCTGCGACAGAATGATTTCAAGACGGTCATAACAACATATTGTGAAATCACTTAAGTTGCCGTAGAAGTAGAAACTTTTATTTTGAAGAAAAAAGAAGAACACAGGGTTTGAACCCAAAGTGTGACCTTGAACTTTGGAGTTTGTAGCTGGGTGCTGTGCATGACACATCCTCATTTTTCGGATGACATTTGTTTGAAGTTATGTACTTTACATTGTCAGTCGATGATACATCATCGCTGGGCGCTTGACCGTATGTCGGTGATCTTGACTGTAAGCGCATTGACCTTGAAATTATTCCAGATGGATAAAAGGATACCATGTAGAATATATTGTATTGATATACAGGATCTTACACTGATTAAAATATGGGGATTATTGTATTTTAGTAAATTTGACTTTTGTAACCTTGACTCTTTTCAGCTTGATTTCGTAGATATGTATGACTATATAAAATGTTAATGCTAATTGGACTGGACTAGTGACCATGAATCAAATCATTGCATGTCTGTAACTAAAAAATCAGTACTTTTGACCTTTGACCTTTATGACCTTGACTTTGTGGAAGATGTGTGCGAAAATATAAAGTGTAAATGTGACCATGAATCAAACAATTACATGATCATTTTAACCCTATAATAAATGAACTGAAACAACCTCATAATGTCAAGAACCACCTACCCCTAATATATTTTGGGTATGTACAGACAGACTAAACAGCCAGCCAGCCAGCAAATCTCATTACTACATGGCTACTGCATCTCCTCGTCGCGTGTTTGTATATATAATGAATTTAAATGAATTTTATCTTGCATCAGATAACTGGGGAGCTCTATCCGAAAAAAAGCAACAAGTACCCCGAATACAGCTCCTCATTTAGTACGAGAGCTATATTCGGCGAACAGAGCTAACCGGAGAGCTGTATACGAATCTGTTTCCGAATATAGCTACCCGGGGAGCTGTCTTTGAAGGGGAGCTCTATCCGAAAAAAAGCAGCACGTACCCCGAATACAGCTCCCCATTTAGTACGAGAACTATATTCGCCGAATAGAGCTAACCGGAGAGCTGTATACGTAACTGTTACCGGATATAGCTACCCGGGAAGATATATTCGAAAGGAGCTCTATAGGGTGTGACAACGCACTGACTTATAAAGTGTGTGGTTATCCTTACAGCTATCTTATTACGCACTGTCTTATAAAGTGTGATGTTATCATTACAGCTATCTAGTAACGCACTGACTTATAAATAGTGTGGTTATCATTACAGCTAATTATTAACGAACTGTCTTATAAAGTGTGTGGTTATCAATACAGCTAATTAGTAACGCACTGTCTTATAAAGTGTGGTGTTATCATTACAGCTATCTAGTAACGCACTGACTTATAAATAGTGTGGTTATCATTACAGCTAATTAGTAACGCACTGCCTTATAAAGTTATCATTACAGCTAAAAACGCGCTGACTTATAAAGTTTGGAGTTATCATTATAGCTAATCAGTGACGCACTGTCTTATAACGTGTGGTGTTATCATTACAGCTAATTAGTAACGCACTGTCTTATAAAGCTTGGTGTTGTCATTACAGCTAATTACGCACTGTTTTATAAAGTTGAGAATATACTTATGGATGTCAAGTGACTCCCTGATGTTCAAAGTATAATTACAGTTACTTAGGAACACACTGTATTATAAAGCTAGAGGTAAAGTTATACTTACTTAGTAGCACATTGTCTCATAAAGAAAATAATTCACGAAACATGTAGAACTTGATAAATTGTCCACCTCCGAAGTGTTATTTTAAAATAAGTAGTCCATTGTCGCAATGTAACTGGATAAACGGTCTTTTATCACTTTATTACTGGATAAATGGTCTTTGGTCGTTAAGTAACCTGGTGAATTGTTTTGTGTCTCTATGTAACTATTAAATGGTCTTTTATCGCTATGTAACTAATAAAAGGTCTTTTATCGCTATGTAACTGGATACATGGTATTGTATCGCTCTGTTACTGGATAAATGGTATTTTATCGCTCTGTAACTTAATAATTGGTCTTGTATCGCTCTGTAACAGGATAAATGGTCTTTCGTCGTTAAGTAATCGGATAAATTGTCTTTTATAGCTTTGTAAATGGATATATGGTCTTTTATCGTTAAGTAACTGGATAATTGGTCTTTTATCGTTAAGTAACTGGATAATTGGTCTTTTATCGTTAAGTAACTGGATAATTGGTCTTTTATCGTTAAGTAACTGGATAAATGGTCTTGTATCGTTAAGTAACTAGATAATTGGTCTTTTATCGTTAAGTGACTTAACAGAACAGAACAGAACAGAACTTTATTACATCTCTCGGTACATACAGTACAACATGAGGAAATGGTATAATTACAAGAGATCTATTTAAATACTATCACGTGATCACATATTGCATAAAGGTAGGATTGTGCTCAGTCTTCCATGGATACTCTGCTTACGAGAGGCAGGGTATTCATGGCTAACCATGTACACAAATACAAATTTAAGTCGGGGTTTCCATTTGAGGGAAAATAACATACAATAAGGATTATTCTTTAGTTTCGGAACGAAAAGGTAAAGAAAAGAAAAACATTGTGGAAAGGAGACAAACTGCAACATGTAGTTAAATTTCTTTCCTTTTCCAATGCCTTTCATTATATCTAGGAAGGAAGAATAAAAGTAATATCAGATGTGAGGTGTTTAGCTATCAAATACTTTTCCATTTGTTTTCAATTGGGAAGAGTTGTTTAAATTGATATTAAAGTTACATCAGCAGTGAGAAATTTATATGTACATAATTACAAGTAGAAACATATGCTAGACTACACGAAAAATGACATTATAGTATACAGACACAAGAAAACTATTAAGCATTTAAATGTAGAGCAGTTCAAATTTAAAACATAAAACTTGTTTGTAGTAAAGAAACAGTGGTCAATTTCTAACTCGATTCGCAATCTTGACTTCCAAGTCTAAAGCTAAGCATGCATTACGGTTCAACACTCGGTACCGGACTATCACGGATAAAACATGTCGGATTACGTCATAGCCAACTGTGTGTTGGACTATCCAGCCAATCAGAGCATAGTTTGCATTGGGCCAGATCACACACGATAAATTGAATGGGATATGACATTTATGTTTCGAGGTCAAGTAAGTTTATTTGTTTACATTTGTTTATTTTTACTATAGATTAAAGTTTATGGTTATTTATGGGTTTCTCTGAGTATTGTTGAAACGAATTTGGCAATTGGGATAAGTACATCACGTTTAGTTTCATTCATAATTCGGTTAAAAGCATATGTGTTATTTATTACGTGTTTTCCAGACCACAGGAGCTTGACTCACAGGGATTCGGCATTAACCTACATACAATACTATAAAAAAGGAAATTTTCCTGTTTTATAGTATTGTATGTATACATGGTGCCGAATCCCTGTGGCTTGACTCATGAAAAAAAAAAAAATCGAAAAAAAAAAATCCACCAATACTATATATAAAGAAAAGGACTACAACTCCGAACTCGCCGAAAACCGGCTAAACCTACTGTTACCGTCGATTTATCTAACAATGTTCAAGATATCTTAACATGCTGTACATATCCATTTAGCTGAATCCCTAACCTATCCAACGGTATATAACACTTTACCCTTTTTAAGCAAACCAACGTGTAATTGAGCCATTTATTAACCAAATCTGGGTGATATTGCTTAGTCGGAAAAGTAGTGGGACACCTACAACGGCTCTACAACAATGTCATTAAGAAGGGAAATCACGCTTAAACTACAATCAGCAGCCATTTAACGGTCTGAATAGATCAATACCTTCATTATTTAACACATTCGGCTGTCATAGCTTACCTTTTTAGTGTTTACCATGCACAATCCGTCGATTTACATCGCCACCGATTGAAACTTTCTCGCTTAGGTTAGGTTAGGGATTCAGCTAAATGGATATGTACAGCATGTTAAGATATCTTGAACATTGTTAGATAAATCGACGGTAACAGTAGGCTTAGCCGGTTTTCGGCGAGTTCGGAGTTGTAGTCCTTTTCTTTATATATAGTATTGGTGGATTTTTTTTTTTCCAGATTTTTTTTTTCATGAGTCAAGCTCCTGTGTTCCAGACAGGAAATATTTTCGGTTGTTAGAGAAATAAGGACAGGAAAATAAATAATGCATTTCGTCGCCTAATTGGTTTAATGTACATAATTTGCATTTCCTTTCCAGGAGCGGCGTCCCATCCCATCTCCCAGTCTCGACGTATAACCTGTGGTTGGCTGTTCTAAATAGGAACATGTTTATTGCTAAAGATAAGGGGAGAGTGGACAGGTAAGGCTCAACTATTAATTCAGTTTTAAAGGTGTTATAAGTTCTCCCTTTTTGAGATTGCTTTGTTTCCTGTGACCATTTTTGTTTAAACTGGTCAGTCAGATTCTGTTTGATTAACGAATGTATATTTTTTACTTTGTTATGATTTTGTGTAGCCCAGATTATTCCGTTACCAGTTTTAAGTAGAATATCTTTTATATAAGCCATTTGTATTGCTTATTTGTGGCGTTAAAGATGAAATTGTAAATTTGTTTAGATATGTTATTGTTGTTGTTAGTACATATTATTTTATTCCAGAATTTTATCATCCTAGATTGAATAGTAATTGTTAATGGATATCGACCTAATTCACCATAGAGCATATATCTTGGCGTTGGTGTTTTAGCTTTGGTTATTTTTCTTAAAAGGTTTAAATGTACTTTTTCTAGGTGCTCGTGTGATTCGTAGCGCCATATTTCGCTCGCATACAAGAGGATTGGTAACCGTAAGACTGTCTGATCAAAAACCTTCAGTTGTAAATCTATGGGGAGATCTAGGGAGCGTGATTGGACCAAGACAGAATGTACTGCTCTTTTAGCTTGTTCTGCAAGATGTTTGCGAGCTGAGAGAAATGAGCCATTGCTAGAGAAAATGAGGCCAATTTTGTTTTTTGTAAGATTTACTTTTAGCTTCCATTGTTCACAATATTCATGGAAGTGATTTATTGTATTTTGCAAATCATTTGCATTTTCTGCTAAAAGGATAGTGTCATCTGCATATAGAAGAACAAGGACTTGCAACCAGAATTGTTCATCAATATCTGATTGTAAAGAAACACCGCTGCTATTTTTAAATATCAGGTGAGATTCTAGATCATTTATGAACATTGAGAATAAAATAGGTGATAAGTTTTCGCCTTGACGGACTCCGGTTGCACATGCAAAAAAAGGGGACTGTTGTCCTTTTAGTGATACACATGATTTATTGTTTTGATACATTTGGTAAATAACTTTGAAAACTTTTCCATTAATACCTGTAGTTAGAAGTTTAGACCACAAGCCAATTCTCCAGACTTTATCAAAGGCTTGCGAGAAGTCAACAAAGCAACAAAATAGTTTGTGTTTTCTTTTCTTTAGGGTATTAATAAGACAATTTAGTGCAAACATATGGTCAGAGCAAGAATAATGTTTTCTAAATCCAGCTTGGTTTTCCTTTAAAAGATCATTTTCCTCTATGAAATTAATAATTATGTTGTTTAATATTGCAGTGAAGACTTTTCCAAGACAAGACAGTAAGGTTATTGGTCTATAGTTATTTGGATCGGATGGGGGGGGGGGGGGGGGGGGTGCCTTTACCTTTGTAGATAGGGTGTATTGTTACACTTAACCAAGATTCTGGCATATGTCCTGTGTCTAGGATTGAATTGAAAAGGAAGACATAGGCAGGTAATAATATTTCTTTAGTGCTTTTTAGATATTCATTTAATATGTTGTCTGATTCGCTTGGAGCTTTTGAATTTTTGAGTTGTGTTATGCATTTAATGATTTCCACGGCAGTAATTGGTGCATCCAAACTTGAGTTGTCTAATCCTGTTGATGTATTGCTGAAGTCTTGTATTAATTCGCTGTTTTCTACATTATTTGTATTTATTTCCTTAAAATGTTGAAAAAAATCTTCCATGCTAGGCGTTGTTGATGTATTTTTGGCTTGTTTCTTATTATGTTTTAAGATTTTCCAAAACTTTTTAGAGTTTTTTGTTTTCATTTTTCTGAGTTGGTTTGCTGATTTATATTTATGTTTATTTATGTAATAGTTCATTGTTTTCTTATATTCTTTACTGGCTGCATTTAGCTCATTTTTATTATAAGTGCTTTTATCATTAGTATAGTTGTTTTTAGCTGCGTGATACTTTTTGCGTGCTTTTTTACAGTTATTTCCAAACCATGGTTTATTTCTATCATTTGTGATAAAAACATTATTGTTGAATGTACATTGTGAAGAATCATTTAATAAATTTGTAAT
This sequence comes from Serripes groenlandicus, assembly GCA_031761405.1. Taxonomy (NCBI): domain Eukaryota; kingdom Metazoa; phylum Mollusca; class Bivalvia; order Cardiida; family Cardiidae; genus Serripes; species Serripes groenlandicus. Next base: position 30,941,901 of record JASEVX010000002.1, read on the forward strand.
CCATGAAGTGACTGTATCTATGTTATCTGGTGACGGGGCAAGATTTTCAATTTTGTAAAGAATTTCATTCAACTTATTTACATCAATGTTATTAAAATACATGTTCTTGAGATTTTCTTGCCATTTAATTTTGTTGTTTTGATTTTTTCCTTTATTTTCATCACAAACAGAGCCTGGTGGGATGGTTTTTATAGAGTTTAAATTCCACTTGAGCAAAGAGTGACCATCCGAGAACAGTCTGTCTGTCTCTTCCACAGCAAAATCACTCAAAAGTGAGAAACAGTCAACTGAGCATAGAACATAGTCAATTAGGGATTTGTTCCTAAAGGTAAGCTGTCCTATATGCTTATCTGATCCATAACGCCCATTTAGAACAAACAAGTCATTATTTTTGCAAATATCTAAAAGAGTGCATTAGTCTTTTTGTCCTGAGAAACTCTGTTTAGTTGAATATTATGAGTCTCAAGGGTTTTGAAAATATCTGCATTCATCTCATAGCTTGGAATATCTACTTGTGACATTATAAAGTTATCATGGTTAAAATAGTCTTTCATATTTCCAATACGGGCATTCCAGTCACCTGCCAAAATAACATATTTGTTATTTTGGCAAAAATTTGAAATATCATCTTCAAGGCAATATAATTTTGCTGTATCATGGTATTTAGACCCTTCAGGAGGTACATAAACAATACAGATGAAAACATCTTGATTGAGAGAGAAAAATGTTTTAGAAAGTTTCACTGTCAATAAGCAGTCAGACAATGAATTAATTTCATCAATATGTGGACTGATACTATATTTGACAAAGAGGCCTAATCCTCCTGATTTCCTCGATCCTGTGTCTTTTCTTGGTTTAGAATAGAATACGTAACCTGGTAAATTAATGGTATCGAATTCATCGAGATTTGTTTCACACACTCCTAATAAGTCAAAGTCACTAATACCGTTTTTAAACTCTGCGAATTCTAACCTACGTTTTAAACCACTAACATTAATGAAACCACAGTTTAACTGCACATTGCATGTTTTTACACTTCCAGGTATTTTCCCTTGCCTGTCCTATCCACTGTCATCAGAATTGTGGTCGACCTCTGCGGATGGATTGAAGTTGTCTATACCCCAAGGACGGAAGCTGGACGGACGTTGAGAAGATTCGGTATCCCGAGATAGTGTCTGGGACGATGTAGGAGTTTGTTTACCTTCCGAGGGGTCATTTGGTTTGTGGGAAGAAGCGACTGTAGTAGTAGTATTTTGATAGGAATTTTCACTACGATGTGTGCACATAGTGTGACTGTAGACACGCGACGTGTTGACATACTCATTCCAATTAGGGAACATATCCTTTATAACCTTCACGTACATGACAAGTTTTGCAGGGAATATGATTCTAACTTTGCCATTCGGGTTTCTGGATTTGAGTTCTTTATATTCTGGCCAAAGTTGCTTGCGCGCATGTGTTATTTCTTGTGGAAAATCGCGGCTGACTCCATAGTAGGTACCTGCTAGTGAGCGAGCAGAGGACATTATCAACTCAGTGGCCTGGTAATCTCGGAAAGCTACAATAATAGGTCTATTTGTTCCCTGTTTATACTTTCCCAGCCTATGAACTCGGTCAATAGCTAATTCATCATTGACATTCATTTGAGATTTGATAAACTGAGAGATCAAATTAGCACAACACTCATCCCTTTGCTCTTGGAATCCACGGAATATAAGATTTTTTCTTCTAGATCGAGCTTCGAGGTCTATAGATTTATATTCGAGCACTGTGATGTGACTATCGTGTTTCTCGATGTGTTTGTCTAATGCAGAGACTCTAGCTTGGTCAACAGCACTGTCCAACTTTTCCTCAAAGGACTTGATCAGGTGTTCATTATCTGATAGTTTGGATAGAATCAAGGAAAATTTTTCATTACTGGTCAAATGTTTATGTTCATCTACAATATCAAGGGAGCTGCCACCTGTACTTATTCTCTTCCTTTTTTCAGACTGTTTTTCGTTATATATTGTTTGCTTTTTGTTACTGCTTGATGCCTCATTAAATACATCGTCACTTACTTGCTGCATTTGTTGTTCGGTAGAGCGTTCACTTATATTTCCACTGGCCGCCATTTTGCCCTTGACCACTGACTGGACCTTCTCGTCCTTCTTCTGCGGATGATTCGTTGAAGCCTTCCTGGTAATTCTACTCTGATGGTTGTTTTGCATTGTGCCTAGTCCTATATCGTTTCCACAGAGTATTAATAGCAGCAACGTCTCCGAAATCCAAGAAAAAATGTGAAAAGGCCGGAGCGATCAAAATACGTGTCCACTCGATTCGATCACGTGATATCGAAATTGGTCTTGTATCGTTAAGTAACTAGATAATTGGTCTTTTATCGTTTAATAACTTAATAATTGGTCTTGTATCGTTAAGTAACTAGATAATTGGTCTTTTATCGTTAAGTAACTTAATAATTGGTCTTGTATCGTTAAGTAACTGGATAAATGGTCTTTCGTCGTTAAGTAATCTGATAAATTGTATTGTATCGCTTTGTAAATGGATATATAGTCTTTTATCGTTAAGTTACTGGATAACTCGTCTTTTATCCTTAAGTTACTGGATAATTAGTTTTGTATCGTTAAGTAACTGGATAATAGGTCTTGTATCGTTAAGTAAATAGATAATTGGTCTTGTATCGTTAAGTAACAGGTTAATTGGTCTTGTATCGTTAAGTAACTAGATAATTGGTCTTGTATCGTTAACTTACTGGATAATTGTTCTTGTATCGTTAAGTTACTGGATAACTCGTCTTTTATCCTTAAGTTACTGGATAATTGGTCTTGTATCGTTAAGTAACTGGATAATAGGTCTTGTATCGTTAAGTAACTGGTTAAATGGTCTTGTATCGTTAAGTAACTGGATAATTGGTCTTGTATCGTTAATTAACTAGATAATTGGTCTTGTATCGTTAAGTATCTGGATAATTAGTCTTGTATCGTTAAGTAACTGGATAATAGGTCTTGTATCGTTAAGTTAATAGATAATTGGTCTTGTATCGTTAAGGAACAGGTTAATTGGTCTTGTATCGTTAAGTAACTAGATAATTGGTCTTGCATCGTTAAGGAACTGGTAAATTGGTCTTGTATCGTTAAGTAACTGGATAATTGGTCTTGTATCGTTAAGTAAATAGATAATTGGTCTTGTATCGTTAAGTAACTGGATAATTGGTCTTGTATCGTTAAGTAACTAGATAATTGGTCTTGTATCGTTAAGTTACTGGATAATTGGTCTTGTATCATTAAGTAAATAGATAATTAGTCTTGTATCGTTAAGTAACTGGATAATTGGTCTTGTATCGTTAAGTAAATAGATAATTGGTCTTGTATCGTTAAGTTACTGGATAATTGGTCTTGTATCGTTAAGTAAATAGATAATTGGTCTTGTATCGTTAAGTAACTGTATAATGGGTCTTGTATCATTAAGTAACTGGATAATTGGTCTTGTATCGTTAAGTAACTGGATAATTCGTCTTTTATCCTTAAGTTACTGGATAATTGGTCTTGTATCGTTAAGTAACTGGATAATTGGTCTTGTATCGTTAAGTAACTAGATAATTGGTCTTGTATCGTTAAGTAAATAGATAATTGGTCTTGTATCGTTAAGTAACTGTATAATGGGTCTTGTATCATTAAGTAACTGGATAATTGGTCTTGTATCGTTAAGTAACTGGATAATTCGTCTTTTATCCTTAAGTTACTGGATAATTGGTCTTGTATCGTTAAGTAACTGGATAATTGGTCTTGTATCGTTAAGTAACTAGATAATTGGTCTTGTATCGTTAAGTAACTGGACAATTTGTCTTGTATCGTTATAAACTGGATAATTGGTCTTGTATTGTTAAGTACCTAGATAATTGGTCTTGTATCGTTAAGTAACTGGATACTTTGTCTTGTATCGTTAAGTAACTGGATAATTGGTCTTGTATCGTTAAGTAACTGGATACTTTGTCTTGTATCGTTAAGTAACTGGATAATTGGTCTTTTATCGTTAAGTATCTAGATAATTGGTTTTGTATCGATAAGTAACTAGATAATTGGTTTTGTATCGATAAGTAACTAGATAATTGGTCTTGTATCGTTAAGTAACTGGATACTTTGTCTTGTATCGTTAAGTAACTGGATAATTGGTCTTGTATCGTTAAGTAACTGGATACTTTGTCTTGTATCGTTAAGTAACTGGATAATTGGTCTTTTATCGTTAAGTATCTAGATAATTGTTTTTGTATCGATAAGTAACTAGATAATTGGTTTTGTATCGATAAGTAACTGGATAATTGGTCTGTTATCGTTAAGTTACTGAATATATAGTCTTTTATCGTGAAGTAACTCGATAATTGGTCTTGTATCGTTAAGTAACTAGATAATTGGTCTTGTATCGTTAAGTAACTGGATAATTGGTCTTGTATCGTTAAGTTACTGGATAATTGGTTTTGTATCGTTAAGTAATTGGATAATTGGTATTGTATCGTTAAGTAACTGGATAATTAGTCTTGTATCGTTAAAGTAAATATATAATTGGTCTTGTATCGTTAAGTTACTGGATAATTGGTCTTGTATCGTTAAATAACTGGATACTTTGTATTTTATCGTTAAGTAACTGGATAATTGGTATTGTATCGTTAAGTAACTGGATAATTGGTCTTTTATACTTAAGTTACTGGATAATTGGTCTTGTATCGTTAATTAACTGGATAATTCGTATTTTATACTTAAGTTACTGGATAATTGGTCTTGTATCGTTCAGTAAATAGATAATTGGTCTTGTATCGTTAAGTTACTGGATAATTGGTCTTGTATCGTTAAGTTACTGGATAATTGGTCTTGTATCGTTAAGTAACTGGATAATTGGTCTTGTATCGTTAAGTAAATAGATAATTGGTCTTGTATCGTTAAGTTACTGTATAATGGGTCTTGTATCGTTAAGTAACTGGATAATTGGTCTTGTATCGTTAAGTAACTGGATAATTGGTATTTTATACTTAAGTTACTGGATAATTGGTTTTTTATCGTTAAGTAACTGGATAATTGGTCTTGTATCGTTAAGTAACTAGATAATTGGTCTTGTATCGTTAAGTTACTGGATAATTGGTCTTATATCGTTAAGTAAATAGATAATTGGTCTTGTATCGTTAAGTAAATAGATAATTGGTCTTGTATCGTTAAGTAACAGGTTAATTGGTCTTGTATCGTTAAGTAACTAGATAATTGGTCTTGTATCGTTAACTTACTGGATAATTGGTCTTGTATCGTTAAGTTACTGGTTAACTCGTCTTTTATCCTTAAGTTACTGGATAATTGGTCTTGTATCGTTAAGTAACTGGATAATTGGTCTTGTATCGTTAAGTAAATAGATAATTGGTATTGTATCGTTAAGTAACTGGATAATTGGTCTTGTATCGTTAAGTAACTAGATAATTGGTCTTGTATCGTTAAGTTACTGGATAATTGGTCTTGTATCATTAAGTAAATAGATAATTAGTCTTGTATCGTTAAGTAACTGGATAATTGGTCTTGTATCGTTAAGTAAATAGATAATTGGTCTTGTATCGTTAAGTTACTGGATAATTGGTCTTGTATCGTTAAGTAAATAGATAATTGGTCTTGTATCGTTAAGTAACTGTATAATGGGTCTTGTATCATTAAGTAACTGGATAATTGGTCTTGTATCGTTAAGTAACTGGATAATTCGTCTTTTATCGTTAAGTAACTAGATAATTGGTCTTGTATCGTTAAGTAACTGGATAATTGGTCTTGTATCGTTATAAACTGGATAATTGGTCTTGTATTGTTAAGTAACTAGATAATTGGTCTTGTATCGTTAAGTAACTGGATACTTTGTCTTGTATCGTTAAGTAACTGGATCATTGGTCTTGTATCGTTAAGTAACTGGATACTTTGTCTTGTATCGTTAAGTAACTGGATAATTGGTCTTTTATCGTTAAGTATCTAGATAATTGGTTTTGTATCGATAAGTAACTAGATAATTGGTTTTGTATCGATAAGTAACTAGATAATTGGTTTTGTATCGATAAGTAAATAGAAAAATTGGTCTTTTATCGTTAAGTAACTGGATAATTGGTCTTGTATCGTTAAGTAACTGGATACTTTGTCTTGTATCGTTAAGTAACTGGATAATTGGTATTGTATCGTTAAGTAACTAGATAATTGGTTTTGTATCGATAAGTAACTAGATAATTGCTCTTTTATCGTTAAATAACTGGATAATTGGTCTTGTATCGTTAAGTAACTGGATAATTGGTCTTTTATCGTTAAGTTACTGAATATATAGTCTTTTATCGTGAAGTAACTCGATAATCGGTCTTGTATCGTTAAGTAACTAGATAATTGGTCTTGTATCGTTAAGTTACTGGATAATTGGTTTTGTATCGTTAAGTAATTGGATAATTGGTATTGTATCGTTAAGTAACTGGATAATTAGTCTTGTATCGTTAAAGTAAATATATAATTGGTCTTGTATCGTTAAGTAAATAGAAAAATTGGTCTTTTATCGTTAAGTAACTGGATAATTGGTCTTGTATCGTTAAGTAACTGGATACTTTGTCTTGTATCGTTAAGTAACTGGATAATTGGTATTGTATCGTTAAGTAACTAGATAATTGGTTTTGTATCGATAAGTAACTAGATAATTGCTCTTTTATCGTTAAATAACTGGATAATTGGTCTTGTATCGTTAAGTAACTGGATAATTGGTCTTTTATCGTTAAGTTACTGAATATATAGTCTTTTATCGTGAAGTAACTCGATAATTGGTCTTGTATCGTTAAGTAACTGGATAATTGGTCTTGTATCGTTAAGTTACTGGATAATTGGTTTTGTATCGTTAAGTAATTGGATAATTGGTATTGTATCGTTAAGTAACTGGATAATTAGTCTTGTATCGTTAAAGTAAATATATAATTGGTCTTGTATCGTTAAGTTACTGGATAATTGGTCTTGTATCGTTAAATAACTGGATACTTTGTATTTTATCGTTAAGTAATTGGATAATTGGTATTGTATCGTTAAGTAACTGGATAATTAGTCTTGTATCGTTAAAGTAAATATATAATTGGTCTTGTATCGTTAAGTTACTGGATAATTGGTCTTGTATCGTTAATTAACTGGATAATTCGTATTTTATACTTAAGTTACTGGATAATTGGTCTTGTATCGTTAAGTGAATAGATATTTGGTCTTGTATCGTTAAGTTACTGGATAATTGGTCTTGTATCGTTAAGTAACGGGATAATTGGTCTTGTATCGTTAAGTAAATAGATAATTGGTCTTGTATCGTTAAGTTACTGTATAATGGGTCTTGTATCGTTAAGTAACTGGATAATTGGTCTTGTATCGTTAAGTAACTGGATAATTGGTATTTTATACTTAAGTTACTGGATAATTGGTTTTTTATCGTTAAGTAACTGGATAATTGGTCTTGTATCGTTAAGTAACTAGATAATTGGTCTTGTATCGTTAAGTTACTGGATAATTGGTCTTATATCGTTAAGTAAATAGATAATTGGTCTTGTATCGTTAAGTAAATAGATAATTGGTCTGGTATCGTTAAGTAACTGGATACTTGGTCTTGTATCGTTAAGTAAATAGATAATTGGTCTTGTATCGTTAAGTTACTGGATACTTGGTCTTGTATCGTTAAATAACTGGATACTTTGTCTTTTATCGTTAAGTAACTGGGTAATTGGTCTTGTATCGTTAAGTAACTAGATAATTGGTCTTGTATCGTTAAGTAAATAGATAATTGGTCTTGTATCGTTAAGTAAATAGATAATTGGTCTTGTATCGTTAAGTTACTGGATACTTGGTCTTGTATCGTTAAATAACTGGATACTTTGTCTTTTATCGTTAAGTAACTGGATAATTGGTCTTGTATCGTTAAGTAACTGGATAATTGGTCTTTTATACCTAAGTAACTGGATAATTGGTATTGTATCGTTAAGTTACTGGATACTCGGTCTTGTATCGTTAAATAACTGGATACTTTGTCTTTTATCGTTAAGTAACTGGATAATTGGTCTTGTATTGTTAAGTAACTGGATAATTGGTCTTGTATCGTTAAGTAAATAGATAATTGGTCTTGTAGCGTTATGTTGCTGTATAATTGGTATTGTATCGTTAAGTAACTGGATACTTTGTCTTTTATCGTTAAGTAACTAGATAATTGGTCTTGTATCGTTAAATTACTGGATAATTGGTCTTGTATCATTAAGTAAATAGATAATTAGTCTTGTATCGTTAAGTAACTGGATAATTGGTCTTGTATCGTTAAGTTACTGGATAATTGGTCTTGTATCGTTAAGTAAATAGATAATTGGTCTTGTATCGTTAAGTAACTGTATAATGGGTCTTGTATCATTAAGTAACTGGATAATTGGTCTTGTATCGTTAAGTAACTGGATAATTCGTCAATTATCCTTAAGTTACTGGATAATTGGTCTTGTATCGTTAAGTAACTGGATAATTGGTCTTGTATCGTTAAGTAACTAGATAATTGGTCTTGTATCGTTAAGTAACTGGATAATTGGTCTTGTATCGTTATAAACTGGATAATTGGTCTTGTATTGTTAAGTAACTAGATAATTGGTCTTGTATCGTAAAGTAACTGGATACTTTGTCTTGTCTCGTTAAGTAACTGGATATTTGGTCTTGTATCGTTAAGTAACTGGATACTTTGTCTTGTATCGTTAAGTAACTGGATAATTGGTCTTTTATCGTTAAGTATCTAGATAATTGGTTTTGTATCGATAAGTAACTAGATAATTGGTTTTGTATCGATAAGTAACTAAATAATTGGTTTTGTATCGATAAGTAAATAGAAAAATTGGTCTTTTATCGTTAAGTAACTGGATAATTGGTCTTGTATCGTTAAGTAACTGCATACTTTGTCTTGTATCGTTAAGTAACTGGATAATTGGTATTGTATCGTTAAGTAACTAGATAATTGGTTTTGTATCGATAAGTAACTAGATAATTGCTCTTTTATCGTTAAATAACTGGATACTTGGTCTTGTATCGTTAAGTACCTGGATAATTGGTCTTTTATCGTTAAGTTACTGAATATATAGTCTTTTATCGTGAAGTAACTCGATAATTGGTCTTGTATCGTTAAGTAACTAGATAATTGGTCTTGTATCGTTAAGTAACTGGATAATTGGTCTTGTATCGTTAAGTTACTGGATAATTGGTTTTGTATCGTTAAGTAATTGGATAATTGGTATTGTATCGTTAAGTAACTGGATAATTAGTCTTGTATCGTTAAAGTAAATATATAATTGGTCTTGTATCGTTAAGCTACTGGATAATTGGTCTTGTATCGTTAAATAACTGGATACTTTGTATTTTATCGTTAAGTAATTGGATAATTGGTATTGTATCGTTAAGTAACTGGATAATTAGTCTTGTATCGTTAAAGTAAATATATAATTGGTCTTGTATCGTTAAGTTACTGGATAATTGGTCTTGTATCGTTAATTAACTGGATAATTCGTATTTTACACTTAAGTTACTGGATAATTGGTCTTGTATCGTTAAGTGAATAGATAATTGGTCTTGTATCGTTAAGTTACTGGATAATTGGTCTTGTATCGTTAAGTAACTGGATAATTGGTCTTGTATCGTTAAGTAAATAGATAATTGGTCTTGTATCGTTAAGTTACTGTATAATGGGTCTTGTATCGTTAAGTAACTGGATAATTGGTCTTGTATCGTTAAGTAACTGGATAATTGGTATTTTATACTTAAGTTACTGGATAATTGGTTTTTTATCGTTAAGTAACTGGATAATTGGTCTTGTATCGTTAAGTAACTAGATAATTGGTCTTGTATCGTTAAGTTACTCGATAATTGGTCTTATATCGTTAAGTAAATAGATAATTGGTCTTGTATCGTTAAGTAAATAGATAATTGGTCTGGTATCGTTAAGTAACTGGATACTTGGTCTTGTATCGTTAAGTAAATAGATAATTGGTCTTGTATCGTTAAGTTACTGGATACTTGGTCTTGTATCGTTAAATAACTGGATACTTTGTCTTTTATCGTTAAGTAACTGGGTAATTGGTCTTGTATCGTTAAGTAACTAGATAATTGGTCTTGTATCGTTAAGTAAATAGATAATTGGTCTTGTATCGTTAAGTAAATAGATAATTGGTCTTGTATCGTTAAGTTACTGGATACTTGGTCTTGTATCGTTAAATAACTGGATACTTTGTCTTTTATCGTTAAGTAACTGGATCATTGGTCTTGTATCGTTAAGTAACTGGATAATTGGTCTTTTATACTTAAGTAACTGGATAATTGGTATTGTATCGTTAAGTTACTGGATACTCGGTCTTGTATCGTTAAATAACTGGATACTTTGTCTTTTATCGTTAAGTAACTGGATAATTGGTCTTGTATTGTTAAGTAACTGGATAATTGGTCTTGTATCGTTAAGTAAATAGATAATTGGTCTTGTAGCGTTATGTTGCTGTATAATTGGTATTGTATCGTTAAGTAACTGGATACTTTGTCTTTTATCGTTAAGTAACTGGAAAATTGGTCTTGTATCGTTAAGTATCTGGATAATTGGTCTTTTATCGTTAAGTTACTGGATAATTGGTCTTGTATCGTTAAGTAACAGGATATTTTGTCTTGTATCGTTAAGTAACTGGATAATTGGTCTTGTATCGTTAAGTTACTAGATAATTGGTTTTGTATCGATAAGTAACTAGATAATTGGTCTTTTATCGTTAAGTAACTGGATAATTGGTCTTGTATCGTTAAGTTACGTGATAATTGGTCGTTTATCGCTATGTATCTGGATAAATGTTATTTTATGTAAAAACATAAAATATTTTATGAATGTTTCAGGGTTGTATTGTCTCGTCCCCTTAAGTTCCCACGATAGCTATACATAGAGGAATTTACATACGCTGGGCTAATGTCAACAAATCATAGTATGACAGTCACGTGCTTCTATCGCCATCTTTTTATAATACTATCGGAAAAAGAAGCACGCTTTGTTTCTCGGATTAAAACCTCCTCCTCCACTCCTCCATCCACTGAATGTCCATATGTTTTATGTTTCTTTCCATTTATGCTTTATTTGTTATTTCCATTTATTTATGCTTGACATATTCTACTCGGGTATCTGCCTGGAATCTTAGTTCTGGATCATGTTGAACGACGAGGTTGTTTAATATTATTCTTTTCAAAACACATTTGTCTGCCATTCGGCGGTTATAACTCTTCATATTTAATTGGGTTAGGCGGTTATGTCTCCCAGATATGTCATGTATAACTCTTCATATTTAATTGGGTTAGGCGGTTATGTCTCCCAGATATGTCATGTATAATCTTCATCTTTAATTGGGTTATATTATGTAACCATGTTTATTACTTTATGTGTCTCCCAGATATGTCATGTATAATCTTCATCTTTAATTGGGTTATATTATGTAACCATGTTTATTACTTTATGGCATTAATAAATGCCCATTTTCATTCAACCTGGTATTTTATCGCTATGTAACTGGATATAGTCTTGTGTCGTTAAGTACATACATGTAACTGGATACATGGTCTTTCGTCGTTAAGTACATTTAATCTGATAAATTGTTTTAGTCGCTTTGAAACTTTGATAAATTATTATGTATCGCTCTGTAACTGGCTTAATGGTATTGTATTGCTCTGTAACTGGATAAATAGTATTGTATCGCTCTGTAACTGGATAAATGGTATTGTATCGCTCTGTCCATATAACTGAATAAATATTCTTTTAGCTCTAAGCAACTTGATAAATGGACTTTTAATCCATCGGTGGGATAGAGGAATAACGCTAGCCATTTTTAGTTTTGTAAATATGTCTTGAAGAATAAATAGTCGAGCCGAGATTCAAAGCCCTATGACCAACAGTCACCTGTCATCTTGTTCACCGGACAGTGTTTGTCAGAAGTATTTGGAAATTCTCTGACTACTTAGCGGACGAGCGGATACGCAATATGGTCTAGTGCTTCAAAGATCGCTTAAGTCCAATAGTTTTTTTTCTTGGAGCAAGCAGAAACGTTAGTCTGAGACCTACCTATTTGTACAAAGCTGTTTTCTTTATTTGGGTCTTCGATAATGAATGGACCACCACTATCACCTTTGATTGTGTTGACGTCAACGCCATCTAAATATGAATTCAAATTAAAATAAAATTGTTATTTGAGGTTAAATTTCTTTTAAATTTTGTTTTTGAATCCAGAAAATGATACACATTAAGAAATTATCAAGCTGATCATAATTTGAAATGTTGCCCATTAGGATCCTACTACCTTAAAGCACACCCTCTACATGATAAAGTTGGCTGTGACCTATCCAAAAAGATCATTTCTGTGAACATCAGCTTAAATCTCATGTATCGATGCAATCTTCACCAGAACACCATGAACCTTTTTTTTGGGGAGGGGGGGGGGGGGGAGGGGGGGGGGGGGGGGATTGGTTATGTGTGTGATTTGGCTAATGCATCATGTGAGGGAGCTTTTTCCACAATGAACAGAATAAAATCTGACTGGAGGTGTATAGGCTTGGAGCTGTAATACTTGATATTTTGATGAGATTAAAGTTGCTTGCTGATGTTGCCCTGATTCATGACCCAAAACCTGATGTGACAAGATGGTGGTTGTCTGCACTAAACCACATACTCTGCCATATGGAGCCAGAAACAGTTTCTAGACTGCTGTATATCTGACACAGTCTCAGCAGCTTCTTTTCGCAGCATAATTATATTTCAATGAAGGACGTTCAGTTCGTTGACAAACAAATGCAAGTTATGATACATTTTCACTTGACCCCACCCCTGATTTTCCAATATGTCCCTCAGTTAAATAACTGTTTTTTCAACTACTATAATGTAAGTGTTATGCATCGCTGCAGTATGGATTTCCGGCGACATTGATGCGTTGCATCAACTTTCTCTTGTTCCTATTGTATATAGAGAATTCGTAACATACTAGAAAAGTTACCATGATAGTGGATTTTTAAGTGAACCGAACTGTAGTGATATCTTCCGTCCGGGCAGGGATCAGTCGACACCTCACTTGTATTTTTTCCGATTGTCCTACATCGAAATTTATCCCATACCAAGATGTGGGTCAATCGGGAATAAACCGAATGGCCGAACCCACGTGCCATAGCTTGATTACGCTTGAAAACTTTGAGACAAAAGAATAATTTGTTCAAAATGAGCAATTACTCCTTTTAACACAATCTTTTCAACTTTATTCAATAAATATGTCTTTGTTTAGGGAGAGTTTCCAATGTATTTATGACATTGGTTTTTAAAGTCGTCAAACAATTTATATGTAGGAAAAGGGAAACCGTGTCATAAACTTACCTTCCCCACCAGCACAAAACATGTAGCTAATGTTAAACTGATCTTTTTTATCTTCGATCCCTTCGAGACAACTTGAGTTGCTTTTTATTAACATCTGCCTTTGCTGTAATGTTTTGCTTCCCCCACCCCATCCCGTGGAAATACCATAGGTCCTTTCTGGAATAACTCCCTTAAACACTGAAAACAAATAGCGTCATGATATTCCGCAAAAAGGGGACACAATGATTATCTTAGCCTGTCTGCGGGTGAACAAGAATTTAACGGAATAAGGTGAATTTGTATTTCTATCTACCTTGGCTTGTGTTATTTTATCTTTCCCACTTATAGCAATTTTGCAGCAAACGACTTTTGAAACATCAAGGCAAAAATACGGTTATTATCATCATGAGTATTTTTGTAGTGTTCCTCGTCATTTCATATGTACATGCGTTACAAACTATAGTAAATAACGAAAACAAACAAAAACGTATACAAAGAAAAGAGAGAAAAAAACAAAAGTATAAGACAAAATGAGAAAAGAAATTATATATAGACTATGCGGAAGAATATTTACATGGATATTTATTTCAAAGTTTCTTTTCTAAGTTCAAAAGACTTTCTGCAAAATTAGCTAACTCGTCTAAAACTGAAACATTATTACAATTCAAAAGTTCTTTCGTAATTTGCACAAATAAGTATGAAGTGGAATTCATCTTCAATTTCGTTGAGAGGGCACAGTCTACTTTTTCGGTCACACCTAGGAACATTTCTATGTATACTCAGTACTATATTTAAATCATGAGCGCATAATCTAATTTTTGCAACGATATATGAAGAATGTACGTTTTTCATTTTGTGGAAGTAAAATGAGGTTTTAAATGTAATCTTATACATTTTAGCTCGATTATTCGAAGAATAATGAGAGCTTTACTACTCGCCCCGGTGTCGGTGTCGGCGCCTGCGTTGGCGTCGGTGGCCGAATAACGTTTGAGGGCAAGTTGGATTTTTCTTTTATAACTTGTGCTAGGGATTTTATATGTGTAATGTAGTTACAGCTCATACCTTTCTTCACATCGTATGCTAAAGATGCTGAGTGTGACCTTCTTTTTGGGGTAAAAAACATGAATTTTGGTGGTTAAAGTTTAAGGGAAAGTTGGCATTTTCATTTTTTTTTTTACTTTTTCTCGATACGTATGTGTGCTAGGGCTTTCATATTTGGAATATAATTACATATAATACCCTTCTTCACATTGTTTGCTGAAGATACTGAGTTTTACTTTCTTTTTGGGGTAAAGAAACATGATTTTTGTTGGTTAAAGTTTTAGGGCAAGTTGGCATTTTCATTTTTGTTATTACTTTTTCTCAAAAGGTACTTGTGCTAGGGCTTTCATATTTTACTATATAATTACATATAATATCCTTCTTCCCATTGTATGATGAAGATGCTGAGTTTGGCATTCTGTTTGGGGTAAAAAACATGATTTTTAGTTTGAGAATTCGTGATAAATTCATAATCTTTGTTTAAATTCATTTCTAATTGTGATCACACATTTATCAAATATAGTTTTAAACATATCAAATGGGTTTTTGTGTCAAACATTTGGAAAACCTTTTTTTAAGGTTTTGCTTTTTTAGTTTTAACATTTGCATTTAGCTCTAAGTTAAAGTTTTGTTTTGAGCTCGACTATTCGAGAATAACGAGGGCTTTACTACTCGTCCTCGTCCGTTTAAAGTTTTAGGGCCGAGCCCCGGTAGCTCAGTCGGTATCGACGCGGGCTGTCAATCCAGGGGTTGTGAGTTCAAATCCCGGCTCGGCCAACTTTCTTTCCGACGATTGACAAAAGTCAATGCGACATGCGTCATTCGTCTTCCACCAATGGGCTAAGTCTATGTGGAAAAGCAGCCAGTTGCTTGGGAAGATTGTTGTGTGGAGTACTGGTGTGGGAAAACCAGGAAATGCATGAGTAGGTGAACTGGCCGCCGAGATATAACTGAGAAATTGTTAAAAACGACGTTAAACCCCAATCAATCAATCAATCAATTAATGTGTTAGGTCAGATTTAGGTGTGTATATGTTTATATACGCCAAACAGCTTTCAGTAAACCGGTACCACTTGTTGTGGCGGATATACTTTAACGTATTGTATACACACTGAGTTTGTACTTTTGAAATCATTTAATATAACGCGATATTATTTGTATTTGTGTATTTTGATATATGTATTATTTCTACAATATTCAAATATGGGATAAACAGTCTTCAATAACTGATATTTTTTGTTGACGTCGAACGTTACAGATGCCCTGTAAATAGGTACGTCCCAATTGAATGCAGACTTTTGGATAAGTCATGTCAATACAATCATGTTTAGGCTTTAAAATGCAGCCGTTAATTCAGGAGGAAAAACACCACAAAATGGAACATGTTACGAGCGTAAGTGCGGATTTTGCAATATTTCATGCTTGGAGCGCACTTTGAAAACATCTTGACATCAAAACTAAAACTCCCAACATATGAAAGGGAAGTATGATTATTGCATAGATATAACATCGTGGCTAAATGAGAACGTGCTTATAATGAGCAATAACACCTTTTGACACAATGTTTTCAAGAGTAGTATATTGCAGACCCATCGAAATGCGTCTGAAAGTGGGAAAGGGTAAAGCGATATTTGCATATCCTGTTTTATGTGATTTGATACTACTTTTAACATATATTTTTTAGATTGATTTCTCTCTTAGTAAAAACCTATATTTTTCAGCATTCTACGATCTATAATCTAATATGTTCAAACTAGAGTTTAAAGTTTCGTTTATGAATTAAACTATTATTTAAAATGTCCTTTACATTCATATCGTGAAAGTAAAAGATATTGCTTATGAATACCAACATTAACATTCGATCAACTTGTATTCAAATAATTTAGCACGCCAAATGGAATAGAAAGTTATGCCATAAGAACAACTATGAACCCGCCCATATAAAAAAAATAGAAGTAGGCTAATGTGAACGATGTAGATTAGATCAGATGGTGCACATACAACTTACACAAGCTTGTTAGAAGCTTCTGTCAACATACGTTGGTTCTGATTTGACGGAACAGATGTACAACTTAATCTGAATCTACACTGTTCAGAAATGCCAACTTTAACCTCTTCACACAAGTGAGCTCATATTCAAAAACATGTATTCATCATATTCACTACAACTACCATTTGAAGCGTTACAATTAATGAATATTCGAATATTCATATTCGATGCAATTAACATTCGAAGCTTTATATTCCCTTAACACAGATTCAAATTCGCTACAACTAAGGTTCGAATATTGGTATTCTTCTCTAATAACGTTTGGATATTAATATTCCCCTCTACTACGATTCGAATATTAATATTCCCTTCTACTAACATTCGAATACTCATATTCGCTACAACTTACGTTCGAATATTAATATTCCCCTCTACTAACGTGCGAATATTAATATTCTCCTCCACTTACATTCGAATATTAATATTCGCTACAACTGGCGTTTGCATATTAATATTACCCTCTACCTCTGTTCAAATATTAATAGTCCCCTTCACTAACGTTGAAATATTAATATCTCCTTCTACTTACATTCGAATATTCATATTCGCTACAAAAACGTTCGAATACTAATATTCCCCTCTACTACGATTCGAATATTAATATTCCCCTCAACAAGCGTTCGAATATTAATATTCCCCTCAACAAGCGTTCGAATATTAATATTCCCTTCTGCAAACATTCGAATATTCATATTCCCTTCTACTGACATTCGAATATTCATATTCCCTTCTACATACATCCGAATATTCATATTCCCTTCTGCTGACATTCGAATATTCATATCCCATCCTGCTAACATTCGAATATTCATATTCCGTTCTGCTCACATTCGAATATTCATATTCCGTTCTGCTCACATTCGAATATTCATTTTCCCTTATGCTCACATTCGAATATTCATATTCCCTTCTACTGACA
Source organism: Serripes groenlandicus (assembly GCA_031761405.1). Lineage (NCBI taxonomy): Eukaryota > Metazoa > Mollusca > Bivalvia > Cardiida > Cardiidae > Serripes > Serripes groenlandicus. The sequence goes on from JASEVX010000002.1 coordinate 30,959,306, forward strand.
TTCGAATATTCATAATCCCTTCATTCGAATATTCATATTCCGTTCTGCTCACATTCGAATATTCATTTTCCCTTCTGCTCACATTCGAATATTCATTTTCCGTTCTGCTCACATTCGAATATTCATTTTCCCTTCTGCTCACATTCGAATATTCATATTCCCTTCTACTGACATTCGAATATTCATATTCCCTTCTGCTCACATTCGAATATTCATATTCCGTTCTGCTCACATTCGAATATTCATTTTCCCTTCTGCTCACATTCGAATATTCATATTCCGTTCTGCTCACATTCGAATATTCATATTCCCTTCTGCTCACATTCGAATATTTATGTCCTTCTGCTAATATTCGAATATTCATATTCCCTTCTGCTAACATTTGAATATTCATATTCCCTTCTACATACATTCGAATATTCATATTCCCTTCTGCTAACATTCGTATATTCATATTCCCTTCTACATACATTCGAATATTCATATTCCCCTCAACAAGCGTTCGAATATTCATATTCCGTTCTGCTCACATTCGAATATTCATATTCCGTTCTGCTCACATTCAAATATTCATATTCCCTTCTGCTCACAATCGAATATTTATGTCCTTCTGCTAACATTCGAATAATCATATTCCCTTCTGCTAACATTCGAATATTCATATTCCCTTCTACATACATTCGAATATTCATATTCCCTTCTGCTGACATTCGAATATTCATATTCCCTTCTGCTAACATTCGAATATTCATATTCCCCTCTACATACATTCGAATATTTATATTCCCCTCAACAAGCGTTCGAATATTCATATTTCCATCTGCTCACATTCGAATATTCATATTCCCTTCTGCTCACATTCGAATATTCATATTCCCTTCTGCTCACATTCATATTTCCTTCTGCTAACACTCGAATATTCATATTCCCTTCTCCTAACATTCGAATATTCATATTCCCTTCTACATACATTCGAATATTCATATTCCCCTCAACAAGCCTTCGAATATCAATATTCCCTTCTGCTAACATTCAAATATTCATATTCCCTTCTACTTACATTCGAATACTTATGTCCTTCTGCTAACATTCGAATATTCATATTCCCTTCTACATACATTCGAATATTCATATTCCCCTCAACAAGCCTTCGAATATCAATATTCCCTTCTGCTAACATTCAAATATTCATATTCCCTTCTACTTACATTCGAATATTCATATTCCCCTCTACTAGCGTTCGAATAATAATATTCCCCTCTACAAACGTTCCAATATTAATATTCCCCTCTACTAACATCCGAATATTGATATTCCCTTCTTCTAACATTCGAATATTCATATTCCCTTCTACTTAAATTTGAATATTCATATTCCCTTCTTCTAACATTCGAACATTTATATTCGCTACAACTAACGTTCAAATATTAATATTCCCCTCTATTAAAATTCGAATATTAATATTCTCCTCTACTAACATTCCCCTCTACTAACATTTGAATATTCATATTCGCTACAACAAACGTTCGAATATTAATATCCCCCTCCACTAACATTCGAATAAATAATATTTCCTTCTACTAACATTCGAATATTCATATTGCCTACATCTAACGTTCGAATATTAATAATCCCCTCTACTAACGTTCGAATATTAATATTCCCCTCTACTAACGTTCGAATATTAATATTCCCCTCTACTAACATTCGAATATTAAAATTCCCTTCTACTAACATTCAAATATTCATATTTTACACAATTAACGTTGGAATATTAATATTTCCTTCAACTGAAATTCGAACATTCATAATCGCTTCAACGTATCCGAATATTCGGATATCATTTGATGTCCTTGGTTTTTACCCCTGTCTTCGTCTGGTATACAGATCGGCAGTATGGCGTAGTTATATGGTTCTATCGGGTTTGTCAGCGTCACCACAGCAATGTCGTACATATGCTTTGGTTCCAACGTGTGGTTATAACCTTTGTGTACAGTTATCGAATTCCGAGGGATCGTTTGCTTTATCATCTCGGTGGTATCAGTGAGAATGTTGGTCGTTCCTGTACGAAAAAGGACAATCTTGGTAATTACATAGTATGCTTCACATCATATGGTGTATCTAGATTCATCGGCTTTGGAAACACTTCGACACAGAATATAACAGCTGGTAAAGATGTGCAAGATTTAAAGTGTTCACATACAACAGCAAGTTTTTTAAAAGCTTCTGTCAACATACAGCTTGTTCTGATTTAACGTAGCAGATGTACAATTTGAAATTGTGCGGCTTTTTATATAAAAATACATACATGTTTACTTCTTAGAATCATTAAAAATATGTATGCTTCTGTAAAATTATTGATTTTCGCTTTGATGTACGGTTGTTTTGAAGCAAGGAGAGGTTCTCTGCCCTGTTGTATTGACTTTGTTATTAGAATATCTTATTTTCTTTTAACGGATGAGACCTCATGTGGACGAAAATTTAATAGTTATTATGTTTTTTGACGACCATATGGTTGGCAATTCACCGGTTGATTTACAAAGCAGACCGAATTTGTCAAAAGTGTGCTTTGACCGTTTGAGTCTTGCTGTTAACACTGGAAAAACAAAACCTATGGTCGTAGAAGCCCCGATACGTCGACTCGTTCCGCTTAACACCTATCACTAATCCAGGATTGGGGGTATGTAAAAGGGTATATAACTATACATATAAATCAATTTAATTAATTTTAAGAATGCACGCATTAAATGCATTTTAATAAAGAATAACTTTTTAACATTATTAATTAAGTTCAAACTGTAAATTTATCTGAAGGATAGACGGTTATTGATCAGAATAATTACAATTTAAATGCATGTTACAATTCAGTTGTTTTCTTTTAATTGTTAATGTATTGTTTTCTAGTCGTAAGTAATTAAGTTCAAACTGTCAAGGTCTCTGTTGAACAAATTAATTAAAAACTGTGTCTTTTAATATGTTTTCTTTAAAACAAAAACTGTTCTGTTACTTAACTGATGTTAATTTAGTTCAAACCGTTAGAAACATACAATACATTACAATACAAATATTTTATTGCGTTAAACAAACAATATGCTTATAGCATAAAATACAAATAAAGACATACGAATAACTTATGTATAAATGAAATGATGAAATAATCCAACACTCACTTAGTCATATTCAATCATGGCAAACACACAGCTGAACGTTCAGTACATCATCAACAAAAAAGGAGGTAATAACTTGACATTTGACGGATACATTTATCGCGTAAACCGTAGAAGAGAAGAGAATGTGTTCTGGAGATCGAACTTTCCAAGCTTTCCTGTCTACATCCAACGACATACCGACATGATTCGGGAGACGAAACCATAACCACCAAGCAGACCACTCCAACGTCGTTGCCAAACAGATCATGAGCAAGATATCTCAGCGCTGCGCAGCAAATAATCGATCAATTCCCACCATATTTACAGAAGAGCTGACTCCGAGAAGTTGTTGAAAAGATACCTTCTTTCAACTCCACAAAGTCCATGCTGTACCGAGCCCGCAGAAAACAGACACCCCCACTTCCAAAGACTAAGACAGATCGTTTCTTAGACGGCAGATGGACAAAAACCAGCCACTGGTGATAGATTTCTACTATTCGACGACGGTGACCAGAACAACCGTATGCTTATCTTCGCCACAACCGAGAACCTCCAACATCTAATTTGCGATTATTTGCAAACGCATCATAAAATCATTTAATAATAAATTTAGGAAATTCTGCATGTATATATTTCTTGATCATAATTGTTTATGCATAAATAAAATCAGTTTGTCTCATGTAATTTTCGTGCAAACGCATCGGAAAATCGTTGATTAATAAATCTTTAGTCCAAAGCAATAGGTATACATATTATTTACCTGTCACATAATTACCCTTAATAATATCGGAAAAATGGCCGTTGGGTTTTTGTAAGCGTGTTAAACATTGAACAATCTACTAGTTCAAAAGGTATTTACATTGAACTCGGGACAGTTTTATAGTGACAGTTTTATAATGCAAAATGTTTACAGTGATATGTTCAATCAATTAATCAGTCAGATAACTTACTGGTTGGTAAAAGTTACATGTACAATAACTTTTAGATGATCATGGCTTTTAACTTAAGTTTAATCATGCAATTTAAAGAAAGAGTTCTTGAAGTTTCCAAACATTCTTGGTGTAATATAATTGCAATACTAAACTCTATGTTTCCATACAAGGAATTTGAAACCTCGATTGGTTTCGAATTATATTTAGATGTTCTACTTAAAGAAGTTCAGAACTTCATTATCACGTTTTCCTCTTATCAGTTGAATATCAAGGTTGGTCCTCGTGGTAGTTACAGAGTTGATATACACCAACGTATTGTACACTATGTAACACAAATGATATTGAAGATGAATTTCATTTTGTTTAAATTTGTCTAACTTTCTTACATTTTGGAAGCGTTTCATTTAGCTATATTTCTACAAAACATCCAGTGTACGATCATTAGCTTTATCGAATAGATGCAACCTTTAAACAAGTATACTTTCAACAACCTAGGGAAATATGTCTATGAATCATTTGCTTTTCATAAATCCATTTAGTATTTATTAGTACAGTGTACCTTGTATCGATGCTATTAAACATATGTTCTATATGTATGTACTAACACAATACATATATACTTAAAGGATCAAGTATCTATAATAAATGTACTGCATGAAAGTTCAATCTCTGTTTAAGATTCTTGTGAGGATTATTCACGAGATAAATTTGTACTTTTTGTATTTGTTTTATTCTTTCACGTATGTTATGTCAATATGTTTCTATGATGATGATCTGAAATATATATCAAATCCATAAGCTTCAGTTCTGTTCTATGGGGCATTCATGAAACAAAATGTTGACATTGTCACAAGTAACAATCTGAAAGCAATAGCTAGATATAGCAATACTATACTAAACACGACACCTTGTAACAACCACATGCCATACACAGGTATTGATGTGTGGCTTATATAAGACAAGCATATGGTCGCACTGTACTTTTCAATTAAATGATCATGTTATCATAAAAAGTCTCGGAGTCTCAAGACATTATACAGGGTTAACAGGGCTAACACAATTACGTTTTTAGAGAAACGATACAAAATTCACTTTCACAACAGAATTGTTTTTTTTGTCATAGTCAACATAGTAAACTGAATTATTAAAGTATTACTCGACTTCACGTTCTCTGCTAGTCTGGATCCCGAATTCCTATGATATTCCTTTATGCAGTAATAAGGGGACGGAACTCCAGCCTAGCACTGTGTCGATACATACACGTTTCTCTCGGGACTTCATCGCTTAACTTTTAGTGACGTGCACTGCTCAAAGACTCGATATTATTGTGGTAGAGCGTCCGCCTCGTATGCGATAAGTCGCGGGTTCGATCCCCGGCCGGGTCATACCAAGTACGTGTACAGGTAGTAATGACTTTCCATCCTTGGCACACAGGGTTGCTGGGTTAGCATAACGACGGACTCGCTGGTGTCATGATAGATAGATAAGTTGTACTGGTAACTTACCCAGGAAACGCAGTGATATAACTGATTTAATTTCTAAAGTGGCATAAAATGTTTGCTATTGATATGTTTATGAGTTTTCGTGCACTATTTACCTAGTATAAGATTAAAGTCTTTCTTGCTTTGAACGTCATCCTCATAGAAACAATGGGCAGCTGTAAGAACGTGTTTCTTATCAATCAAACTTCCGCCGCAAATCTGTGTACCCTGTAAGGAACGAGACGAAGGAAGTGGAAGACAGTTGTGCAGAGGTAGAGCGTTGGCTTCTCATACCGAACGTCCCGGGTTCGATTCCCGAGCCGTGGTAAGTGGGTTCTGCTTTTGGGACTTTTCCACACAAACGCAAACATCGAACGGGAACAATATAAGCTGACAGCTTGTTTCGCAATCGATGTCAAAATCAATATTTTGTTACCACGCGGAAACCAACTTATGAAAAAGACGTCAAGTCAGCGGTTTGACGTTATATAACCTTAGTCAATTGGCCCTTTTGCCTATACTAGTATATGATATATATGTACAATGTATAATGTTGAATAATTTTATATGGCAATAAAATATGTTTAAACTAGTCAATTGGCGCCAAAACCGGCAAATTCCATGTATTTTGTTTACGAAATACGCCCTCATGAAATATATTATTTTAAAGTGGCATGATTAATTGAACACCATACAACCAATCCCAACCCTTTCACACATGCAATAAATCTGCAGCAGACGACTTTGAAAACATGAAATAAACAATACTAAAAACTCTCTGTAAAGGAACAAACAATCTTCCGCTGCAGAAGCGTTATATAGAAAGCGTCCGTTTGATAAAAGAATGGTTCAGGCATTCCGTGTAGATCCAGACCAGCATGTTCATTGATGATATGACCTTCTGATCTAGTTATGCATTATTCTCAAATAAGCCAAAGAAGCTTTCAAGGGGTTTGGCTGAGATGACGTCGGTGACGTCACTAAAATAACTATAGCGTAATTTTACAAAAAGTAAAGAAATGAGAGCAATTTTACGTAAACTTTTTGATCAACCCTCGTACAACAAGGTTTTGCTTTATACTGATTGTGTGGAACCACACACCGCATTTTTCTATTCTTGTCGTGGTACTTAAACGTTGACTATTCTGGCGCGTCGCCTCTGTAATGATAAAGGTTAAATTCCAGAAAGGCATACGGAAGGAGAGCGTGTAGTGACGTCATCTTATTTGCATTTCCATAGCACTGTTACAATCCTAAATTTTCCTCAGAACTCGTGAACACATTTTAGACGGACGACATGAATACATCCAAAATAAGCTTCCGGTTGTGTGATCACATTACATGTAATCCCTCATTGGTGATTTACGTCTGCTAACATCCAATCAAACTGCATGAAACTATATTCATAAGGTATTTTGAGTGTTTTCTTTCTTGCATTCCGGATGTACTAGTGTCCTGAATAACTTTATCTAATCGAGGTTTTGGGACAGAGAAAGTTTTAAAAGTCTATTGAAAAAACAGAAGTCATACGAATTTGGATACTTAACTTGATAAAATACAAAGCTTATACGTAAATGACAAAACATCATCTATGTAGCTGTGCAATTTATTCTAAATTGTTACTATTTTTATTATCTGCAGCTTACCCAAAAACTACAAAACTCTGAAAACGTTCACTGTGCTCAGAAATAGACTGCGTGATCCAACACCGACTTCTCCTTCTTCGATTTCGAGAATTTGGTTGTTTCTGACAAATCAGATATTTGAGAACACATTCTAAGAGTATAGATAGTCTTGAGTTCCTTCCCTTTTTACCTGTTATGTTATTGATTAATTGATTATGTGGTGTTTGACTTCGCTGTAAACAATTGTTCAGTTATATGACGGCGTTTCCTGGATAAGTTACCAATTATACAGATCCAATTATCCTGATGCAAACCAGGAAGTCGTAATGCCAACCCCGCAACCCTGAGCAGCCATGACTATCATTTTTAAAGTATTTGTTATGCACCGACCGGGGATCGAACGCACGACCTCCCGCAACCAGTGCGGAAGCCGTGATATAAAATAGGATTGTCAGCGGCATAAACACCAAACAATCAGATGTACAGGTCACCTGAGTATTCACTGTTCGCAGAGACGGAGCTCTAGATAGAACGAGTATATCACATCCCAAATCCTTATATGAACCTCAAAACCTATGGTGTGGTTACTCAAAAGAATATACACACATATGGTATAGATGAGTCATAATATAATTATCGTCAAATGGGGCAATTTCTTTTTATCCCAAAATGTGTTCAACTCTGTATCTAGGATGCAAACATTACTATAAACTGGATTTCTGTTTCGTAAATAAATCACCTCCCAGAACATAGATTTGATTAATTGGTACGTCACCAGTTGATCATGACACTCATACATCCAGTTAAAGTTTAATACCGTATTTCTTGTGATCATCACCATCCACGGCCAGGCGTATGGTCTGGCAGAAATATTCTGTTTCACACCCATCTGGTCATCCAGATTGGTTCTGCCTGGGTCGCTAGTTCCGCATGGCATTTCCGAACCTGGAACGAAAAAGAAGCGTTCAAACAGGCCTTCATGTCGCCTTCCAATGTTTCCAACTCATGCAGATTTCACTTTATATTTGAGTAAATCATATATAATGAGAAAATGTATTGACATTAAGAGATGTAGAAAACATTTGAATTATGTATATATATATATAACCCAAACATTTAGTGAGTATCGTGGTAAAGGGTGAAGTTGCTGAAATGATTTTCGTCCTTTTCCCAGTATACTTACTTTTGCTAAATTAACATCCAAGTTTTGCAGAAATCGAAATTAGAAAAGTCCGTCTTGGGAGATGAAGCAAAACAGCAGGTGTTACAAGTATGCTTACACTAACTAACGATTTGTAAATGTGCACTATGTACTTTGATTGGGTCGATGGTCTTTAAGCCAATACAATATTTGTTATTGTCATTGTCATCGCCATTCAATGTTGATGACACGAAAAGAGTCGTGTCAGGCCAAAACGATTCTTTGTGTCACGTTTGTTTGACAACTTATGGTACACTGCTCAGTTTCGGTGACTGGTCTAAATCGGTGACATTTTTACTTTGCATTTGCGCTTCAATTTGAAGAGTTCTGAGACGTCTTTGTTTTTATTTGCCTCAGGTGTAAACACATTGATAAAAGTCGGACAGTGGAGGATATGGGGATTGAAACTAATGGGTCTATAATTTATAGAAGTTCACCATAAATTACCTTTCTTCCAATATTTTGAAATGTCTTTTAGGGAAAGCAGCCATTTGCATGGGAAGAATATTATGTGTATAACTGGTACATAGAAGCTAAAATAACATTAGTTTATGTGAACTTGCTGTTATGATAAAATTGCAACACTGTTTAAAACGACAAATGCCCAGTGTAATCTAAAACGTAAACAAAATACCCATCGGCTATGTCTTAAAATTTAAAATAGAAAAATTATTATAAGTTAAATTACGCTTATGTGATATCTTTATCTCGAAGTAAGATATCAAGCAGAATGATAAAGAGATATCACTGATATAACGTTAGAAGTGTATCATTGAAGTTAGAGAAATATCTCTCATGTTAAAGAAATATGCCACTATATTAAATAAACAGTCTACGTGGGAGATACATAGCTTTTGAAGTTAAGAGTGAAATAATTTAGTATCAGAGATATATATGTAAATATATAGGTTAATGAGATCATCTGTAAGTTAGAGAGATGTTACTATATATTTGCAATGTAATGTTGCATGGCGAATACATAACAACTTGAAAAGGTTAGCTTACATGAACATGCGAGAAGATATATACAATGAAGTGACATTTTTACATTAAAATTTAGAGCTACGTAGCTCTTTGGGTTAGCGTGATGTCTCTATAAGTTTAAGATACACCTCTTTAAAGTATAGAACAACTTTTAATGCAATGTTAAAGCATGTTACAGTCGAATTTCAACCGGCAACTTTAGATACGTAGCTCTTTCCTTTGTCGTGATGTTTCTATAAAACAAAGATATACCACTTTAAAGTATAACACCACTTTTAATGCAATGTTAAGAGCATGTTACAGTCGAAATTGAACGGGCCATTTCAGATACGTGCAATGCTAGAGCAATCAACATCTCTCATCGAGAGTTAAAGAGCTTTCTCTTCTATATATACATTTAATGTTCTCGTGTTAACTCGAACACGAATGGAACCCATAATGCGCTTGGAGTTATAGACGTGTCGATTTATCAATGGATGTATGCTTATTCCGCTATGTACATTTATTGTCATAATTCATTTATTCTAAAGGTGCTTTTTTATAAAAAAAATATGTTTCTTTTTTTCTTAAGCGTTTATTATGAAAAGCAAGTAAATGCTAAATCAAATAAAAAGATAAATAGCTTTGCAGCAGTTCTGATTGCTCGTATGATCAAAGACATATTCGCTTAAGGTAATGGTCCTAGTTAAACCTTTCCCACATACAACACATCTGCAGCAGACTATTTTGAAAACATAGTGACATAAAACTTGAAAAATATCAATAAAAGATAGCTTAATTGTTAAATAAAGTTGAGATCATTGTGGCCAAATTAGAAATTGCTCATCATGAGCAATTTCATCTTTGGCCACAGTTTTCAAACGTCGTCTGCTGCTATTGCGCCAGATTGCGTCTGCAGGTGTGTGTAATCCACAAGGAATAATTTAACTTACCTGTGTTGATCATTTTGTGGATTACGCTGTCAATGTTCTCCGAAGTAATCTCAAAGTAATGCATTTCGCCCGCCTTTTCCGATGCGAGGTCCTCCATTGTTTTCTTTCCCCGTTTGGCATTCTGAAATGTCTCCTTGTTGTTACTTGATCCCAAATATATCGAATAAATTTGTACATCCATATCCTTCAGCATTTTCGCTTTCTCGGTTGGCTCTCCGTCGGTGTTAAATTCACCTGAAACGATGCTTTGACGTTCCAAATAGTTCACTTTTTGGGGGCAAAGTGGCGGGTACGTTTTGTCCTGATTTTGGTCCAGATTTTCATAAAGTATTTTTGTCTAGTACATTTATTTTCTATGACACAATATGGATAGTGTTAACATAAATGTTTTGAAAAACAGTACAAACCGATCTCGATCCGTTGTCTTAGTGAAATGTTCCCGTCCAAAGGTAACGTGTATGCAATTTGCTATACCATATATCAAACATTCGTGTCCTGGATAGATTTATGGTGTTGAATAGTAAATTTCAAAACAATCAAAAGAAAAATAGTTAAATAAGATAATACCTACTCGATAAAGTAATGAAACTGATATTTGATAATTTGCTGTCATTACACTCGTTTTCCATTATTTAATTGAGTTCAAATTTAACTGATAATGGTTTCTGGGAGGTGATTATTATGTAATAATCTCCTATGCGTTTGTATCATGACCCAATTAAAATATGTCCTACAAGAAGAATTTTGATGCAAAGCATCAAAGACGCCGCGCATGATTTTGAAGCATGACTAAAAGCACTGAAAAGGAAGCAGTTGCAGTTCAGTACATTTGAATAACCTGTGCAAGCAGACAGGATGTAAATATTTCGAACAAGATGGCCAAATGTCCCTTCACTTTAAACAAGAAGGCCAATATGTGCCTATATTGCTCACTTGGCTACCATAGCCTATATAAAAAGGATACCAAGAGCAGAAAGGGTCAATATTGACGTAGGGATTAAACGTTTTATATGCTACGATCTATGTGATATTCAGCTTGTGAAGTTTAGTCGTGAAATGCCAAGTTTAGTCCTGAAACCATTTGATTTACGGTTTGCTTAACATTCACTGCAACTATAATGTGTCATACAAGCTGAAGTTTCTCATATTTTCTTTACCAATAAATTGTTTTAAATCCTCTAACTAGATCCATTATAGATAACAAAAACCATACGTGCTTAAATATTAACATATATTAAGGTTGATTGCCTTTAGTTATAAGTTAAGTGTGACACAAGCTTTGGAAGGAGATGTGGAAGTCTATTCTCCTTCCAGTTTAGCAGAAGTATGATAACAAAAACGGGAGTATACAAACAAAAAATACGAAGTAATTAAACAAAAAAAAAGATATGTATGATCAAGATTGAGCATTATGAAAGTTCACATATAGTCAACATATAGCAAGAATTATTAAGTCTGTTTAGTTTGTTTGTAATGTCACTTTAATCGTTTTGAACATGCCAGTAGAAAACTGAAAAATAAACAAAAGAAAATGGTCAAGTCAGTTCCCCAAGAGCAAAGAGCGAAAACCAGTTGGTACGAATCGTTCATCTCGAACGCAACATGAAAAACGGGTACGAATCCAATGAATTTTAGAAATCAGATGAAATCTTGAAAACAGCGAAGTATTCATAACGGAAGGAAGCAGAAACAACTTAATTACTTTATGGGAATCGATGAAGCCTTGTCGTCTATTAAATAAGAATGACCGAAATCGCCAAGCGATGACATGCTGCATTTACAAATAATAGAACGAATCACGTTACGGCCATGCCTACTGCATAGTTGGGTTAACGTTGTTTTCGCTGTTTCTAGAATTATACTGTTATATGTAGTAATTAAAATGAATCATCATTGATTTTTTAAAGATTACCCATTTATTTAAAAATCTCAATATCGTAAATTGGCAAAAACATCGCTAGAAACCTTTTTCTGAGCTTTGATGAATCGGGTCGTAAACCAAACTATAAAAGAAGCGTAGCCTAGGAAGTAAGGGGAAATTTATTAAATACCCATTACATGTATCTAAAATTTTGTAATAACGGTAGAAGACATACGTATTTTGTATCTTGCTGTTTCTTAAATCATTTTATACAATTCATTTATACATAAGGGTAGTTTTTTTTTAAACATATAACAGAGGTTTTCTTAAAAATAATAATGTCGGTTGCTCCCTTTCCGATTACGTCACCCCATGGTACAAAATTAAAACCTATCCAATACTGAAGCCGCGCTTCCACGCGGCGTCAAAAACTATTATACAAAGGCAAACTATTATACAAAGGCTAATCTATATAGAGCGATACATTTAAAGTAAAATCTTCCCGATAATCTTTTCATGTACAATCAGTTTAATGAAGAATATAGTGTTGACACTTTTATTTCAAACTATAAATGTATTTGCGGGGAAAATACAAATCTTTCAGCAGTAAATATAATTATGTATATATTCCTATATAAAATGAATTTTATTGAAATAAATACAAATCTTTTAGCAGTAAATATTATTATGTATATATTCCTATGCGCTCTTGTGAAAAACTCCAAATCAGAGGTATAAACAAATGTTGTCAATTTTCGTCGATTTCATAGAATAGAACAAAACGTAAGACAATATAATGGTATGTTAAATAAATTCATACGGTGTTTCCGGTCGTCTCAAATAAGTAACCAAATATCGTTCAACAGGCGAAATAATACCCTTTTACTATTGAATTAAAACCATTAAAGGTGCTGAACTCCGGATTGAGATCAACATTCTGAAATGATAAAACTTCTTCAAATATCGCTTATAGTTACAACAAAGTAAGTAATAAATAGTTCAAAACTATTTTGGAATTAAATGTTGAAAAACAGTCGATTGACAGTCATGAAAATATACTGGGTGTATCTACCCGGTACAAATGAAGCATACAATATAAATATTTAGATGTTTATTGTACTGGAAGTGAAATAATTACTCTAGTTTCATCCCAGAATTATGATTCTAATATTTGAAGACAACTTTTGAACAGTTTTAAAACTTTGACTATACTATCTTTAATCTTGAGTCCAGCACATATGTGTCCAGATTCATTTTTTTCAACTTTTAGGAACCATCGCACCTGACATCCGTTTAATAATTTCAAAACGAATTTGGAACTTTTTTGCAGTACGTGTTTATTTCCTTCGTCAGTTGTAAGGTCAACATGCAGGCAATATCAGATTAAACTCCGTCACAAAAGTATACTCATTGCCTTTAGCAATGAGTCCGACTAAACTGGTTCAATAGACCATACGATAACTGAATGTAACTAGCTCGTCAGATGAAATGACATCTTCTTGCATATGCATGTGCAATAAAAACAGATATCGAGATTAATTCCGAATTAAAAAAAGGAAATGTTCAGAACCATTAAAAGTCGCTAAATTATCTATTCCTATTTGAGAATATTGATTCGTCAAAATCGGTTTTCTCACGAAAGTAACCGAATTGCGTCCAACGGGCCAAATAATAGTCTACTCAATCCAAACCATGAATAGTGTGCATATTTGTCCATTAGTTTACAATGAGAATCTTTTTACGACGGTTGTACGGTCAACACCTGGTCAAACGTTATCGATATAAATAGTAGGCGGAATTGTTTCGCCAATTATTCCCACTTAAAACAAATTATATGGCTGTGTCGAAGTTCCAACAGACAATGCACTCTTCTCCTGATATAACGGAAATACTGTTTAAACGTTGTGAAAACCCAAATGAAATACAAAAATAATCTAAAGCCCAGGACCCGTGTTCACAAATCATTCTAATTTTAATTTTAGATTTATAAAATACCACAACTTTGCCATTGTTGAAATCTAAAATATTGTATGAACCGAATGGTATAGCCATCTGACATTTTGCTATATTGCAATATTAAATGTTCTCAAAAATAAGAATTAAAATGTTTTGTGAACACAGTCCAAGTAATTCAACAACTCACCATCGCTAATTAAAACCACAACTTGTTGGGAGAGACGATCTCTGTTTTTACTAGCTTTCTTTGTGTTTATTTCAATGATAATATCTTGTAACGCTCCCTTTATATTTGTTCCTTGACCAATGTTAACTATGGTGTCATCTATGAACGAGAAAAAATCATTAGTACACAAACATCTTCTACGATATCATATATCAAAGACATAACGCTCAATATGTAAACATGTATTTACGAAACCGTGCAGTTACATTGTAATGATTTCACGACTAATATCTTCTACGATATCATATACTAACGACAAAGAGCTCAAATAATATATACATGTACTAGACAGTCTTATTATATTGGTTTTACGACTTATATCTACTATGATATCATATACTAACGACACATAGCTCAAATAATCTATACACGTACTATACAGTGTTATTATATTAGTTTTACGACTTATATCTACTATGATATCATATACTAACGACAAAGAGCTCAACTAGTATATATATGTACTAGACAGTGTTATTATATTGGTTTTATGACTTATATCTACTATGATATCATATAATAACGACAAAGAACTCAAATAGTATATACATGTACTATACAGTGTTATTATATTAGTTTTACGACTTATATCTACTATGATATCATATACTAACGACAAAGAGCTCAAATAGTATATATATGTACTAGACAGTGTTATTATATTGGTTTTACGACTTATATCTTCTATGATATCATATAATAACGACAAAGAACTCAAATAGTATATACATGTACTATACAGTGTTATTATATTGGATTTACGACTTATATCTACTATGATATCATATATCAACGACAAATAGCTCTAATTGTTTATACATGTACTATAGAGTGTTATTATATTGATGTTACGACTAACATCTACTATAATAAGATATACCAACGACAAATAGCTCTAATTGTTTATACATGTACTATAGAGTGTTATTATATTGATGTTACGACTAGCATCTACTATAATAAGATATACCAACGACAAATAGCTCAAATAATCTATACACGTACTATACAGTGTTATTATATTGGTTTTACGACTTATATCTACTATGATATATCTACTATGATAGCATATACTAACGACAAAGAGCTCAAATAGTATATACATGTACTAGACAGTGTTATTATATTGGTTTTACGACTTATATCTACTATGATATCATATAATAACGACAAATAGCTCAAATAAACTATACACGTACTATACAGTGTTATTATATTGGATTTACGACTTATATCTACTATGATATCATATATCAACGACAAATAGCTCTAATTGTTTATACATGTACTATAGAGTGTTATTATATTGATGTTACGACTAACATCTACTATAATAAGATATACCAACGACAAATAGCTCAAATAATCTATACACGTACTATAGCGTGTTATTATATTGATGTTACGACTAACATCTACTTTAATAAGATATACCAACGACAAAGATCTCAAAGTGTATATACACGTACTATACAGTGTTATTATATTAGATTGACGACTTATATCTACTATGTTATCATTTTCCAATGACAAAAAGCTCTAATTGTATATACACGTACTATACAGTGTCATTTTATTGGTTTACGACTAATATCTACTATGATAGCATATACCAACGACAAATAGCTCTTATTGTATATACACGTACTATACAGTGTTATTATATAGGTTTACGACAAATATCTACTATGATAGCATATACCAACGACAAATAGCTCTAATTGTATATACACATACTATACAGTGTTCTTATAGTGGTTTTACGACTAATATCTACTATGATATCATTTACCAATGACAAAAAGCTCTAATTGTATATACACGTACTATACAGTGTTAATGTTTTGCTTTTACGACTAATATCTACTATGCTTACATATATCAAAAACAAAACTGTCAAACTATAAATGCGTGCACTGTACAGTTACATCATCATGATGGCACGACTAATGTCTACTATAAATGCGTGCACTGTACAGTTACTTCATCATGATGGCACCACTAATGTCTACCATAAATGCGTGCACTGTACAGTTACATCATCATGATGGCACGACTAATGTCTACTATAAATGCGTGCACTATACAGTTACATCATCATGATGGCACGACTAATGTCTACTATAAATGCGTGCACTGTACAGTTACATCATCATGATGGCACGACTAATGTCTACTATAAATGCGTGCACTGTACAATTACATCATCATGATGGCACGACTAATGTCTACTATAAATGCGTGCACTGTACAGTTACTTCATCATGATGGCACGACTAAAGTCTACTATAAATGCGTGCACTGTACAGTTACATCATCATGATGGCACGACTAATGTCTACTATAAATGCGTGCACTGTACAGTTACTTCATCATGATGGCACGACTAATGTCTACCATAAATGCGTGCACTGTACAGTTACATCATCATGATGGCACGACTAATGTCTACTATAAATGCGTGCACTGTATAGTTACATCATCATGATGGCACGACTAATGTCTACTATAAATGCGTGCACTGTACAGTTACATCATCATGATGGCACGACTAATGTCTACTATAAATGCGTGCACTGTACAATTACATCATCATGATGGCACGACTAATGTCTACTATAAATGCGTGCACTGTACAGTTACTTCATCATGATGGCACGACTAAAGTCTACTATAAATGCGTGCACTGTACAGTTACATCATCATGATGGCACGACTAATATCTCCTATAAATGCGTGCACTGTACAGTTACTTCATCATGATGGCACGACTAATGTCTACCATAAATGCGTGCACTGTACAGTTACATCATCATGATGGCACGACTAATGTCTACTATAAATGCGTGCACTGTACAGTTACATCATCATGGTGGCACAACTAATGTCTACTAAGATAACGTATATGAAGGACAAAAAGCTAAAGAAGTATTTACATGTACTCTACCGAATGATTAGATTGGTATAACGACTAATATCTACTACGATATCATTTAACGCTCAAAATGTATATGTATGTATTGCACAGTTTCATTAGATTGGTTTAACGACTAATATCTACAACGACATTGTAAACCAAATACAAAAGAGCTGAACACGTATATACATGTACGATACAGATTGATTTTAGTGCATGGTTGTAAGACTTATACTTAATACAATATCGTATATCAAAGACAAAAAGCTCAAAATTAATAAACATGTATTCTACAGTGTTTTATATTGACGTCAGAGTTTCCGTTTGCGAACAATTGAAGAAATAAACACAGAAGACAGGGTCACTACAAATAGTCTCTCAATATGGTTTATATACTATAATGATAATGACGGTTATGTTTTCGTTTAAGACCGCACTACTACATGTATAAATAGCCTCTCTATATGATGTTATATAACATTTATTATAGTATATGAACCATATAGAGGTATAAATAGCCTCTCTATATGATGTTATATAACATTTATTATAGTATATGAACCATATAGAGGTAGTATTTATAGTAACACGGCAATGTGTGTGTTTTTTTTGGGTTTTTTTCAAACGAAAACATCCTTTTTAAAATTGTATAAACCATAGACTATTCGTAGAAGGTTACCACTGTTTTATGTGGGTTTTTCCCTAATTTTCTTAAATGAAAACCCAGACGCCTCACTACAGTCTCACCAGTCCTTTCAGTTTCCGCTCGAACGTAGTAATTTGCTTCTAATGACAAAACATGCGTGTAGATACACACGCCGGTTTGTATCATTTCTCTTTAAGCGATCCCGTTTTGAACGTACAATAAGATTTTAATATATATGTACTGTACAATTGTAAGTGTTGTACAATCGACAAACTAAACATCATCCTGATATTCGTGCAGATAACTATATTATAATAACCAGGGTCTTACTTAGGGCTGAGTAATACGAAAATATTTAAAAGATTATTTTATCATTTTTGTTTAACTTGTATTTTGCTAAACCTTAAGGGACGAATGTATTTAAGTAAATGACTAAGTTAATATGGATCTAAGTATTTTTAAGTATTACTTAGCTCTAAGTAAGGTTTGTGGAATTGGACCCAGATGTATTTTTGTATTCAGGTTTGTGATCTGTTTTTATGAAATTCGTATGTTTAGGGCAGTGATAAATATATCGTAATAGACGAACATGCATGAAATGTACTTCATAATAGTAGATAGTTGAGTACAAAGATCAGGATCATGTCTAGTTGGTCCAATGCTTCACATCAATTATATAAACTGCGACGTTTTCAATGCTCGGTGCTTTCAATGTCTTGGACAGGTTTCGACACCGCGAAAATAGACTGTATACGAAATGCATACCATTTTTTGGAGCCCTGATTGTTGCTAAGTTCATGATATTTTTTAACTTGTTCTCAGCATCCGTCTTGTTCTCGAGTATGTCGTCGTTACCAAAACCATGTCCATTGAACAATAGTCTGGTCAAAGTGGCAAATGCATACACAGCGAGTCGGGTCCCATCAGACGCAGCTGAGACATTAAGCTGTAACAATTAATTTAAGCGTCATCAAGTTGAGCCGATTAACAAACTAATAACCGACGACACAAATATTTAAATGGGTCGTTATTGGCGTTTAATACGGAGGTCGCTATAATTTGCTACATATAGTAAATATACTATTAATAAATGTGAAGTATCATGAATAAATATGAGTATATTGGTACGTTCAATAATGAGACCATGGATAAATAAGACGTATTGTGGTACATACAGTAAAGAGAACATGGATTAATATGAAGTATTGTGGTACGTACAGTAATGAGACCATGGATACATAAGACGTATTGTGGTACGTACATTAATGAGACCATGGATACATAAGACGTATTGTGGTACATACAGTAATGAGACCATGGATATATAAGACGTATTGTGGTACATACAGTAATGAGACCATGGATACATAAGACGTATTGTGGTACATACAGTAATGAGACCATGGATATATAAGACGTATTGTGGTACATACAGTAATGAGACTACGTATACATATGAAGTATTGTGGAACATACAGGAATGAGAACATGGACTACTATGAAGTATTGTGTTACATACAGTAATGAGGCCATGGATACATAAGACGTATTGTGGTACATACAGTAATCAGAACATGGATTAATATGAAGTATTGTGTTACATACAGTAATGAGACCATGGATACATAAGACGTATTGTGGCACATACAGTAGTGGGACAATGGATTAATCAACCATATGGTGGTCCATTCAGTAATGAGACCATGGATTAATATGAAATATTGTTTTACATACCGTAATGAGGCCATGGATACATTAGGCGTATTGTAATACATATAGTCCATCGAAACATAAGACGTATTGTGGTAGATTCATTACTGATACCATAGATTGATATATAGTATTGTGGTACATACAGTAGTGAGACCATGGGTACGAACGCAATATTGTGCTAAGTACCATAAAGTGATCATGGATACATAAGACATATTGTGTTACATACAGTAATGAGACCATGGATATATAAGACGTATTGTGGCAAATACAGTAATGAGACCATGGATACATAAGACGTATTGTGGCAAAAACAGTAATGAGACCATGGATACATAAGACGTATTGTGGCAAATACAGTAATGAGACCATGGATACATAAGACGTATTGTGGCAAATACAGTAATGAGACCATGGATATATAAGACTTAGTGCGGTACGTTCAATAATGAGACCATGGATATATAAGATGTATTGTGGTACATACAGTAATGAGATCATGGATTCATAAGGCATATTGTGGTACATACTGTAATGAGACCATGGAAACATAAGACGTATTGTGGCATATACAGTAATGAGACCTTGTATTCATAAGGCGTATTGTGGTACATTCAATACTGAGATCATGGATATATAAGACGTATTGTGGTACATACAGTAATGAGATCATGGATTCATAAGACGTATTGTGGTACATACAGTAAAGAGAACATGGATTAATATGAAGTATTGTGGTACGTACAGTAATGAGACCATGGATACATAATACGTAATGTGGTACATACAGTAATGAGAACATGGATTAATATGAAGTATTGTGTTACATACAGTAATGAGACCATGGATACATAAAACGTATTGTGGTACATACAGTAATGAGAACTTGGATTCATAAGGCGTATTGTGGTACATTCAATAATGAGATCATGGATATATAAGACGTATTGTGGTACATACAGTAATGAGATCTTGGATTCATAAGACGTATTGTGGTACATACAGTAGTGGGACAATGGTTTAATCAACCATATTGTGGTCCATTCAGTAATGAGACCATGGATTAATATGAAATATTGTTTTACATACCGTAATGAGGCCATGGATACATTAGGCGTATTGTAATACATATAGTCCATCGAAACATAAGAAGTATTGTGGTAGATTCATTACTGATACCATATATTGATATATAATATTGTGGTACATACAGTAGTGAGACCATGGGTACGGACGCAATATTGTGCTAAGTACCATAAAGTGATCATGGATACATAAGACGTATTGTTGCACATACATTAATGAGACCATGGATATATAAGACGTATTGTGGCAAATACAGTAATGAGATCATGGATATATAAGACGTAGTGTGGTACGTACAGTAATGTGATCAGGGATTCATAAAGCATATTGTGGTACTTACTGTAATGAGACCATGGATACATAAGACGTATTGTGGCACATACAGTAATAAATCATGGATTCATAAGACGTATTGTGGCACAAACAGTAATGAGACCATGGATACATAAGACGTATTGTGGTACATACAGTAATGAGACCTTGGATTCATAAGGCGTATTGTGGTACATTCAATAATGAGATCATGGATATATATAAGACGTATTGTGGTACATACAGTAACGAGATCATGGATTCATATGAAGTATTGTGTTACATACAGTAATGAGACCATGGATACATAAGACGTATTGTGGTACATACAGTAATGAGACCATGGATACATAAGACGTATTGTGGTACATACAGTAATGAGATCATGGATACATAAGACGTATTGTGGTACATACAGTAATGAGACCATGGAAACATAAGACGTATTGTGGTACATACAGTAATGAGATCATGGATACATAAGACGTATTGTGGTACATACAGTATTGAGACCATGGGTAAATAAGACGTATTGTGGCACATACAGTAATGAGAATAAGACGTATTGTGGCACTTACATTAATGAGACTATGGATTCATAAGAAGTATTGTGGTACATACATACATGAGAATAAGAAGTATTGTGGTACATACAGTAAAGATACCATGGATACATAAGAAGTATTGTGGTACATACAGTAATTAGACCTTGGATACATAAGAAGTATTGTGGTACATACAGTAATTAGACCTTGGATACATATGAAGTATTGTGTTTCATATAGAAATGAGACCATGGATACATATGAAGTATTGTGGTACATACAGTAATAATAACATGGATACATATGAAGTATTGTGTTTCATATAGAAATGAGACCATGGATACATATGAAGTATTGTGTTTCATATATAAATGAGACCATGGATACATATGAAGTATTGTGTTTCATATATAAATGAGAACATGGATACATATGAAGTATTGTGTTTCATGTAGAAATGAGACCATGGATACATATGAAGTATTGTGTTTCATATAGAAATGAGACCATGGATACATATGAAGTATTGTGTTTCATATAGGAATGAGAGCACGAATTAATATGTTCACTGAAGACTGCTGGAATCGATCGGTGAACGCCTTTGCCACCAGTGTAGAGTTACGCCGTCGGAACTGAACAGTTATACTTTGAGTTAGGCCACACGAATATCAACATTCGGAGGTTTCGTTTGTTGATTGATTGTTGGATTTATTGATTGGAGTTTAATGGCTACCTTCTACTGTATACTATTAGTCCTAATGGTGGAAGACGATCAACATTCGGAGGTTTGATTTGTTGATTGATTGTTGGATTTATTGATTGGAGTTTAACGGCTACCTTCTACTGTATACTATTAGTCCTAATGGTGGAAGACGAATGACGCAAGTGCCACTGTCTTTTGTCAATCGCCGGGAAGAATTATGAATGACCGAGCCGATCGTCGAACACACCGATTAAGCTATCGGGGCTCAATTCGGATACCCATTACGATCAAATGCATCATTATACTGTCGGATGCATAGGGGCCTGGCGCGCAATTTTAAACATGTATATTCTATTATATATAGACAAGGGCTCAAACTTCCTCGTCAGCCGGATTTGATCCATGTTTGCATTTTGGTCCGATACGAAATAAAATCTGACGATCGAATAAAGCACTATGTGCCAGCATTTAGCAGAAACATCTAACCTAACCACTGTTCAGCAGAATTTTATCCGCAAACGTTATGTTTGCAAACACCATTGTTGGTGGTAATTGATTGTACGACAGATAATATATTCTGATCAGACTGAACAGAGCCTGAACGAAGGCTGAACGAAGGCCCAACAAAGGCTCACCGAAGGCTTAACGACGGATCAACGAAGGCTAAACAAAGGCTCAACGTAGCCTGAACGTAGGCTGAATGGAGACTCAACGAAGGCTTAACGAAGGCTCAACGAAGGCTCAACGTAGCCTGAACGTAGACTGAATGAAGGCTCAACGAAGGCTTAACGAATGCTCAACGAAGGCTCAACATAGCCTGAACATAAGCTGAATGAAGGCTAACCGAAGGCTGAACATAGCCTGAACGTAGGCTGAACGAAGGCTGAACGAAGGTTCAACGAAGGCTCAACGAAGGCTGAACGTTGCCTCAACGAAGGCTAAACGAAGGCTGAACGTTGCCTCAGCGAAGGCTCAACGAAGGCTGAAAGTAGCCTGAACGAAGGCTGAACGGAGATTGATTGCAATCTCTGTTGGTCGCTTAATCCCGAAGGTCTACTCATATGAAGTTGCTCATTGGTCCCCAAGTTATTTCTGTCGATAGTTACGTGTGGTTTGCTTCGGCATGCGTTTTTTATATTGTTTCTACAAACAAATTTTATATTTTTCAAACAAACAGGCAACATTTGGCGGCTGACATGACGTTTCAATTTCATTCCAGTCGCAATCTCACAATCCAATTACGATCAAATGTGTACGAGTGTACAAAAGAGTCCCAAACTAGTGTTTGTACCCGAAGTCCATGGAGAAGGAAGTTAAAAGGTTTGATTGTACCACGTCGGGCGATTTGTACCGCATCTATTGTGTATTTACTATTTATTAGAGCATCCGCCTCCAGAGTTGAAGACCAAGGTTCGATCCACGGTCGGATCATACCAAAGACATTATAGCGGGTAGAATTGGCGTCCCTCATTTGCGGTCAGGGTGGCAGAGATGGAATAACGACTGGTGTGCTGGTGTAAGGATAAGCTTACCAGCGTTCTGTTAATTTACCAGGAAATTCATTGATAGCACTGAAATACCGTTAAAAGTGCTGTGAAAACATACACATTGGCTATTGCATTCTTATTTCAAATGCAAATAGGACTGTGCAGACGCAGTCTCATACTAATCTTCTTTTGTAACTTTCACATGGTACATGATTATGTGAGGAAACACACTCACCTTTGATGTCAAAGCTAATGTAAACTTTTTCAAGCTCTCGAATTTTGTTGCATTAATGCTACCCGACACATCCAGGACGAAGAAAACATCAACCCCACCAGGCTGTCCAACGTCTATTGTTTTAGCAACCACACCATCATCATCAGACGATTGATTGTTTGGATTTGTGAATGACTGCATCGCCTTTGTAAGCGAATCCGCAACAATCATCGATTTTAAAGGGTCCGTTTTTCCTGTAATCAAAATAATTATTCGCTTTATTAGGATTTAACGTCGTTTCAAGGTTAACCACATTTCATTCATGTATAGCTTATTTATTTATCTTTTACACGTTTTCGATGGCACATAGATCCAGTTATGGTGTTTTATGACACGTATGACAAGAGTTTTGACCATATTTGTGCATAAATAATATAATATTTAGACAAGTGAATAAACAGACGAAAGGGACCCTTTCCCACAAACTAGAAACCTGCAGACTTAAAACTCATCTCGGTTAGCAGCTCGGTTAATATGTGGGAACTCTTTAGAAATGAAAATATAATTATTAAAGAGAGTTGATTTTTTGGGGCAAAAGGAGATGTTGTGAGCCATTTCTCTATAATGTCGGCTGCTATAGAGGCGTCAGAACGCATCTGTATGTGGGAAAGGGTTCATATAATTAGAATAACTGATCATATTCGACCGACCAGCTCGAATAACTAAATTTAGTACATCTTCTTCATACAAAGGGTTAAATAGACCTGATTTCAAAGATAATATTGTATCCATATATGTATGTAAGCCTCGTTCGGTGCTATGGCATAGGTAGGTGACGTGTATGGACCCCGGATTGTTTAACGATTTTGATTTGAACTACTTGATAGTCAGAACTATCTTTCACATATTTAGCTCCCAAAAGTAATGAACTATCCATACACTAATGATTATAAAAAATGTGGTTTGAAACGTGTGACCACCCATCATGATACAGTTCATTTAATGTTGCTTTAATCATTTGGAAAAACCGACACAGGATCGTGTTACTCTAAATAGTGTCTCTAAATCAATCATATAGTGATACTTTCCTGTATGGGATTTGTCCACGCCTATGCTTTGATCTGTTGATTGATTACTTAAATGATTGATTATTGATTGGTAAATTTATTAGTTTATTGATTGTAGATTAATGCCGTTTTCAATGGCATTTCGGTTATATCACGGATTCCAATTCACCTAACGTCTTTTCCTGGCTTTCCTTCTCCACAACTCCACGCAACATTGTCCAGACTGAGCTATCGTGGCCCGTCTTTGGTGTATATTTTAGTTGCAGTTGACTAGCGATAACTCGAATCAAATCGTTGAATTTGGACAAATTCTAAACTGTTTGAAAGGAATAGTTCACTGGCTTGGTTTTCACGAGATAATTTTAAGTCCAGCGATTACTAGACTATGTCAACGATCGTGGAAATGCCTGGGTCCCTTTCTACCTCGAGTTATCGGAAGTCCTTTGCACGTCTACATCGAGTTTTCGAAAGTCCTCTGCACGTCTACATTGAGCTATCGGAAGTCCTCTACATGTCTACATCGTCTTATCGTAATTCCTTTGCACGTCTACATCGAGTTTTCGGAAGTCCCATGCATGTCTACATCGAGTTATCGGAAGTCCTTTGCATGTCTACATCGAGTTATCGGAAGTCCTCTACATGTCTACATCGAGTTATCGAAAGTCCTTTGCACGTCTACATCGCAGTTTTCGGAAGTCCTTTGCACGTCTATATCGCAGTTATCGGAAGTCATTTGCACGTCTACATCGAGTTATCGAAAGTCCTCTGTACGTCTACATCGAGTTATCGGAAGTCCTCTACATGTCTACATCGGGTTATCGTTATTCCTTTGCACGTCTAAATCGAGTTATCGAAAGTGCTTTGCACGTCTACATCGAGTTTTCGGAAGTCCCCTGCATGTCTACATCGAGTTATCAGAAGTCCTCTGCACGTCTACATCGAGTCATCGGAAGTCCTCTGCACGTCTACATAGAGTTATCGGAAGTCCTCTGCACGTCTACATCGAGTTATCGGAAGTCCTCTGCACGTCTACATCGAGTTATCGGAAGTCCTCTGTACGTCTACATCGAGTTATCGGAAGTCCTCTGCACGTCTACATCGAGTTATCGGAAGTCCTTTGCACGTCTACATCGAGTTATCGGAAGTCCTCTGCACGTCTACATCGAGTCATCGGAAGTCCTCTGTATGTCTACATCGAGTTATCGAAAGTCCTTTGCACGTCTACATCGAGTTATCGGAAGTCCTCTGCACGTCTACATCGAGTTATCGGAAGTCCTCTGCACGTCTACATCGAGTCATCGGAAGTCCTCTGCACGTCTACATCGAGTTATCGAAAGTCCTCTGCACATCTACATCGAGTTATCGGAAGTCCTCTGCACGTCCACATCGAGATATCGGACGTCCTCTGCACGTCTAAATCGAGTTATCGGAAGTCCTCTGAATGTCTACATCGAGATATCGGAAGTCCTTTGCACGTCTACATCGAGTAATAGGAAGTCCTCTGTATGTCTACATCGAGTTATTGGAAGTCCTCTGCACGTCTACATCGAGATATCGGAAGTCCTCTGCACGTCTACATTTAGTCATCGGAAGTCCTCTGCACGTCCACATCGAGTTATCGGAAGTCCTCTGTATGTCTGTATTGAGTTATCGGAAGTCCTCTGCACGTCTACATCGAGTTATCGGAAGTCCTCGGTACGTCTACATCGAGTTATCGGAAGTCCTTTGCACTTCTACATCGAGTTATCGGAAGTCCTCTGCACGTCTACATCGAGTTATCGGAAGTCCTCTGCACCTCTACATCGAGTTATCGGAGGTCCTCTGAATGTCTACATCGCAGTTTTCTGAGCTACTGGGTATATTTCTGATCGAAATTCTAGGTCTAAATTTAGTTCTGAATAAGTGGTTGATATCTATTAAATTATAGGTCCCGTGATGAGTGGGTTTTGCCTTTTGTGTTTCACACAATGGTACTGGTTAGGAAGCAAATGTCGAGAGTGATTAGTGTAAGCTGAAAGCTTGTTTCACTAATCGATGTAAAGCCGTGGTCACATCTTACGTATTTGACCGTAGTGGGGAATGACCGTAGTTGGTCGTAGTTGAACGTATTAAACGTAGTTGAAGGTAGTTACAAGTAGATAACGGTAGTTCAACGTAGTAATGAACGTAGTTTGAACTTATGATTTGCCCGTAGTAAGCACATAATTTTTCAACATGTTCAAAAATTGGTTACGGTTAAGTACGATGTTGTGACCCTACTGTGACCGTAGTTTGAACGTAGTTGACCTTAGTTAACCGTAATTTTGAACGTAGTTGACCTTAGTTAACCGTAATTGACCCTACTTAACCGTAGTGTGTACCGTAGTTGACCGTTGTACCTGCCAAAACACATCAACACTACGGTTAACACTAAGGTCAACTAGGGATCTATTAGGGTTGAACTACGTTTGAAGTATGTTCATAGTACGGATAACTAGGGTCAACTAATAAGAAATGTTGTTTAGGACTTCCAAAAGCACAATGAATGTAGCTCACCCGTACTGCGCAGGCGCAGCCACAACGTTTTACCGAAGCTTAACGCAGTTGACCCTAACGTACAGTAGTTGCGCGTACTTAGGACGTAGTTTATACGTAGTGTAACGTAGTTAGACGTAGTGATAACCTAGCTAACCCTAGCCACTTCGCTCGTAGTTGAATGTAGTTGACCGTACTTACACGTAGTTCAACCTACTTAGACTTTCTATATTTCCTCTTTTTGCCAATTTTGAACCTACTTCGAACGTACTTCAACCTAGTTGACCGTAGTAACACTACGGCAGACTACGTTTGAAATGAACTACGGTCAACTACGTGCATGACCGTAAATGTGACCATGGCTTTAGAAGCTAAATACCTATACAATAAAGGTCTGACCCGTCCCATCTGTTGGTGATCAGACATGTCCTGGTTATATTTATGTCAGGATTGTTCTGGCAGTAAAGTTCTATAACACTTCCGTGCGTGAACGATGGATAGGCTGTCTTCAGAAAATTTTCCTCATGCAAACATGGAGGGGAGCAGTCCGCGTCTGAAATTAAACGGATTAATACATTTACATTGAATCGAACTATTAACTGTGTTAATTTAAAAAGGACAAGTTGGACCTTCCCAACCATGTTGTTCAACACTATATCAACAGCATTCTCCCAGTTTTTGAGATAAAACTTGTTTTTCTTCATATATTATATAATCAGACAAGTATCTGAATATGTAATCATAGAAAACGGATTTGACAACAATCTGTAGTTACCTGCACCTGTCATGTCATAAACCAATCATGGTAAATAACCAGTACTACTGGGTCAATTTATCCTGACACCAACCAGTCATAAAAAAATCATGGTAAATAACCAGTACTACTGGTCCATTTATCCTGATACCAACCTGTCATAAACAAATCATGGTAAATAACCAGTACTACTGGTCCATTTATCCTGACACCAACCAGTCATAAACAAATCATGGTAAATAACCAGTACTACTGGTCCATTTATCCTGACACCAACCAGTCATAAACAAATCATGGTAAATAACCAGTACTACTGGTCCATTTATCCTGACACCAACCAGTCTTAAACAAATCATGGTAAATAACCAGTACTACTGGTCCATTTATCCTGACACCAACCAGTCATAAACAAATCATGGTAAATAACCAGTACTACTGGTCCATTTATCCTGACACCAACCAGTCATAAACAAATCATGGTAAACAACCAGTACTACTAGTCCATTTATCCTGACACCAACCAGTCATAAACAAATCATGGTAAATAACCAGTACTACTGGTCCATTTATCCTGACACCAACCAGTCATAAACAAATCATGGTAAATAACCAGTACTACTGGTCCATTTATCCTGACACCAACCAGTCATAAACAAATCATGGTAAAAAACCAGTACTATTGGTCCATTTATCCTGACACCAACCTGTCATAAACAAATCATGGTAAATAACCAGTACTACTGGCCCATTTATCCTGACACCAACCTGTCATGTCATAAACAAATCATGGTAAATAACCAGTACTACTGGTCCATTTATCCTGATACCAACCTGTCATAAACAAATCATGGTAAATAACCAGTACTACTGGTCCATTTATCCTGACACCAACCAGTCATAAACAAATCATGGTAAATAACTAGTACTACTGGTCCATTTATCCTGAGACCAACCAGTCATAAACAAATCATGGTAAATAACCAGTACTACTGGTCCATTTATCCTGACACCAACCAGTCATAAACAAATCATGGTAAATAACCAGTACTACTGGTCCATTTATCCTGACACCAACCAGTCATAAACAAATCATGGTAAATAACCAGTACTACTGGTCCATTTATCCTGATACCAACATGTCATGTCATAAACAAATCATGGTAAATAACCAGTACTACTGGTCCATTTATCCTGACACCAACCAGTCATAAACAAATCATGGTAAATAACCAGTACTACTGGTCCATTTATCCTGATACCAACATGTCATGTCATAAACAAATCATGGTAAATAACCAGCACTACTGGTCCATTTATCCTGACACCAACATGTCATGTCATAAACAAATCATCGTAAATAACCAGTACTACTGGGTCCATTTATCCTGACACCAACCTGTCATGTCATAAACAAATCATGGTAAATAACCAGTACTACTGGTCCATTTATCCTGACACCAACCTGTCATAAACAAATCATGGTAAATAACCAGTACTACTGGTCCATTTATACTGACGCCAACCAGTCATAAACAAATCATGGTAAATAGCCAGTACTACTGGTCCATTTATCCTGATACCAACCAGTCATAAACAAATCATGATAAATAACCAGTACTACTGGTCCATTTATCATGACACCAACCAGTCATAAACAAATCATGGTAAATAACCAGTACTACTGGTCCATTTATCCTGACACCAACCAGTCATAAACAAATCATGGTAAAAAACCAGTACTACTGGTCTATTTATCCTGACACCAACCTGTCATGTCATAAACAAATCATGGTAAATAACCAGTACTACTGGTCCATTTATCCTGACACCAACCAGTCATAAACAAATCATGGTAAATAACCAGTACTACTGGTCCATTTATCCTGACACCAACCAGTCATAAGCAAATCATGGTAAATAACCAGTACTACTGGTCCATTTATCCTGACACCAACCTGTCATAAACAAATCATGGTAAATAACCAGTACTACTGGTCCATTTATCCTGATACCAACCTGTCATAAACAAATCATGGTAAATAACCAGTACTACTGGTCCATTTATCCTGACACCAACCAGTCATAAACAAATCATGGTAAATAACCAGTACTACTGGTCCATTTATCCTGACACCAACCAGTCATAAACAAATCATGGTAAATAACCAGTACTACTGGTCCATTTATCCTGACACCAACCAGTCTTAAACAAATCATGGTAAATAACCAGTACTACTGGTCCATTTATCCTGACACCAACCAGTCATAAACAAATCATGGTAAATAACCAGTACTACTGGTCCATTTATCCTGACACCAACCAGTCATAAACAAATCATGGTAAACAACCAGTACTACTAGTCCATTTATCCTGACACCAACCAGTCATAAACAAATCATGGTAAATAACCAGTACTACTGGTCCATTTATCCTGACACCAACCAGTCATAAACAAATCATGGTAAATAACCAGTACTACTGGTCCATTTATCCTGACACCAACCAGTCATAAACAAATCATGGTAAATAACCAGTACTATTGGTCCATTTATCCTGACACCAACCTGTCATAAACAAATCATGGTAAATAACCAGTACTACTGGCCCATTTATCCTGACACCAACCTGTCATGTCATAAACAAATCATGGTAAATAACCAGTACTACTGGTCCATTTATCCTGATACCAACCTGTCATAAACAAATCATGGTAAATAACCAGTACTACTGGTCCATTTATCCTGACACCAACCAGTCATAAACAAATCATGGTAAATAACTAGTACTACTGGTCCATTTATCCTGAGACCAACCAGTCATAAACAAATCATGGTAAATAACCAGTACTACTGGTCCATTTATCCTGACACCAACCAGTCATAAACAAATCATGGTAAATAACCAGTACTACTGGTCCATTTATCCTGACACCAACCAGTCATAAACAAATCATGGTAAATAACCAGTACTACTGGTCCATTTATCCTGATACCAACATGTCATGTCATAAACAAATCATGGTAAATAACCAGTACGACTGGTCCATTTATCCTGACACCAACCAGTCATAAACAAATCATGGTAAATAACCAGTACTACTGGTCCATTTATCCTGATACCAACATGTCATGTCATAAACAAATCATGGTAAATAACCAGCACTACTGGTCCATTTATCCTGAAACCAACATGTCATGTCATAAACAAATCATCGTAAATAACCAGTACTACTGGGTCCATTTATCCTGACACCAACCTGTCATGTCATAAACAAATCTTGGTAAATAACCAGTACTACTGGTCCATTTATCCTGACACCAACCAGTCATAAACAAATCATGGTAAATAACCAGTACTACTGGTCCATTTATCCTGACACCAACCTGTCATAAACAAATCATGGTAAATAACCAGTACTACTGGTCCATTTATACTGACGCCAACCAGTCATAAACAAATCATGGTAAATAGCCAGTACTACTGGTCCATTTATCCTGATACCAACCAGTCATAAACAAATCATGATAAATAACCAGTACTACTGGTCCATTTATCATGACACCAACCAGTCATAAACAAATCATGGTAAATAACCAGTACTACTGGTCCATTTATCCTGACACCAACCAGTCATAAACAAATCATGGTAAATAACCAGTACTACTGGTCTATTTATCCTGACACCAACCTGTCATGTCATAAACAAATCATGGTAAATAACCAGTACTACTGGTCCATTTATCCTGACACCAACCAGTCATAAACAAATCATGGTAAATAACCAGTACTACTGGTCCATTTATCCTGACACCAACCAGTCATAAACAAATCATGGTAAATAACCAGTACTACTGGTCCATTTATCCTGACACCAACCTGTCATAAACAAATCATGGTAAATAACCAGTACTACTGGTCCATTTATCCTGACACCAACCAGTCATAAACAAATCATGGTAAATAACCAGTACTACTGGTCTTTTTATCCTGACACCAACCTGTCATGTAATAAACAAATCATGGTAAATAACCAGTACTACTGGTCCATTTATCCTGACACCAACCAGCCATAAACAAATCATGGTAAATAACCAGTACTACTGGTCCATTTATCCTGACACCAACCAGTCATAAACAAATCATGGTAAATAACCAGTACTACTGGTCTATTTATCCTGACACCAACCTGTCATGTCATAAACAAATCATGGTAAATAACCAGTACTACTGGTCCATTTATCCTGATACCAACCTGTCATAAACAAATCATGATAAATAACCAGTACTACTGGTCCATTTATCCTGACACCAACCAGTCATAAACAAATCATGGTAAATAACCAGTACTACTGGTCCATTTATCCTGACACCAACCAGTCATAAACAAATCATGGTAAATAACCAGTACTACTGGTCCATTTATCCTGACACCAACCTGTCATGTCATAAACAAATCATGGTAAATAACCAGTACTACTGGTCCATTTATCCTGACACCAACCTGTCATAAACAAATCATGGTAAATAACCAGTACTACTGGTCCATTTATCCTGACACCAACCTGTCATGTCATAAACAAATCATGGTAAATAACCAGTACTACTGGTCCATTTATCCTGACACCAACCAGTCATAAACAAATCATGGTAAATTTACCAGTACTACTGGTCCATTTATCCTGACACCAACCAGTCATAAACAAATCATGGTAAATAACCAGTACTACTGGTCCATTTATCCTGACACCAACCAGTCATAAACAAATCATGGTAAATAACCAGTACTACTGGTCCATTTATCCTGACACCAACCTGTCATGTCATAAACAAATCATGGTAAATAACCAGTACTACTGGTCCATTTATCCTGATACCAACCTGTCATAAACAAATCATGGTAAATAACCAGTACTACTGGTCCATTTATCCTGATACCAATCTGTCATAAACAAATCATGGTAAATAACCAGTACTACTGGTCCATTTATCCTGACACTACCAGTCATAAACAAATCATGGTAAATAACCAGTACTACTGGTCCATTTATCCTGACACCAACCAGTCATAAACAAATCATGGTAAATAACCAGTACTACTGGTCCATTTATCCTGACACCAACAAGTCATAAACAAATCATGGTAAATAACCAGTACTACTGGTCCATTTATCCTGACACCAACCAGTCATAAACAAATCATGGTAAATAACCAGTACTACTGGTCCATTTATCCTGACACCAACCTGTCATGTCATAAACAAATCATGGTAAATAACCAGTACTACTGGTCCATTTATCCTGACACCAACCTGTCATAAACAAATCATGGTAAATAACCAGTACTACTGGTCCATTTATCCTGACACCAACCTGTCATGTCATAAACAAATCATGGTAAATAACCAGTACTACTGGGTCCATTTATCCTGACACCAACCAGTCATAAACAAATCATGGTAAATAACCAGTACTACTGGTCCATTTATCCTGATACCAACCTGTCATAAACAAATCATGGTAAATAACCAGTACTACTGGTCCAGTTATCCTGACACCAACCAGTCATAAACAAATCATGGTAAATAACCAGTACTACTGGTGTCATTTATCCTGATACCAACCAGTCATAAACAAATCATGGTAAATAACCAGTACTACTGGTGCATTTATCCTGATACCAACCAGTCATAAACAAATCATGGTAAATAACCAGTACTACTGGTCCATTTATCCTGACACCAACCTGTCATGTCATAAACAAATCATGGTAAATAACCAGTACTACTGGTCCATTTATCCTGACACCAACCAGTCATAAACAAATCATGGTAAATAACCAGCACTACTGGTCCATTTATCCTGACACCAACCAGTCATAAACAAATCATGGTAAATAACCAGTACTACTGGTCCATTTATCCTGACACCAACCAGTCATAAACAAATCATGGTAAATAACCAGTACTACTGGTCCATTTATCCTGACACCAACCTGTCATGTCATAAACAAATCATGGTAAATAACCAGTACTACTGGTCCATTTATCCTGACACCAACCAGTCATAAACAAATCATGGTAAATAACCAGTACTACTAGTCCATTTATCCTGACACCAACCATTCATAAACAAATCAGGGTAAATAACCAGTACTACTGGTCCATTTATCCTGACACCAACCAGTCATAAACAAATCATGGTAAATAACCAGTACTACTGGTCCATTTATCCTGACACCAACCTGTCATGTCATAAACAAATCATGGTAAATAACCAGTACTACTGGTCCATTTATCCTGACACCAACCAGTCATAAACAAATCATGGTAAATAACCAGTACTACTGGTCCATTTATCCTGACACCAACCTGTCATGTCATAAACAAATCATGGTAAATAACCAGTACTACTGGTCCATTTATCCTGACACCAACCTGTCATGTCATAAACAAATCATGGTAAATAACCAGTACTACTGGTCCATTTATCCTGACACCAACCTGTCATGTCATAAACAAATCATGGTAAATAACCAGTACTACTGGTCCATTTATCCTGACACCAACCAGTCATAAACAAATCATGGTAAATAACCAGTACTACTAGTCCATTTATCCTGACACCAACCAGTCATAAACAAATCATGGTAAATAACCAGTACTACTGGTCCATTTATCCTGACACCAACCTGTCATGTCATAAACAAATCATGGTAAATAACCAGTACTACTGGTCCATTTATCCTGACACCAACCTGTCATAAACAAATCATGGTAAATAACCAGTACTACTGGTCCATTTATCCTGACACCAACCAGTCATAAACAAATCATGGTAAATAACCAGTACTACTGGTCCATTTATCCTAGCACCAACCAGTCATAAACAAATCATGGTAAATAACCAGTACTACTGGTCCATTTATCCTGACACCAACCTGTCATAAACAAATCATGGTAAATAACCTGTACTACTGGTCCATTTATCCTGACACCAACCAGTCATAAACAAATCATGGTAAATAACCAGTACTACTGGTCCATTTATCCTGACACCAACCTGTCATAAACAAATCATGGTAAATAACCAGTACTACTGGTCCATTTATCCTGACACCAACCTGTCATGTCATAAACAAATCATGGTAAATAACCAGTACTACTGGGTCCATTTATCCTGACACCAACCAGTCATAAACAAATCATGGTAAATAACCAGTACTACTGGTCCATTTATCCTGATACCAACCTGTCATAAACAAATCATGGTAAATAACCAGTACTACATATATTTGGTGGCACGTTTAATATCAACGTAAATCATGCAAATGCAAATGCAAATGCTACCAACACTGGTATTCAGTCATTTTCCAGCCCGGAAGTAGCGAGGAAACGAAAACGTGTCATCTTTGACAGTGACTCTGATTAAAACATGTAGCTAGTACTCAGAAGGTCCAAACGCTTATGTATATGTAGTGTGACCTCAGGTGTGGCTTTGTGTGTATATTGAAAATACAACCCGTTTACTTGTACATACATTATTTTTCTGTGTTTTCATGATTAATTATTTTATCAAATATCTTTTTTGTGATTAGTTAACAGTTTATTAGTCGCCGGGCAGAAGCCCGCGACTTCTATTTTTAATAGGTTTTCGGATTTTTTTTTTTTAAATGTCTTGAACATATTACAATTGCGTTTGTTTAAAAACACTAAGTTATGACACATTTAAAATGAAATAAATATTCCAATGTTTTAAGTATGTGCAGTTTCTTTATTCTGACTTGCATTTTATTTATTATTTGTTTTTATTTACCCTCGCCGTGCAGAATTAACTATTTGGCGAGCAGACAAAGTTAGATACAAGGGAGTCCGGGTGCGATACCCTAGCTCTTTCCGAAAAGACCCCTTGGTTCTTTTACGTGCCCGGTGTATAGCACCGATACACGCAAGGTTATTTTTCCTGGAAAGGACCAGTACTTAACCTCTAGTTGAGTGGGGGACGCTTAAAAGCATCCCTCAAATTTCCAGAACCTGGACCGGGATTTGAACCCCAGACCTCTGGATTGACAGTCCAGTGTGTTAACCACTGGACTACCCCGCCACTCTTTAATGACTTGCATTTACGTTTTTGTGTTTTATATACGAAGACAAAACAGTCCCTATTAGCTAGACTGCGATACTTTATTTTCATAAACTATGTAATCAAAAGGCGATAACTACAAACCTTTACGTCGCACAGTCTAATTTTTTTACATACGCGCACCTGCTTGCAGAAGACTATCGATATGACAATCACTTCGAATTCTCCTTTTAATAGATAAGTATCAACATAAACTGGTAACAGAAACAAAAATAAGAAATATTTTGTGAAAATATGTCTCAAATATAAGCTTGTTTATCGGTCGTGAACGTCGAAACGCATTTTCCTCAGTTCATGACCTAGTTTTATATTGCCAAAATGTAAACAAAGCGAAGTAACCGGAAGTAAAATGTAAACTTAGAAAAGTGACTTGTTTATGCAGACAAAAAATGTCGCGCGACGAATTGATTTCTTAAACGTCACTAAACGAGTGCATGGGTCGAATGTAGGAGAAAGAAAGATAATATAGAAATGCTTTTTTTCACTCGAATGCAGTGGAATAAAACATGCACTAAAGCTTTGCCTGATTTTTTATTCACTTTCTTCGATGTCTGACACTACGCCTCGATTTGACACATTTCGAAAGAATGCTCAAACACCTTATAACAGATAGATAGCTAATATTACACACTTGAATGATTAAATATATGTGATATTAAATGTTTATTTGGCTTGAAACAAATTAAGAGAAGAACAAACTCTGATAAACAATATATTTATAAATAAAGAAAATCTGCTCTTTCGCACCCAATTAATTTCATACTTGCCACCTATTAAATAGTAATGGGACTCGCAATTGGCATTTCTCTTGCGCCAAACATATATTGTATGCATCAACGATTTAGATAAACAATTTAGCTGGTATGTTGTTTCAAGTGTGGTCTACTTTTTAAACATATGAGGATAAATTTTATTATAATTATTATTAAAAAGGAGGAAGTTCATGGCTTCAGCAATTTAACCGTTTTCTCAATGTTTTAAGCTTTTAAAGGTTTTCATTGTTGCTTCAGACATGGAAAGGGTTTAATAGCTTTTTATTGCATGTAGATTTAAATCCCAAAATGTATTAATTTGTTGTGGTTTTATTGACAAATACAAAACATCAAAAATCGTGACCAAAAGAAATCCTGAAATTTGTAGATCTATGTGGAATTTCAAAAATCCTGGAATTAGTCCTTATGAAAACATTATGTGTATGTTTAGACTAATGAAAGTCAAGAATACATGTGTGTTAAAAAATAAATTAATGCAGTCTTTTCCGGCGACATTGATGCATTGCATCAACTTTCTCTTGTTAAGTATTATATGTTTGGAGTATTTTCTTACCGCGTATGACCTCGGCATAATTACAGGCGGCATTGTTATACGGTTTACTGACGAAATTAAAATAGCTTTGGAGAACCCGATTTTCTTTTTGTCGTTATGTGATGAAATAATCTGACATTAGTTGTCATTTCATAAAAAGTTTTATAAAACTCATCCAAGAAATATCTCGCCAAAGGTGCGCTTAAAAACGGATTTCTTAAACTCTCGTTTAATAAAACTTTATATGAAATGACAACTCACCATTGGGACAGGCGAATTTGGAGGGGTTAATAAGGATATTACATTAAAGTAGGAGACAAATATGACCTGTTTTGTTGTAAAACACATTCATTTAGGACTTACCAACAAACAGGCGCTTTCTGATGCCAACGAATCAGGCGAGTTTTGAAAGCATCGTCACAAAAGAGGGGAATTGCTCATCATGAGCAATTTCTCCTTTTATCACAACGTTTTTAAGTTTATTCAAAAAGTACTCTTTCATTTGTGAAGATTTTCAATATCTCTAAAATATATCTTTAAAGTCCTCTGCCGCAGATTTGTTGTATGTTGCGAATGATTAATACATAATACCAATGATTAATGTTTTTGCGAATGGTTTGTCCCAATCAGTGAATTCATCTCATGTATACATTTTGTACAAATTGTTTAACACTTGATACAAAATAATATGTAATTTCTTTCGTGTTATATTATTGCTATGTTGCTTTAAAGAGGTTATGAGAGACTAAACTTTCGCACATTTTCCCATTACAGTGGAACCTGTCTACAACGACCACCGACGGAAAAGCATCAACCTGGTCGTTGTTCACATGTGGTCTTTATTTGCAGTGTCATTTATGAAGAAATTGAGTTAATGGGAAACTAAACATATGATCGCTATAGACAGGGTATCGCTTTTAGAATATGGTCTTAAGCACAGATGCAACTGTACTTCCTAATCCTTTCGTATGGATATCACACTTACCAATCGGTGTACACCTCACACACAATTCGCTGTCCCATTGCCCGTTCTCGAGGCACGTCATCATCTTTGGACCAGTCAGTTTCTTTTTGTAATCGCAGGAAAACCTAACCACGTCCCCAACGTACCGAGCCTTATTGAGGAAATGCACACTCCCGCCGATTGGTTTGACAGGTTCTGGACACTTGGTTTCTGAAATTTAACTCTTTCACTGCCGATTTTCGCAAAGTTGACTCATCCATGATGAAAATTGAATCACTTCATTTTGTGTCCAACAGGAATTATTTGGTAGGATTTAATGTCTAAGTGGCAAACAATGTATATGTCAGGAGAGACAGCTCGTTATGAGCTGTCTCACCTGAATCTGCATTGTTTTCAAAAGCCTTTAATTGCCTTTGGCAACGAAACGGTTAATTAATGAGCAGATGAGGAGGTAAGATGGGTAAAATGATGTTCTGCGACAACTACCCTTTGAGCATTTGGATCCAGTGTAAAGCCAGATTAACCTGATTATCTATTGAAATCGATGGCATTACACGGTAGATGTCACTCTAATTCACCAATTAGACACTCAACATCTAGTACGATTGGAGTAGCGGTAAACGGTCATTTTCTGGTAGAAGGCTCCCGTAATAACCGTCGAAACACTGAGTATCTAATCATATTGGAAGAGGAGTAAACTTAAAGTATTTTGTACATATTTCAATTATTTTCGACCAAACATTGAGTGTCTAATCAGACAGAAGAAGAAGTAAACTAACATTATTCAGTAGATATCTAACTTATTAATCGATGAAACACTAAGCATCTTATCAGCTGACGAAGGAGTGAACTTTATTCAGTACGTATCTCACAGGAATACCGATCAAACGCTGAATATCCTATCAGACAGAAGAAGAAGTAAACTGACATCATTCAGTAGGTATTTCACTAATGAATCGACCAAACACAGTATCATATTAGCTCAAGAAGGAGTGAACTGAAATTATTCAGTAGGTATCACACAGGTATACCGACCAAACGCTGAATATGTTATCAGATAGAAGAAGGAGTAAACTGATATAATTCAGTACGTATTACAATTATGTATTGATCAAACACAGTGTATCATATTAGCTCAAGAAGGAGTGAAATGAAATTATTCAGTAGGTATCACACAGGTATACCGACCAAACGCTGAATATGTTATCATATAGAAGAAGGAGTAAACTGACATAATGCAGTAGATATCTCATTTATTAACCAACACAATATTCGTGTTAAACCAGTGTCTGCTCAATGTTCAATGTCTAAGCTTGCATAAGACAAATGTGTTATACGCGACTTGTTCTTATAAATACTTAAAGCAGAAAGATCAAAAGTGATAACATTTTTGCAACAACCGCCGCCGTATATGGGAAAGGGTTATACGCAACACTTTTCAAAATTTCGCTCTTACCCCAGAAAAGAACAACCTATTATAGCTATACTTATGGAAGAATAGAAAGACCATTCGTGAATTTTGATTTCATCCACAAGCATAAGTTAAACGTAGACCTCCTATGTTTCACCTTATTTTGATTTCAACCACAAGCATAAGTTAAACTCGGACATCCTAGATTTCACCTTATTTTGATTTCAACCACAAGCATAAGTTAAACTTGGACCTCCTAGGTTTCACCTTATTTTGATTTCAACCACAAGCATAAGTTAAACATGGACCTCCTATGTTTCACCTTATTTTGATTTCAACCACAAGCATAAGTTAAACTTGGACCTCCTAGGTTTCACCTTATTTTGAGTTCACCCACACGCATAAGTTAAACATGGACCTCCTATGTTTCAATACTGAACACCTTACTTGTACATCCAAACTCTGCGGTTTCGAATCCCGCTGGATCCAAGCATTGAAGTAAATGCTGGTGTTTGATTGGTTGAAATCCTGGGTCACATTCCAATTCGAGTATGGCCCCATATTCGTAAAGGCTCGTAAAATTCTTGATGTCGCCGTCTGTCATGTTCTCGAAGCGACTTGCATTGCAGATTATCTCTGTAAATTAAGATAATTATTCAATTATTAATAAAAGTAATAATAGTTTTTTGCATATTGATAAAATTGATAATGATAATAATATTACACGGTTGTCAAACCTCGATATGACATCGCCCTGCATATTAACATCCGACATTCTACATGATAATGTCGCATACTTCATAGTAAACAGAGAAGAAGAGAAATTATTATTTATTTTCGCGTATTGATTTTACCAGGGTGTATTATACTGTATTTCAGTTATACCACGCCGGACAGTTGACATTCGCATGCGATTATGACACTCTCGCACCTGTATCCAAACAACAATCCCAAAGTCTACCTTCACATATAAACCTTTCAGCCCATTGGTGGAAGAAGAATTATCTTTGTCAATCAACGGAAGGAATGATTAATTGCCTAGTTAGAAATCAAACTCCCAACCCTGAATCGATGGCCCGAGAGTGTTACTAGTTTGGACACAACATTAAACCAATACCTACTGTCGCATACAGGAAACGGTTCATCTATGTTGTCTTGTCCGTTGTGCCATTGGCCGCCATGTTTCTGGCATTGAAACTCAGGATTTGGGAGTTCAAATATCTTCGCATCGTTAGCATCATCGTATGACCCGTAATCATCATTGTAGTTCTCGTAAATTGGGGCTTCAAGGTCCACTTCCGGTGCTGGCTTTCTAACGGCAACGGGTCGTACTTGATATCTAGATAAATATCATAGCATCAAATACGTTACCAAATAAATAAATGGTACAGCACTGAATGTGATGTTACGTCATTGGAATAAGCGTTCACGTCATTCATTATGCGGTAGTTGGGCGTGATTCACACGTCCTCCGTACAATTTATTGTATGCATAATTGGTGTTAGTTCGTTATTGTAAATAAGA
The DNA here is from genome assembly GCA_031761405.1 of Serripes groenlandicus. Lineage (NCBI taxonomy): Eukaryota > Metazoa > Mollusca > Bivalvia > Cardiida > Cardiidae > Serripes > Serripes groenlandicus. The sequence goes on from JASEVX010000002.1 coordinate 31,000,955, forward strand.
AAGTTTGTATACGTTTTCTTTATTTTGTCTTAAAATGGGCAATTGTCCCTTATCAAATAATGACTTCATCCAAAAATCTCTCTATTTTTTGAAGTATCACCTGTTTCCTCAACTACAGTCATCTACTACAGCACATGTCTTCTGTATAAGGGAAAGGTTTAGCCCTTTCTCACATACAGACGCTCTCAGAATCCTAGACAGCAAACGACTGTTGACATATGTGCGGCCAAAGGAAGAAATTACACATGAGCAATGCCTAGATGTTTTCAAAGTCGTCTGTTACGGATGTGTTGTATGTGGGAAAGTGTTAAATCAAATGAGAATCTATAATCACCCTATGTCGCAGAAATATTTGATTTTATCTCCGCTGTTGTAAGTACTGGCACACTTAGATAAGCCTTTAACATCAAGACAAAACCTCTCCTTGATAATAAAGCGTCCATTTTCTATATAGCGTGGATTATCGCATTTGGTCTTTTCTGTATAATTAAAAAATGTGAATAGAAATATAGCCGTTCAAAGTAATTGAATAACCGATCGCCTCAGTGCTGTACTGGTAGAGTGTCCGCCTCGGGTGCAGGGAGGTCGTAGGATCTAGCTCCGGTTAGGTAATTTCAAATACTTTAAAATGGTAAAAAGAGGCTTTTCTCCCTTGACCGACTCAATTTACAATTGCAGTTTCTTTGGAACAATTTCAAAATACAAGGGCGAACAAACTACGGCAAATCCTTTAAAAAAAACAAAAAACATCATCCATAAAAATGACTGAAAAGAAAAACTAACGTTGTCAGCTTAAGGTACGGAACCTAAAATTAACCTACATTTGCAGATTATGTTGTAGCCTATATTCTAAATGTTCTTGCGTTGGCAGGATTTTCAAGGAACCTTGATTGTAATTAATTAACTTACGTTTGCAGGAATTTCTAGAGACCTTGATTCGAATTAATTTACAAGGCAGGATTTTCTGGGAGCCATGATTTAATTGTTCTTGCATTCCCAGGATTTTCAATGAACCTTAACGCAAATTGCCTTACTTAAACAGGATTTTCTATGATACTTAACGTAAATTGCCTTACTTTAACAGGATTTTCAATGAACCTTAACGTAAATTGCATTACTTAAACAGGATTGTCTATGAAACTTAACGTAAATTGCCTTACTTTAACAGGATTGTCTATGAACCTTTACGTAAATTGCCTTACTTTAACAGGTTTTTCTATGAACCTTAACGTAAATTGCCTTACTTTAACAGGATTTTCAATGAACCTTTACGTAATTTGCCTTACTTTAACAGGATTAACTATGAACCTTAACGCAAATTGCCTTACTTTAACAGGATTCTCTATGAACCTTAACACAAATTGTCTTACATTCTCAGGAATTTCTATGAACCTTAACGTAAAGTGCCTTACTTTAACAGGAATTTCTATGAACCTTAACGCAAATTGCCTTACTTTAACAGGATGTTCTATGAACCTTAGCGTAAATTGCCTTACTTTAACAGGATTTTCTATGAACCTTAACGTAAATTTCCTTACTTAAACAGGATTTTCTATGAACAAAATTGTCTTACTTTAACAGGTTTTTCTATGAACCTTAACGCAAATTGCCATAATTTAACAGAGATTTCAAGGAGCCATGATTTAAATTGTCTTACATTCTCAGGATTTTCTATGAACCTTAACGTAAATTTCCTTACTTAAACAGGATTTTCTATGAACAAAATTGTCTTACTTTAACAGGTTTTTCTATGAACCTTAACGCAAATTGCCATAATTTAACAGAGATTTCAAGGAGCCATGATTTAAATTGTCTTACATTCTCAGGATTTTCTATGAACCTTAACGTAAATTGCCTTACTTTAACAGGATTCTCTATGAACCTTAGCGTAAATTGCCTTACTTTAAGCGGATTTTCTATAAACCTTAACGGTTATTGCCTTACTTTAACAGGATTGTCTATGAACCTTAACGTAAATTGCCTTACTTTAACAGGATTTTCAATGAACCTTAACGCAAATTGCCTTACTTTAACAGGATGTTCTATGAACCTTAACGTAAATTGCCTTACTTTAACAGGATTGTCTATGAACCTTAACGTAAATTGCCTTACTTTAACAGGACTTTCTGTGAACCTTAACGCAAATTGCCTTACTTTAACAGGGTTCTTTATGAACCTTAGCGTAAATTGCCTTACTTTAACAGGATTGTCAATGAACCTTAACGCAAATTGCCTTACTTTAACAGGATTTTCAATGAACCTTTACGTAAATTGCCTTACTTTAACAGAGATTTCAAGGAGCCATGATTTAAATTGTCTTACATTCTGAGGATTTTCTATGAACCTTAACGTAAATTGCCTTACTTAAACAGGATTTTCTATGAACAAACTTGCCTTACTTTAACAGGTTTTTCTATGACCCTTAACGCAAATTGCCATAATTTAACAGAGATTTCAAGGAGCCATGATTTAAATTGTCTTACATTCTCAGGATTTTCTATGAACCTTAACGTAAATTTCCTTACTTAAACAGGATTTTCTATGAACAAAATTGTCTTACTTTAACAGGTTTTTCTATGAACCTTAACGCAAATTGCCATAATTTAACAGAGATTTCAAGGAGCCATGATTTAAATTGTCTTACATTCTCAGGATTTTCTATGAACCTTAACGTAAATTGCCTTACTTTAACAGGATTCTCTATGAACCTTAGCGTAAATTGCCTTACTTTAAGCGGATTTTCTATAAACCTTAACGGTTATTGCCTTACTTTAACAGGATTGTCTATGAACCTTAACGTAAATTGCCTTACTTTAACAGGATTTTCAATGAACCTTAACGCAAATTGCCTTACTTTAACAGGATGTTCTATGAACCTTAACGTAAATTGCCTTACTTTAACAGGATTGTCTATGAACCTTAACGTAAATTGCCTTACTTTAACAGGACTTTCTGTGAACCTTAACGCAAATTGCCTTACTTTAACAGGGTTCTTTATGAACCTTAGCGTAAATTGCCTTACTTTAACAGGATTGTCAATGAACCTTAACGCAAATTGCCTTACTTTAACAGGATTTTCAATGAACCTTTACGTAAATTGCCTTACTTTAACAGAGATTTCAAGGAGCCATGATTTAAATTGTCTTACATTCTGAGGATTTTCTATGAACCTTAACGTAAATTGCCTTACTTAAACAGGATTTTCTATGAACAAACTTGCCTTACTTTAACAGGTTTTTCTATGACCCTTAACGCAAATTGCCATACTTTAACAGAGATTTCAAGGAGCCATGATTTAAATTGTCTTATATTCTCATGATTTTCTATGAACCTTAACGTAAATTGCCTTACTTTAACAGGACTTTCTATGAACCTTAACGCAAATTTCCTTACTTTAACAGGATTCTCTATGAACCTTAACGTAAATTGCCTTACTTTTAAAGGATTGTCTAGGGACCTGAATTCAAATAAATTTACGTCGGTGCTTTTTAAGCAACATAGATTCAAATTGCCTTACGTTGGTACGATTTTCTAGGAAGTTTAATTCAAATGAATTGACGTTTGCAGGATTTGCTATGAACCTTAATTCAAATCAACTAAAAATGGAAAGATATATTGTATCGGAACATGAATTAAAACTGACTTACGTTGGCAATATTTGCTAGGAACTTGAATTTTAATTGATTAACGTTGGCAATATTTTCTAGGCACCTTCTTTGGAATTATATTACGTTTGTAGGATTTTCTAGGTACCTAGGTTCAGGATATCCTAAGTATGCTAATTTAATTAACTTACATTCGCATGATTTTCTAGTAACCTTTATTCAACTTAACTCAGATTGCATTATTTTCTATGAAGCTTACTCCAAATTAAACTACGCTGGCAGGAATCCTAAGAACCTTAATTAACTAACGTTGGCTAGATTTCCGATGTACCTTTATTCAATTGAACTTACCTTGGCAGGATTTCCTTGGAACATTTATTCAAATTAACTGACATTGGCAGGATTATTCAAGAGCCTTTATTCAAATAGACTTATATTGGCAGGATTTTCTAGGCACCTTTATTCAAAAAGACTTATATTGGCTGGATCTTCGATGAACTTTTATTCAAATAGACTTACATTGGCAGGTTCTTCAAGGAACTTTTATTCAAATAGACTTACATTGGCTGGATTTTCTAGGAACCTTTATTCAAATTTATTAACATTGGCAGGATTTTCTATGAGCTTTGATTCAAATCATCTGACATTTGTAGGATTTTCGAGATTACCTTGGCAATATTTTCAAGGAACCTTTATTAAAGTAAAACATCCGTCGTTAATTAACCCAGAAGACATTGTTCCTTTGAATTTTTCTCGAAAACAGCAAATCTTCAGCAATCGACTCTGAAAATCTCTAACCAAAATATTTGAAAATGGTCAAACATGAGTTGGAAAGGCGGTGTCAAGACGAGAAATTGCTCAAAATGATCATTTTCTCCTTTCACGACAATGTTTTCAAAAGCCGTCTGCCACAGATACGTCAAAATGCGTCTGCAGGTCGGAAGGAACGTTCAGGGACATATGAGCCTTTCCACGAGAGAACCAACAATATGGTATATGCGTAATATCGACCAAGATCAGCCTGCGCAGGCTAATCCGGGCCGACACATTCCGTCTAAGGTAAAGATTAATGATTCCTGCAACAGAAAATCCACAGGAGGCGAAAAGTGTCTGTCCGGGTTAGCCGGCGCGGCATGCTTAGACTGGTGTGGGTCGATAATTAACGCAGAGACTATAATGTTGGTAAGGTTGCGGGTTCGATACCCGGCCGGGTCATACCAAAGACTTAAAAACATAGTAGTAATGGGTTTCCCTTCTTAACGACTGAATTGTCGGAGTCAGGATAACTGGAACACTAGTACTGGTTACTTACCCAAGAAAAGCCGTGATATAACTGAAACATGTTGAAAACATCAAACAATCAAACAATTAATCGGATATACACCTACCTTTACAGGTAACATTGTTCAGATACAAATCGAGAGCAGTGTCATCCCTATCTGTGTGTGCCTGCCATAGCCCAACTGTACATTTGAACCAAACGTCGTCAATATTGTTGACGTTCATGAGGTATCCGGTCTTGCAGGAGACTGTGTTGATCTTAAAGTAATCCCCCGATTTTAAAGCAGTTTGTTGTCTTTTCGAATTTGAAACTTCACCATTGTCCAGTATGGCACTTTTCGTACAGACTGGAAACAGAACGAAAATACTGGATTAGATCGCTGAAGCATTCTCTTTGGGTGTTTTCACAATGTTTAGGTTTAATATGTATCAAATTTGGCAGACATGTTATCTAGATGTTACGTTTTTCCTTGGATGGTTTCAAAGATAATGACTGTAGGTTGAGGAACATCCTACGTATATATACACTGTTTTTCTAAATGGGCTCAACGTCTGTCTGTGAAAGACAGTTACCCAGTGGCAGAGTGTCGGCCTCGCGACCAAAATGTCCAAGGTTCGATTCCCGCGTGGGTGGGGTCAAAATAGGAATCTCTCAACATATTCGTCGCGTGTGTACTCCAGGAAGCAGACACCAATCGAGAATGATCAATGATCTTGTTATTAAACTTAAAATATTTGACTCTTATAATATAGGCTTAAACAACAGTTGTGTATTCTTCTATAATTTATTAACCCTTATACTACTGTAGACATACTTCAACAACAGTTGTGTATCCTGCTATGATATATTAACTCTTATCCTACTGTAGACATACTTCAACAACAGTTGTGTATCCTTCTGTGATATATTAACTCTTATCCTACTGTAGACATACTTGAACAACAGTTGTGTATCCTTCTATGATGTAATAACTTTTAACCTACTGTAGACAAACATCAACAACAGTTGTGTATCCTTCTATAATATATTAACCCTTAACCTACTGTAGACATACTTCAACAACAGTTGTGTATCCTTCTATGATGTAATAACTTTTAACCTACTGTAGACAAACATCAACAATAGTTGTGTATCCTTCTATGATATATTAACCCTTAACTTACTGTAGACATACTTCAACAACAGTTGTGTATCCCTCTGTGATATATTAACCCTTAACCTACTGTAGACATACTTCAACAACAGTTGTGTATCCTTCTATGATGTATTAACTTTTAACCTACTGTAGACAAACATCAACAATAGTTGTGTATCCTTCTATGATATATTAACCCTTAACCTACTGTAGACATACGTCAACAAAAGTTGTGTATCCTTCTGTGATATATTAACCCTTAACCTACTGTAGACATACTTCAACAACAGTTGTGTATCATGCTATGATATATTAACCCTTAACCTACTGTAGACAAACTTAAACAACTTTAGTGTATCCTTCTATAATCTCTTAACCCTTATATTTTTTTACTGTAGAAAAACATCAACAACAGTTGTGTATCCTTCTATGATCTATAAGTAAACTGTCGCCGTGATATAACTGAAATAATGTTGAAAGCGGCGTAAAACCCCAATAAATAAATAAATAAATATGCTATGATATATTAACTCTTATCTTACTGTAGACAAACTTAAACAATAGTTGTGTATCCTTCTATGATATATTAACCCTTAACCTACTGTAGACATACTTCAACAACAGTTGTGTATCCTTCTGTGATATATTAACTTTTAACCTACTGTAGACACACTTCAACAACAGTTGTGTATCCTTCTGTGATATATTAACTTTTAACCTACTGTAGACATACTTCAACAACAGTTGTGTATCCTTCTATGATATATTAACTTTTAACCTACTGTAGACATACTTCAACAACAGTTGTGTATCCTTCTGTGATATATTAACTTTTAACCTACTGAAGACATACTTCAACAACAGTTGTGTATCCTTCTATGATATATTAACCTTTAACCTACTGTAGACATACTTCAACAACAGTTGTGTATCCTTCTATGAAATATTAACTTTTAACCTACTGTAGACATACTTCAACAACAGTTGTGTATCCTTCTGTGATATATTAACTTTTAACCTACTGAAGACATACTTCAACAACAGTTGTGTATCCTTCTATGATATATTAACCTTTAACCTACTGTAGACATACTTCAACAACAGTTGTGTATCCTTCTATGATATTATATTAACTTTTAACCTACTGTAGACATACTTCAACAACAGTTGTGTATCCTTCTATGATATATTAACCTTTTACCTGCTGTAGACATACTTCAACAACAGTTGTGTATCCTTCTATTTTATAATAACCCTTAACCTATTATAGAAAAACATCAACAACAGTTGTGAATCCTTCTATAATCTCTTAACTCTTATCCTACTGTAGACATACTTAAACACAAGTTGTGTATGCTTCTATGATATATTAACCCTTAACCTACTGTAGACATACTTCAACAATAGTTGTGTATCCTTCTATGATATATTACCCTTATCCTACTGTAGACATACTTAAAAAATAGTTTTTTTTATCCTTCTATGATCTATTAACCCTTAACTTACTGTAGACAAACTTCAACAACAGTTGTGTATCCTTCTATGATCTATTAACCCTTAACTTACTGTAGACAAACTTCAACAACAGTTGTGTATCCTTCTATAATCTATTACACTTAACCTACTGTAGACAAACATCAGCAACAGTTGTGTATCCTTCTATGATCTATTACACTTAACCTACTGTAGACAAACATCAACAACAGTTGTGTATCCTTCTATGATCTATTACACTTATCCTACTGTAGACAAACATCAACAACAGTTGTGTATCCTTCTATGATATATTACACTTAACCTACTGTAGACAAACATCAACAATAGTTGTGTATCCTTCTATGATCTATTAACCCTTAACTTACTGTAGACAAACATCAACAACAGTTGTGTATCCTTCTATGATATATTACCCTTATCCTACTGTAGACATACTTAAAAAATAGTTTTTTTTATCCTTCTATGATCTATTAACCCTTAACTTACTGTAGACAAACTTCAACAACAGTTGTGTATCCTTCTATGATCTATTACACTTAACCTACTGTAGACAAACATCAACAACAGTTGTGTATCCTTCTATGATCTATTACACTTATCCTACTGTAGACAAACATCAACAACAGTTGTGTATCCTTCTATGATATATTACACTTAACCTACTGTAGACAAACATCAACAATAGTTGTGTATCCTTCTATGATCTATTAACCCTTAACTTACTGTAGACAAACATCAACAACAGTTGTGTATCCTTCTATGATCTATTACCCTTATCCTACTGTAGACAAACATCAACAACAGTTGTGTTTCCTTCTATGATCTATTACCCTTAACCTACTGTAGACAAATGCAACAACAGTTGTGTTTCCTTCTATGAACTATTACCCTTATCCTACTGTAGACAAACATTAACAAAAGTTGTGTATCCTTCTATGATCTATTACCCTTAACCTACTGTAGACAAACTTCAACAACAGTTTTGCATCCTTCTATGATATATAACCCTTATCCTACTGTAGACACACTTAAACAAAAGTTGTATATCATTCTTTGATATATTAACCCTTAACCTAGTGTAGACAAACTTTAACAACAGTTTTGCATCCTTCTTTGATCTATTAACCCTTTACCACATTCAGCAAATCTGCAGCATTTAGAAAACGTTTGCGACCAATGAAGATAAGGCTCTGCCAGCAGTCTGACATTGATCTACAATGTTCACTGCTTAAAAATGCATGTCTATCAAATACGACAAAACCATAAAAATGATGTTTCAGTAAGAAATGGCTTATATTTTAAAAAGCGGGTGACACTGTAATAAATAAAGCTTTTCTTTATTCAACTTACATCTCGCTTTCAAGCGTTTTCCAGTGGCGAGGCTACAGAGCCCAGTACCCAACAGTAGTAACATCCAAAAGCTGACCATGATCACCAGTCTGTAGAGGTATGAAAAGCAAAGATAAAGCAAGTATACACTTTAGTGTGTGTGTGTGTGTGTGTGTCATGTGCATGCAATTTATTTCCGTATGTATAGTTTAAGTCAATAAAAACATCATAATTTCTTGATTCGATTGTATCACTGGATTTCTTTCCATACTAAAGCATTAACTAATTAACTAAAATACGTAAATGAATTAAGCATAAAGGATAAAGCACTCGAACATGTCAATAACTCGAACATATCAATAACTCTAACATGTCAATAACACGAACATATCAATAACTTGAACATGTCAATAACTCGAACATATCAATAACTTGAACATGTCAATAACTCGAACATATCAATAACACGAACATGTCAATAACTCGAACATATCAAAAACTCGAACATGTCAATAACTCGAACATATCAATAACTCGAACATATCAAAAACTTGAACACGTCAATAACTCGAACAAATCAATAACTCGAAGATATCAATAACTCAAACATGTCAATAACTCGAAATTACTAATGGTTCCTTTTAGACTTTGAGTTATCGCGATTCAATCGTATTTGTATGTTATCGCTCTAGTTCAAATAGTCAATAACTTCTTCAAACGCCTTGGTGCGGGAGGTCGATGGTTCAATCCCCGGTCTGGTCATACCAAAGACGTTACAAAGGGAGTTATTGCTGCCCACCTTTGAGGGGTTATATCAGCATTACGCTTGACTGGATGGTATCAAGATAAATGGACTAGTAGACCTGGTGACTCGTTCAGGAAACACCGCGATATAAATGATGACTTGTTGGAAGCAGCGTTAAACACAAAATAATCAATCAATAATAACGGTGTCGCATGACACGCTACAATAACGCCAGTTGGTAAGTAAAGCAAAATGCCAGAGACCTAGTATTTCCCTCGCAATAGCTCTTTTATTTATAAATCTAATCCTGTGTTGTGTTGACTCAATACAATTGTCTCACAGACGGTTCTTTGAGTACCTACAGCATAAAGTGTTTGAGGGGCATATATGTAGATATTTCATCGGTGTTTATCATGATAGTTTAACTAAATGCACTTTAGAAATTTGGAAAAACGATGGTTGTCTTGTCTTTTCGTATATTCCTCATTTGTAATTTAGATCTTTAGTTATAATGCTGATTTACGTCGATTTCAAAAGTATTTCATTTATTTTATCATGGCGTTTTCCATGATACATGAGGAATTATGTCGGTATGTTATATACTGATACCGATGCATCAGTATCACCTTAGCCCTGAGCGCCAAGAAAGGAAGCCATTTCTACCATTTTAATGCATCTGTTATGACTCGACTCTGATATCCGGCTTGCTTGTCTGACGATCTTATCACAACAGGGTTGTGTTTTGACATCGTGCACAAACATTGTGTGTGTATACCACATGACTTTGACGTCACAAATGATACGGCGCACAGCAATATTGTAATTCGGTTTAGAAGTTAAAACAAAGGTAACTTTTTTATTTCTTCATCATTTTTGATGAAACATGGCGCAGTCTACGCCGCTTACAGAGCCCCATCCCCGGTTTTGAACGGAATTTGATTAGTGGTTTAGTTTCTTCAAACACTTCGACGAACCTCCTCTCAAAATGTATTAAGATCGCCGACAGCCGGAGCATTATCAAAACTGGATATTGAGAATAGGTTCGAAGTGTTTGAAAAAACTAGACCACCTATCAAACTCCTGTAAAAAAAATAGGAGATCGGAAATTGTACGCGGCGTAGACTGCGCAATGTTTCATTAAAAAGGATGAAGAAAAAATAAAGTTACCATTGTTTTCATTTATTATCAAGAGCAATTATTGCTCTCTGACGATGCAAATATGACGCCAAAAGTCACGTGGTATACACACACTGAAAAACGACCGTGTCTATCGATCATTGTAAATACATCAATGGCAGAACAAGAAAGATAAAATACAGAGACTATAAAATAAGAAAAAATTAACCCTTCCAACTGCCGCAGACGAATTTTGAAAATAGTGACAAATAGAGAAATTGCTCATAATAAACAATCTCTCCATTCGCAACAATGTATTCGCCTCTATAACTGTACCTTTAATCATAGAGGGTTGTCTCTATTTTTGCGAGTATGTTTTCAAAGTCGTCTGCTGCAGATTTGCTGTTGGTTAAAAGTAAATAAGTCGAACAAAGAAACCACTTACTTCCCTCACTAGTCAAATCACATATGAGGCTAACTTAAATGGTGTATAGGCTAAAACATCTCGACTATTTGTGAGTGTGCGTTTCCTGTTTAGCTCTGGGTTTAAGTTTTTCCATGAACAACGACATAATATGCAATGTGACAATCCAGCTTTAAGTTTTTTCAAAGAACAATGACGCATGCAATGTGACCTCTTGAATTTAAGCTTTTTCCAAGAACAACGCCATATGCAAGGTGACCTCTCCATATCCATTGGATTATATATAGGGCAGCCCCTCGTTTAATTAACCCTTACCCAAACACGTTTTCAGCAGACGTCTTTTGAAATCATTGTGGCAAAAGTAGAAATAGCTCATCATGTGCTATTTCTCATTTTGCTACAATGTTTTCCTTATTGTTCGATGACTGTTTTTTCGTTTATAAAGCCGTATTCAAAAATGTTCAGTAATATCACGGCGGCCATGTGTTTCCTGGCTTTCTCATCCCAGTACTCTACACAACATTCTTCCAAACAACTTGCTGCGTTTACCTACACTATGTTTGTGAAAGAAGAATGACACTTTTCGCATTGACATGCGTAAACCGTCAGAAATAATGTTGGCCGAGCTGGGATTCAGAACTCACAACCCATGGATTGACAGCCCACCGCGATATGGACATAGCCAGCGGGGCTCGGCAAATGAAAAGGTACATGTAATACACAAATATACCTTATTCTCAAAACGTTTTCAAACGTCATCTTTTAGGAACCCTTTTTCTCAAGATGTTTTGAAAAGAAAAACTGGTCTGTAGTAAACGTCAAAGTCGTCTTTATTAGGGAGAATAATCGATGTTCGTTAAAATAGATTTACCAGTTTGGGTCTGTATTTACACAGACATCCCGTTCTGGCTGTTTGTTAACTAGCCCATCTCTCGTTATACGTGGACTGTAAAATAGTAAGTGAACGATTGCTAGATGTTTACTATTACTTTTCAGTGATGACGGCAGCGAGTGAACACACTAATACGTTTCATTGTTTTCTCTCAACGTTACACAACAGCAGTTTCGAGTGCAACTGGCTCCAATTTTACCATCCTTTATCATCGCTAAGTAATACTTAATTACTTAAAAGAATATTAAATCATTTTTGTTTCTCTAATTAAATTGCTTAAAGATTATATTTCTAAACAAATATTGTTAGTCAGCAATGTAACTATTTATGTCAACTTACTTGTAAGTTATTTACTTAAATGCATTCCACCATTCATGTTTAACAAAATATTAGGGCAACAAAAGTTATGAAATATGCTTTTAAGTATTTATAAAAGTATAACTTAAAGCAATGTTGGTGGAATTGGTTATCTTCCCAGAAATAACGTTATTGTTTCTATCGTCGGAATACGCACTCATGACCCCTTGGTTTAAAACCCTCGTCTGTAACGACTTGTCTGTAACGACTGACCTATTCCGACTCGACGGAGAGAACGAAACAAGTCAGCCGTAATATTTGACCTTTTGCCAATGGAGAGATACTGTCCTTGTTTGGCTCTTGTATTCAATACCATAGAATAAGACGAATTTTTGACGCAAATCATCAAAAAGAAGCTGCAATATTTCGTTGCACATGAAGAAATAAAAAAAAAAAAACATTTAAATCCATTAGACAAATTTAATCTGTAGTTAGTAATGCAGATATCGGTATTTGAAGATTTAAGTACTATGTAGGATATTTAACCTGGCAGGGTATGTGTTTTAAGTGAATGAGATGATTTAGAGTTAAACTGATCATGACCAGTGACATATAAGACTAAAACTAAAGATAAATGGACAAGAGGTTATGATAAATTTCAATTTGTACCAAAGACAATCAACTATTTGTATTGAACACAAGCCCTGTTATGATAATTTGTTGTCAAATAATGCAGACACACAGAAAATCTGTTTTTGTTTTATATCGGTAAGTCATGATAGTGGATAAGGGTTTAACCATTTCCCACCTAAAACAAATTTGCAGAAGACGACTTTGAAATTATCAACTACAATATATAAACAAGAGGGCCAAGATGGCCCTAAATCGATCACCTGAGTGATAGTAAATTAGTAGCAAATATTTAACTGCAAATATCTGAGAAAATTTGATCAGGAGTGCAAATGAAACTGAAAGGAGTGGACATAAGAATGGAATTATAAAGTTTATCATTTTGCCACTTTCCTGATGCCACCTTGCTGCCCTGTTTTCCAACGAAATCAATATGGCTTGAAAAGTTGTTGTAGAGAATCACTCAAGGAACATTTCTACCAAATTATCTTGAAATCGGACAAGCAGACTATTATGGAAGAAAAGGTTTTTTAAAATGTGGGTATTTTATCTCACGCTCTGATGCCGCAGCAACCAAAGTTCTACACAGAATATAAGTCTTTGAACAATTTTAAAAGAGGACCAACAAAGGAATATTCCTGTGAAGTCAAGTTTAAATTGGTCCTATGGAATAGTAGGTGTTGTCATTTGTAGCTAAAAGTTAATTTTACTCCTTTTGTGATGACGCTTGGTTGCTATGATTTTGTAACCAATCAAAACGGCTTGAATAAATTAAGTAGAGGATGACTGAGGTAAGATTCCTATTCAATTTTCTTAAAATCAGACAAGCACTTTCATAAAAATGGAATTTTCAAAACATGTCATTTTGCTCCTTTTCTTATGCCACCTGACTGCCATGTTTTTTCTACAAATCAGTATGGCTTGAACAATCTTTGTAGATGGTCACCCAAGGAACATATCTACTAAATTATATTGGAATCTGACAAGCAGATTTGGAGAAGAAGATTTTTAAAGTTTGGAAATTCTACCCCCTTTCTGATGCGACATAAGTTCTCAATGGAATTTAAATCTTTGAACAATCTTGAAAGAGGACCACCATAGGAACATTCCTGTGATGTTTTGTGGAAATTGTTCCTGCGGTTTAGGAGGAGATGATGTTTAAATCTAAACGTTAATGACGGACGGACGACGGACAGAGAGTGATCAGATTAGATCACCTTGAGCCTTCGACTCAGGTGATCTAAACATCTATAAAATGATAGCATGATAACTGAAAAGTGTTCACAATTATTGTGGTAAATGCAAATCATGATAACTCATTATGAGCAATTTCTCCTTTTGCCACAATGATTTCAATGACAGACTTTGAAATCATCAAGTACAAAACATAGATAATCTCTATAAATGATAGTAAGATAATTGAAAAGAGTTGAAATTGTTGTCGCAAATGAAGCAATTGCTCATTATAAGCAATTACACCTTTTGCCACTATGATTTCAAAAGTCGTCTGCTTCAGAGGCTCAGAAATGGTATATACTCGTATGTGGGAAATGGTTAAAACCGTAAATGGAGAAAATTAAGCTCATTTTGAGCAATTTCACCTTTTACCACAATGATTTCAAAAGTCGTCTGTTGCAGAAACTCACAAAGGGTATATACTCGTATGTGGGAAAGGGTTAAAACCGTAAATGGAGAACATTAATCTCATTGTGAGCGATTTCACCTTTTGCCAGAATTATTTCAAAAGTCGTCTATTGCAGAGGCACAGTAAGGGTATATTTGTCGGAAAGGGTTAAAACTGTAAATGGGGAAAATTAAGGCAATACATATTTGTTCATAACCCGATTCAGTGTTAATTTAATTTGTTATTGGAGAGAGTTTCCTGTGGAGATATTAAGACCCAAAACATTGAATAGGTATACAAATATGAAAGGTAAAGGTGTTAGAAATTTACAACACGAGTATACTGCAATGCACCATTTTCTTATATTGTTATATACGTCCTTTTTTCGTTCCGGTTCAAGCAATTACATCACATAGAAAAGCGAATGAAGCAGATAACCATAGTGAGTATATGTTATAACGGATGTATACAACACAGTGACGTAATAACGGCGCGATATAGCGTCTGCCGGAGTTCCTTCCTCTTATCACTGCGTAATATATATGATGAAAGGTACATATACCAGACTATATTTAGCGCGCATATTTTTTGGTTCCCGGTTTAAAAACTATTAAAATAATAAAGCGTATGAGGCTGGTAACCAATTTAGTAGATTGGTTCTCTATTTTACTGTTTAGACTAGATACAGTTTGAATTTCGCTTAACTAAAAATGTAAATACATTAAATTAATATACCGGCCTTTGTCTTTTTTTTTTAATTTGTAAAACTCACACATGTATATAGAGTGTACAAGGGATGTTTTAAAAGTCATTTACCTTAAATTAATATTCTTAGTAAGGACAAAGAGAAATCCCAAAATGTGGTCGCCTTGGCAAGTGTAAAAATCTCCATGTGCTTAATTTCAAAGCATTCCTACAGGAAGCCGCCTATTGACGGCTTTAATAATTGGTGTCATTTGAATCAAGGTCATTATAACAAAAACAATTTTGTTTAGCTTCAGTCAGTGGAGCTTGTCATGGCGAATTGTCCATCGTGTGTGAGTCTGTGCATGATATTTGCCTTCAAAGGATTTCTCCTCTGTAACCGCTGGGTCAATTTGGATAAAAAACATAAGAAGCATCCCCCTCAATGTCCATATCCAATCATCCCCGGGCTGTCTTTGACCCAGGCCCTTGAAATTCTACACGTTGATATTCTGGCCTTGCTGGGTTTTGGACAGGGTTCTGGACGAGTTCTGGCGCCTACGAAATGAACGGACGAGCGCTGAATGTTCTGCGCTCTCTACTTGACTCACTCTGAATTAACTCCCGGACAAGCCACATAATGACTTACAGCCAAGTGATCATAAGCTGCACCGGTGTCTCAATTATTAACCCCAGATGCCAGATTTCAAGTGAGATTACTCCACCTGGCAGGGGACCCATTTGGGTAGTAAAACTCAGGTATCTTGGCCGTATTGCTACCGTCAGGTTGCCCCAAAACCAGACACATGTAAACATATGTCCTTATCTTGCTCCGTAAACAGAGAAATGCCTCGAGGCTCTCATCAGGTCACTGCATCCTTTTCTGCGCCATGTGGGTACGCCTCGCCGTGTCACAAACCGTGGTCCGGCCATCCCCCATGCATTGCAGTTCCGTTGCCCGACTCTCACCTGCACCCCACATATCTGCAGCCGTACGGAGGTGCCTACCTAAGAACATCGCATTTAAGACGTTTTTAAGAGAGTCTTAAACGCCTCTTACAACAATTGTTCAGTCATATCATATCACCTACACATGTTTAACGCCTCTTACAACAATTGTTCAGTCATATCATATCACCTACACATGTTTAACGCCGCTTACAACAATTGTTCAGTCATATCATATCCCCTACACATGTTTAACGCCTCTTACAACAATTGTTCAGTCATATCATATCACCTACACATGTTTAACGCCTCTTACAATAATTGTTCAGTCATATCATATCACCTACACCTACACATGTTTAACGCCGCTTACAACAATTGTTCAGTCATATCATATCCCCTACACATGTTTAACGCCTCTTACAACACTTGTTCAGTCATATCATATCACCTAGACATGTTTAACGCCGCTTACAACAATTGTTCGGTCATATCATATCCCCTACACATGTTTAACACCGCTTACAACAATTGTTCAGTCATATCATATCACCTACACATGTTTAATACCACTTACAACAATTGTTCAGTCATATCATATCCCCTACACATGTTTAACGCCTCTTACAACAATTGTTCAGTCATATCATATCACCTATACATGTTTAACGCCTCTTACAACAATTGTTCAGTCATATCATATCACCTAGACATGTTTAACGCCACTTACAATAATTGTTCAGTCATATCATATCACCTACACATGTTTAACGCCTCTTACAATAATTGTTCAGTCATATCATATCACCTACACCTACACATGTTTAACGCCGCTTACAACAATTGTTCAGTCATATCATATCCCCTACACATGTTTAACGCCTCTTACAACACTTGTTCAGTCATATCATATCACCTAGACATGTTTAATACCACTTACAACAATTGTTCAGTCATATCATATCACCTGCACATGTTTAACGCCTCTTACAACAATTGTTCAGTCATATCATATCACCTAGACATGTTTAACGCCTCTTACAACAATTGTTCAGTCATATCATATCACCTAGACATGTTTAACGCCACGTACAATAATTGTTCAGTCATATCATATCACCTACACATGTTTAATACCACTTACAACAATTGTTCAGTCATATCATATCACCTAGACATGTTTAACGCCACTTACAACAATTGTTCAGTCATATCATATCACCTACACATGTTTAACGCCTCTTACAACAATTGTTCAGTCATATCATATCACCTAGACATGTTTAACGCCACGTACAATAATTGTTCAGTCATATCATATCACCTAGACATGTTTAATACCACTTACAACAATTGTTCAGTCATATCATATCACCTAGACATGTTTAACGCCACTTACAACACTTGTTCAGTCATATCATATCACCTAGACATGTTTAATACCACTTACAACAATTGTTCAGTAATATCATATCATCTAGACATGTTTAACGCGGCTTACAACAATTGTTCAGTTATATTATATCACCTAGACATGTTTAACGCCACTTACAATAATTGTTCAGTCATATCATATCACCTAGACATGTTTAATACCACTTACAACAATTGTTCAGTCATATCATACAATGTATCACCTACACATGTTTAACGCCTTTTACAACAATTGTTCAGTCATATCATATCACCTACACATGTTTAATACCACTTACAACAATTGTTCAGTCATATCATATCACCTACACATGTTTAACGCCTCTTACAACAATTGTTCAGTCATATCATATCACCTACACATGTTTAATGCCTCTTACAACAATTGTTCAGTCATATCATATCACCTAGACATGTTTAACGCCGCTTACAACAATTGTTCAGTCATATCATATCACCTACACATGTTTAATACCGCTTACAACAATTGTTCAGTCATATCATATCACCTACACATGTTTAACGCCGCTTACAACAATTGTTCAGTCATATCATATCACCCACACATGTTTAACGCCGCGTACAACAATTGTTCAGTCATATCATATCACCTATACATGTTTAATGCCTCTTACAACAATTGTTCAGTCATATCATATCACCCACACATGTTTAACGCCGCTTACAACAATTGTTCAGTCATATCATATCACCTAGACATGTTTAACGCCTCTTACAACAATTGTTCAGTCATATCATATCACCTACACATGTTTAACGCCGCTTACAACAATTGTTCAGTCATATCATATCACCTATACATGTTTAACGCCTCTTACAACAATTGTTCAGTCATATCATATCACCCACACATGTTTAACGCCGCTTACAACAATTGTTCAGTCATATCATATCACCTATACGTATTTAAAGCCTCTTAAAACAATTGTTCAGTCATATCATATCACCTACACATGTTTAACGCCGCTTACAACAATTGTTCAGTCATATCATATCCCCTACACATGTTTAACGCCTCTTACAACAATTGTTCAGTCATATCATATCACCCACACATGTTTAACGCCGCTTACAACAATTGTTCAGTCATATCATATCACCTATACGTATTTAAAGCCTCTTACAACAATTGTTCAGTCATATCATAATTGTTCAGTCATATCATATCACCTACACATGTTTAACGCCTCTTACAATAATTGTTCAGTCATATCATATCACCTACACCTACACATGTTTAACGCCGCTAACAACAATTGTTCAGTCATATCATATCCCCTACACATGTTTAACGCCTCTTACAACAATTGTTCAGTCATATCATATCACCTACACATGTTTAACGCCTCTTACAACAATTGTTCAGTCATATCATATCACCTACACATGTTTAATGCCTCTTACAACAATTGTTCAGTCATATCATATCACCTAGACATGTTTAACGCCGCTTACAACAATTGTTTAGTCATATCATATCCCCTACACATGTTTAACGCCTCTTACAACACTTGTTCAGTCATATCATATCACCTACTAATGTTTAATACCACTAACAACAATTGTTCAGTCATATCATATCACCCACACATGTTTAACGCCGCTTACAACAATTGTTCAGTCATATCATATCACCTACTAATGTTTAATACCACTTACAACAATTGTTCAGTCATATCATATCACCTACACATGTTTAACGCCGCTTACAACAATTGTTCAGTCATATCATATCACCTAGACATGTTTAATACCACTTACAACAATTGTTCAGTTATATCATATCACCTACACATGTTTAATACCTCTTACAACAATTGTTCAGTCATATCATATCACCCACACATGTTTAACGCCTCTTACAACAATTGTTCAGTCATATCATATCACCTACACATGTTTAACGCCGCTTACAACAATTGTTCAGTCATATCATATCACCTATACATGTTTAACGCCTCTTACAACAATTGTTCAGTCATATCATATCACCCACACATGTTTAACGCCGCTTACAACAATTGTTCAGTCATATCATATCACCTATACGTATTTAAAGCCTCTTAAAACAATTGTTCAGTCATATCATATCACCTACACATGTTTAACGCCGCTTACAACAATTGTTCAGTCATATCATATCCCCTACACATGTTTAACGCCTCTTACAACAATTGTTCAGTCATATCATATCACCCACACATGTTTAACGCCGCTTACAACAATTGTTCAGTCATATCATATCACCTATACGTATTTAAAGCCTCTTACAACAATTGTTCAGTCATATCATAATTGTTCAGTCATATCATATCACCTACACATGTTTAACGCCTCTTACAATAATTGTTCAGTCATATCATATCACCTACACCTACACATGTTTAACGCCGCTAACAACAATTGTTCAGTCATATCATATCACCCACACATGTTTAACGCCGCTTACAACAATTGTTCAGTCATATCATATCACCTATACGTATTTAAAGCCTCTTACAACAATTGTTCAGTCATATCATAATTGTTCAGTCATATCATATCACCTACACATGTTTAACGCCTCTTACAATAATTGTTCAGTCATATCATATCACCTACACCTACACATGTTTAACGCCGCTAACAACAATTGTTCAGTCATATCATATCCCCTACACATGTTTAACGCCTCTTACAACAATTGTTCAGTCATATCATATCACCTACACATGTTTAACGCCTCTTACAACAATTGTTCAGTCATATCATATCACCTACACATGTTTAATGCCTCTTACAACAATTGTTCAGTCATATCATATCACCTAGACATGTTTAACGCCGCTTACAACAATTGTTTAGTCATATCATATCCCCTACACATGTTTAACGCCTCTTACAACACTTGTTCAGTCATATCATATCACCTACTAATGTTTAATACCACTAACAACAATTGTTCAGTCATATCATATCACCCACACATGTTTAACGCCGCTTACAACAATTGTTCAGTCATATCATATCACCTACTAATGTTTAATACCACTTACAACAATTGTTCAGTCATATCATATCACCTACACATGTTTAACGCCGCTTACAACAATTGTTCAGTCATATCATATCACCTAGACATGTTTAATACCACTTACAACAATTGTTCAGTTATATCATATCACCTACACATGTTTAATACCTCTTACAACAATTGTTTAGTCATATCATATCACCTAGACATGTTTAACGCCTCTTACAACAGTTGTTCAGTCATATCATATCACCTAGACATGTTTAACGCCGCTTACAACAATTGTTCAGTCATATCATATCACCTACACATGTTTAATACCGCTTACAACAATTGTTCAGTCATATCATATCACCTACACATGTTTAACGCCTCTTACAACAATTGTTCAGTCATATCATATCACCCACACATGTTTAATGCCGCTTACAACAAGTGTTCTGTCATATCATATCACTTATACATGTTTAACGCCTCTTACAACAATTGTTCAGTCATATCATATCACCTACACATGTTTAACGCCTCTTACAACAATTGTTCAGTCATATCATATCACCTACACGTGTTTAACGCCTCTTACAACAAATGTTCAGTCATATCATATCACCTAGACATGTTTAACGCCACTTACAATAATTGTTCAGTCATATCATATCACCTACACATGTTTAACGCCTCTTACAATAATTGTTCAGTCATATCATATCACCTACACGTGTTTAACGCCTCTTACAACAAATGTTCAGTCATATCATATCACCTAGACATGTTTAACGCCACTTACAACAATTGTTCAGTCATATCATATCACCTACACATGTTTAACGCCTCTTACAATAATTGTTCAGTCATATCATATCACCTACACCTACACATGTTTAACGCCGCTTACAACAATTGTTCAGTCATATCATATCCCCTACACATGTTTAACGCCTCTTACAACAATTGTTCAGTCATATCATATCACCTACACATGTTTAACGCCTATTACAACAATTGTTCAGTCATATCATATCACCTACACATGTTTAACGCCTCTTACAACAATTGTTCAGTCATATCATATCACCTAGACATTTTTAACGCCGCTTACAACAATTGTTCAGTCATATAATATCCCCTACACATGTTTAACGCCTCTTTCAACAATTGTTCAGTCATATCATATCACCTACTAATGTTTAATACCACTTACAACAATTGTTCAGTCATATCATATCACCTACACATGTTTAACGCCTCTTACAACAATTGTTCAGTCATATCATATCACCCACACATGTTTAACGCCGCTTACAACAATTGTTCAGTCATATCATATCACCTACTAATGTTTAATACCACTTACAACAATTGTTCAGTCATATCATATCACCTAGACATGTTTAACGCCGCTTACAACAATTGTTTAGTCTTATCATATCACCTCCACCTACACATGTTTAATGCCTCTTACAACAATTGTTCAGTCATATCATATCACCTACACATGTTTAATGCCTCTTACAACAATTGTTCAGTCATATCATATCACCTATACGTGTTTAACGCCGCTTACAACAATTGTTCAGTCATATCATATCACCTATACGTGTTTAACGCCGCTTACAACAATTGTTTAGTCTTATCATATCACCTCCACCTACACATGTTTAATGCCTCTTACAACAATTGTTCAGTCATATCATATCACCTACACATGTTTAATGCCTCTTACAACAATTGTTCAGTTATATCATATCACCTACACATGTTTAACGCCGCTTACAACAATTGTTCAGTCATATCATATGACCTACACATGTTTAACGCCTCTTACAACAATTGTTCAGTCATATCATATCACCTACACATGTTTAACGCCTCTTACAACAATTGTTCAGTCATATCATATCACCTACACATGTTTAACGCCTCTTACAACAATTGTTCAGTCATATCATATCACCTACACATGTTTAACGCCTCTTACAACAATTGTTCAGTCATATCATATCACCTACACATGTTTAACGCCACTTACAACAATTGTTCAGTTATATCATATCACCTACACATGTTTCCACACTGTTTTAATGCCAGAACTCCAATCGGCAGTATTTCACCAACTTGGTGCTTTTCCTCCTAGACTGTCAGCCCGCTGGTGGTAATTGAATGTCCCCTCTTCCATACGTACACAATCCCTATTCACTATGCGGTTCATTCCCAGGACGTGATGTCGCATACGTACACAATCCCTATTCGCTTTATACGGTTCACTCCCAGGACGTGATGTAGCATGCAACAGTCTCTTTTATTTGCCAAACATGTACACACAGTGAAAATAGCAAAAGAAGTAATTAACAAAGGGTATAGGTGTATATAAATCCGAACAAGGTGCTATTTTGAATTCACAAAATAAACAATTTGTTTTGTTCTGAGACTGATTACACTTTTTTTCAAGTGTTTTAATTATGCATCACATGTCATTTAGTTTAACCTATGCTCAATGTGTTGTTTTAAAATGCTTGTAAAATGTTATTCAAATAAGAAACTTGAACTTGAACAATACAAAATCATTCAAACCATTCAAACTCAAACAAACAACAACAAAGAGATGATATTAATAATTTGAAATAGTCAACGAATTGGGAGTTGTACTACCGATACTATATGGCATGGAACAGTTGTTGACATTTGGTAGTGAGTTCAATGTTTTTCTAGGACGTTTTTATTTCAAGTGGAATACTTAACAGTATTAAATTTCGGTTTGTTTCTCCACTTCAATTAGCCTTACCATATTCAAACTCTCCCGCTTGCAAACACAAATGTACAAAAGACGTCTTTTAAAAAATCCGTGCATAATACGAAGAAAAACATCTAAACGTGAATGTATATTGACTTCAAACCTTATAGTTCGAATCAAATTTGGATAACATGAGCAAAATCCGCTAAATTCTATTCGGATCGGGAATCGGGAATCGGGCGTTCGTATGTATGAACAGTTCGAAACGTGGGGATTATTCCGGATCATTCGGAGTCCGGATGTCGCGGGTTAGATCCCCACCGGAGCATTGACAAGACTTTAAAAATGAATAAATGGGTTTTCCTTTCTTGGAGCTGAGCAGTGTGTGGTTAGCTTTACGACTGACTCGCTGGTGTCGGGATGAATTGACTTGTAGTACTGGTAACTTACCCTGAAAATGCCGTCATGTAACTGAAAAAACAGTTGAACGCGATTTTTAAACACCGACAAAAAAAAAACTTCATAAGGAAAGAAAAACAATGTGATCTGCACTGTATGGCGTTGTTAACGTTCCAAACAGACGTAGCTATCATCAATAACAGGATGTAATTACATCAGTTTAGACCCATGTACTACATGAAAACCCATCAAGAGAGGGAAACTACTTCTAACCGGAAAAAAGTCCTCCAGATACAAATGTACGACATCCAATAGCAGTGGAAATAATACGTTTAAAGGTCGCAACGAAAAATCCCCTAAATCTTTTACTCCATATGATAGTTTTAGAGTAGTCTGCGTTGTAGTAATTGTTTAAAGAAAAAATATTTCATTTAGAAAAGTTGAACACATAATAGTGCTAAATGGTAATTAATCAATAGTAAATAGTAAATAATATATGGTAAAATGTAAAAGTATAGACATTTTGGGAATATAACCAATAGTAAATAATAAGTTATCAATATGAAATAATTAAAAGGACAAAGTAAATAATTAACAGTGAATGATGAAAGAAAGTTTTGTTTGTGTTTTAATGCAGTTTTCAACATTTAGTTAGTTATATGACGGCGATATTTCAATTATTCATGATCCCCGTGTAAACAAACCAGTCCAAGGGAACCTCACCAGGATCCCCGTGTAAACAAACCAGTCCATGGGCACCCCACCAGGATCCCCGTGTAAACAAACCAGTCCATGGGCACCCCACCATGATTCCCGTGTAAAAAAAACCAGTCCAAGGGCACTCCACCATGATCCCCGTGTAAACAAACTAGTCCAAGGGCAACCCAACATGATCCCCGTGTAAACAAACCAGTCCAAGGGCATCCCGCCATGATCTCCGTGTAAACAAACCAGTCCAAGGCACTCCACTATGATCCCCGTGTAAACAAACCAGTCTAAGGGCACTCTACCACGATCCCCGTGTAGACAAACCAGTCCAAGGGCACTCTACCATGATCCCCGTGTAAACAAACCAGTCCATGGGCACTCCACCATGACCCCCGTGTAAACAAACCAGTCCAAGGGCACTCTACTATGATCCCCGTGTAAACAAACCAGTCTAAGGGCACTCTACTACGATCCCCGTGTAAACAAACCAGTACAAGGGTACCCCACCATGATCCCCGTGTAAATAAACCAGTCCAAGGGCACCCCGCCATGATCCCCGTGTAAACAAACCAGTCTAAGGGCACTCTACAATGATCCCCGTATAAACAAACCAATCCAAGGGCACTCTACCATGATCCCCGTGTAAACAAACCAGTTCAAAGGCACTCTACCATGATCCCCGTGTAAACAAACCAGTCTAAGGGCACTCTATCATGATCCCCGTGTAAAGAAACCAGTCCAAGGGCACCCGCCATGATCCCCGTGTAAACAAACTAGTCCAAGGGCACTCTTCCATTATCCCCGTGTAAACTAACCAGTCTAAGGGCACTCTACGATGATCCCTTTGTAAACAAACCAGTCCAAGGGCACCCACCATGATCCCCGTGTAAACAAACCAGTCTAAGGGCTCTCTACAATGATCCCCGTCTAAACAAACCAATCCAAGGGCACTCTACCATGATCCCCGTGTAAACAAACCAGTCTAAGGGCACTCTACTATGATCCCCGTGTAAACTAACCAGTCTAAGGGCGCTCTACGATGATCCCCTTGTAAACAAACCAGTCCAAGGGCACCCCGCCATGATCCCCGTATAAACAAACCAGTCCAAGGGCACTCTACGATGAACCCCGTGTAAACAAACCAGTCTAAGGGCACTCTACCATGATCCCCGTGTAAACAAACCAGTCTAAGGGCACTCCACTATGATCCCCGTGTAAACAAACCAGTCCAAGGGCACCCCACCATGATCCCCGTGTAAACAAACCAGTCCAAGGGCACTCTTCCATTATCCCTATGTAAGCAAACCCGTCTAAGGGCACTCTACGATGATCCCCATGAAAACAAACCAGTCTAAGGGCACTCTACGATGATCCCCGTGTAAACAAACCAGTCTAAGGGCTCTCTACCATGATCCCCGTGTAAACAAACCAGTCTAAGGGCACTCCACTATGATCCCCGTGTAAACAAACCAGTCCAAGGGCACCCCACCATGATCCCCGTGTAAACAAACCAGTCCAAGGGCACTCTTCCATTATCCCTATGTAAACAAACCCGTCTAAGGACACTCTACGATGATCCCCATGTAAACAAACCAGTCATGGGGCACTCTACGATGATCCACGGGTAAACAAACCAGTCTAAGGGCACTCAACCATGATACCCGTGTAAACAAACAAGTATAAAGGCACTCCACCATGATCCGCGTGTAAACAAACCAGAATAAGGGCACTCTACGATGATCCCCGGGTAAACAAACTAGTCTAATGGCACTCTTGGCTGGGAGTCGGACACGGGGCGTTATGATCAAAATTCACGACACTAACCATTCGGCCACGATTGAGTTCTATATGTATAAGTACATTTTAAGTAATGTAACATCTGTAACATTGAACATATCAATTTTTGAGTTTTGATAAATTTCTCATGTTTCAACAATGTTTTTAAACTCTTTCACTGCTAAATTCTACAAAGTTCAAATTGGACCACTTAACTTTTCGTCCAACAGGAAATTTGGTACAAGTGGCAAACAATGCAGATTTCAGGAGATACACTATCGTAACGAGATTTCTCACGTGAATTTGCATTGTTTAGAAAAGCCTTTAATTGCTTTTGGTAGCGAATGAATTAAAGTCTTCTACTTCAAGGGCGTAAACTGACGTTCGTTTCTGGTAAAACCGAATTGTGGAGCAATGTTGTCTGCATGAGATTTGGAAAAAGATAAACAGTGTAAAGACAGAATGAACGGTCGTCTGTATAAAGTAAACGGTGTAAACACAGAATGAACGGTTGTCTGTATAAAGTAAACGGTGTAAAGACAGAATGACGGTCGACGGTATAAAGTAAACGGTGTAAAGACAGAATGACGGTCGTCTGTATAAGATAAACGATGTAAAGACAGAATGAACGGTTGTCTGTATAAGATAAACGGTGTAAAGACAGAATGAACGGTTGTCTGTATAAGATAAACGGTGTAAAGACAGAATTAACGGTTATCTGTATAAGATAAACGGTGTAAAGACAGAATGAATGGTCGTCTGTATAAGATAAACGTTATAAAGACAGAATAACCGATCTTCTGTATAAAGTAAACGGTGTAAAGACAGAATAAACGGTTGTCTGTATAAGGTAAACGGTGTAAAGACAGAATGAACGGTTGTCTGTATAAGATAAACGGTGTAAAGACAGAATGAACGGTTGTCTGTATAAGGTAAACGGTGAAAAGACAGAATGAACGATCTTCTGTATAAAGTAAACGGTGTAAAGACAGAATGACGGTCGACGGTATAAAGTAAACGGTGTAAAGACAGAATAAACGATCTTCTGTATAAAGAAAACGGTGTAAAGACAGAAAAAAGGGTTGTCTGTATAAGATAAACAGTGTAAAGACAGAATGAACGGTCGTCTGTATAAGGTAAACGGTGTAAAGACAGAATGAACGGTCGTCTGTATAAGGTAAACGGTGTAAAGACAGAATGAACGGTCGTCTGTATAAGGTAAACGGTGTAAAGACAGAATGAACGGTCGTCGGTATAAGGTAAACCGTGTAAAGACAGAATGAACGGTTGTCTGTATAAGGTAAACTGTGTAAAGACAGAATGAACGATCGTCTGTATAAGGTAAACGGTGTAAAGACAGAATGACGGTCGTCTGTATAAGATAAACGATGTAAAGACAGAATGAACGGTTGTCTGTATAAGATAAACGGTGTAAAGACAGAATGAACGGTTGTCTGTATAAGATAAACGATGTAAAGACAGAATGAACGGTTGTATGTATAAGATAAACGGTGTAAAGACAGAATGAACGGTTATCTGTATAAGATAAACGGTGTAAAGACAGAATGAACGGTCGTCTGTATAAGATAAACGTTATAAAGACAGAATAACCGATCTTCTGTATAAAGTAAACGGTGTAAAGACAGAATAAACGGTTGTCTGTATAAGGTAAACGGTGTAAAGACAGAATGAACGGTTGGTTGTATAAGATAAACGGTGTAAAGACAGAATGAACGGTTGTCTGTATAAGATAAACAGTGTAAAGACAGAATGAACGGTCGTCTGTATAAGGTAAACGGTGTAAAGACAGAATGAACGGTCGTCTGTATAAGGTAAACGGTGTAAAGACAGAATGAACGGTCGTCTGTATAAGGTAAACGGTGTAAAGACAGAATGAACGGTCGTCGGTATAAGGTAAACCGTGTAAAGACAGAATGAACGGTTGTCTGTATAAGGTAAACTGTGTAAAGACAGAATGAACGATCGTCTGTATAAGGTAAACGGTGTTAAGACAGAATGAACGGTTGTCTGTATAAGGTAAACGGTGTAAAGACAGAATGAACGGTCGTCTGTATAAGGTAAACGGTGTAAAGACAGAATGAACGGTCTTCTGTATAAGGTAAACGGGTGTAAAGACAGAATGAACGATCTTCTGTATAAAGTAAACGGTGTAAAGACAGAATGACGGTCGACGGTATAAAGTAAACGGTGTAAAGACAGAATGACAGTCGTCTGTATAAAGTAAACGGTGTGAACACAGAATGAACGGTCGTCGGTATAAAGTAAACGGTGTAAAGACAGAATGACGGTCGTCTGTATAAAGTAAACGATGTAAACACAGAATTAACGGTCGTCGGTATAAGGTAAACGGTGTAAACACAGAATGAACGGTTGTCTGTATAAAGTAAACGGTGTAAACACAGAATGAACGGTCGTATGTATGAGGTAAACGGTGTAAAATTGAATTAACGGTCGACGGTATAAGGTAAACGGTGTAAAACAGAATGAACGGTCGTCTGTATAAGGTAAACGATGTTAAGACGGAATGAACGGTCGTCTGTATAAAGTAAACGGTGTAAACACAGAATGAACGGTCGTATGTATGAGGTAAACGGTGTAAAACAGAATTAACGGTCGACGGTATAAGGTAAACGGTGTAAAACAGAATTAACGGTCGACGGTATAAGGTAAACGGTGCAAAACAGAATGAACGGTCGTCTGTATAAGGTAAACGGTGTAAACACAGAACGAAAGGTCGTCTGTATATGGTAAACGATGTTAAGACAGAATGGAACGATCGTCTGTATAAGGTAAACGATGTTAAGACAGAATGAACGATCGTCTGTATAAGGTAAACGATGTTAAGACAGAATGAACGGTTGTCTGTATAAGGTAAACGATGTTAAGACAGAATGAACGGTCGTTTGTATAAGGTAAACGCTGTAAAGACAGAAAGAACGGTCGTCTGTATAAGGTAAACGATGTTAAGTCAGAATGAACGGTCGTCTGCATAAGGTAAACGGTGTTAAGTCAGAATGAACTCCTGACTGTATAAGGTAAACGGTGTTAAGTCAGAATAAACGGCCGTCTGTATAAGGTAAACGATGTTAAGTCAGAATGAACGGTCGACTGTATAAGGTAAACGGTGTTGAGTCAGAATGAACGGTCGTTTGTATAAGGTAAACGGTGTAAAGACAGAATGAACGGTTGTCTGTATCAGGTAAACGGTGTAAATACAGAATGAACGGTTGTCTGTATCAGGTAAACGGTGTAAAGACAGACGAAATGGTCCTCTGTTTGAGGTAAACGGTGTAAATACAGAATAAACGGTTGTCTGTATAAGGTAAACGGTGTAAACACAGAATGAACAGTTGTCTGTATAAGGTAAACGGTGTAAAGACGAATGAATGGTCGTCTGTATAAGGTAAACGGTGTTAAGACAGAATGAACGGTTGTCTGTATAAGGTAAACGATATAAAGACAGAATGAACGGTTGTCTGTATAAGGTAAACGGTGTAAAGACGAATGAATGGTCGTCTGTATAAGGTAAACGGTGTTAAGACAGAAAGAACGGTTGATTGTATAAGGTAAACGGTGTTAAGTCAGAATGAACTGTTGTCTGTATAAGGTAAACGGTGTTAAGTCAGAATGAACTGTTGTCTGTATAAGGTAAACGGTGTTAAGTCAGAATGAACTGTTGTCTGTATAAGGTAAACGGTGTAAATACGAATGAATGGTCGTCTGTATAAGGTAAACGGTGTTAAGACAGAATGAACGGTCATCTGTATAAGGTTAACGGTGTTAAGACAGAATGTACGGTCATCTGTATAAGGTAAACGGTGTTAAGACAGAATGAACGGTTGTCTGTATAAGCTAAACGGTGTAAAGACAGAACGAACGGTCGTCGGTATAAGGTAAACGGTGTAAAGACAGAATGAACGGTCGTCGGTATAAGGTTAACGGTGTTAAGACAGATTGAACGGTCGTTGGTATAAGGTAAACGGTGTAAAGACAGAATGAAGGTCGTCTGTATAAGGTTAACGGTGTTAAGACAGAATGAACGGTCGTCGGTATAAGGTAAACGGTGTAAAGACAGAATGAAGGTCGTCTGTATAAGGTTAACGGTGTTAAGACAGAATGAACGGTATTCGGTATAAGGTAAACGGTGTAAAGACAGAATGAAGGTCGTCTGTATAAGGTTAACGGTGTTAAGAAAGAATGAACGGTCGACTGTATAAGGTAAACGGTGTAAACACAGAATGAACGCTTGTATGTATCAAGTAAATGGTGTAAAAACAGAATGAACGGTTGTCTGTATGAGGTAAATGGTGTAAAGACAGAATGAATGGTCGTCCGTATAAGGTAAACGGTGTAAAGACAGAATGAACGGTTGTCTGTATGAGGTAAATGGTGTAAAGACAGAATGAATGTTCGTCCGTATAAGGTAAACGGTGTAAAAACACAATGAACGGTTGTCTGTATGAGGTAAATGGTGTAAAGACAGAATGAATGGTCGTCCGTATAAGGTAAACGGTGTAAAGCCAGAATGAATGTTCGTCCGTATAATGTAAATGGTGTAAAAACAGAATGAACGGTCGTCTGTATAAGGTTAGCGGTGTTAAGACAGAATGAACGGTCGTCGGTATAAGGTAAACGGTGTAAAGACAGAATGAACGGCTGTATGTATCAAGTAAACGGTGTAAAAACAGTATGAACGGTTGTCTGTATGAGGTAAATGGTGTAAAGACAGAATGAATGGTCGTCCGTATAAGGTAAACGGTGTAAAAATAGAATGAATGTTCGTCCGTATAAGGTAAACGGTGTAAAAACAGAATGAACGGTTGTCTGTATGAGGTAAATGGTGTAACGACAGAATAAATGGTCGTCCGTATAAGGTAAACGGTGTAAAGACAGAATGGACGGTCATCTGTATAAGGTAAACGGTGTAAATACAAAATGAACGTTTGTCTGTATGAGGTAAACGGTGTAAATTCAGAATGAACGGTCGTCTGTATAAGGTAAACGGTGTAGAGACAGAATGAACTCCTGACTGTATAAGGTAAACGGTGTAAAGACAGAATGAATGTTCGTCGGTATAAGGTAAACGGTGTAAAGACAGAATGAACGGTCATCTGTATAAGGTAAACGGTGTAAATACAAAATGAACGTTTGTCTGTATGAGGTAAACGGTGTAAATTCAGAATGAACGGTCGTCTGTATAAGGTAAACGGTGTAGAGACAGAATGAACTCCTGACTGTATAAGGTAAACGGTGTAAAGACAGAATGAACGGTTGTCTGTATAAGGTAAATGGTGTAAAGACAGAACAAAGTGTTTTCGGTATAACGTAAACGGTGTAAAGACAGAATGAAGGTCGTCTGTTGTAGGTAAATGGTGTAAAGACATAATGAACGGTTGTCTGTATAAGGTAAACGGTGTAAATAAAGATTGAACGGTCGTCTGTATGAGGTAAAAGGTGTAAAGACAGAATGAACGGTAGTCTGTATAATGTAAACGGTGTAAAGACAGAATGAACGATTGTCTTTATGAGGTAAAAGGTGTAAATACAGAATGAATGGTAGTCTGTATAATGTAAACGGTGTTAAGACAGAACGAACGGTTATCTGTATAAAGTAAAAGGTCTAAATACAGAATGAACGGTTGTCTGTATAATGTAAACGGTGTAAATAAAGAATGAACGGTCGTCTGTATAATGTAAACGGTGTTAAGACAGAACGAACGGTTATCTGTATAAGGTAAAAGGTCTAAATACAGAATGAACGGTCATCTGTATAAGGTAAACGGTGTAAATAAAGACTGAACGGTCGTCGGTATAAGGTAAACGGTGTTAAGTCAGAATGAACGGTCGTTTGTATAAGGTAAACGGTGTAAAGACAGAATGAACGGTTGTCTGTATAAGGTAAACGGTGTAAAGACAGAATAAACGGTTGTTTGTATAAGGTAAACGGTGAAAAGACAGAATGAACGGTCGTCGGTATAAGGTAAACGGTGTAGAGACAGAATGAAATCCTGACTGTATAAGGTAAACGGTGTAAAGACAGAATGAACGGTTGTCTGTATAAGGTAAATGGTGTAAAGACAGAACGAAGTGTTTTCGGTATAACGTAAACGGTGTAAAGACAGAATGAAGGTCGTCTGTATAAGGTAAATGGTGTAAAGACATAATGAACGGTTGTCTGTATAAGGTAAACGGTGTAAATTAAGATTGAACGGTCGTCTGTATGAGGTAAAAGGTGTAAAGACAGAATGAACGGTAGTCTGTATAATGTAAACGGTGTAAAGACAGAATGAACGATTGTCTTTATGAGGTAAAAGGTGTAAATACAGAATGAATGGTAGTCTGTATAATGTAAACGGTGTTAAGACAGAACGAACGGTTATCTGTATAAAGTAAAAGGTCTAAATACAGAAAGAACGGTTGTCTGTATAATGTAAACGGTGTAAATAAAGACTGAACGGTCGTCTGTATAATGTAAACGGTGTTAAGACAGAACGAACGGTTATCTGTATAAGGTAAAAGTTCTAAATACAGAATGAACAGTCATCTGTATAAGGTAAAAGGTCTAAATACAGAATGAACGGTCATCTGTATAAGGTAAACGGTGTAAATAAAGACTGAACGGTCGTCGGTATAAGGTAAAAGGTGTTAAGTCAGAATGAACGGTCGTTTGTATAAGGTAAACGGTGTAAAGACAGAATGAAGGTCGTCTGTATAAGGTTAACGGTGTTAAGAAAGAATGAACGGTCGACTGTATAAGGTAAACGGTGTAAACACAGAATGAACGCTTGTATGTATCAAGTAAATGGTGTAAAAACAGAATGAACGGTTGTCTGTATGAGGTAAATGGTGTAAAGACAGAATGAATGGTCGTCCGTATAAGGTAAACGGTGTAAAGACAGAATGAACGGTTGTCTGTATGAGGTAAATGGTGTAAAGACAGAATGAATGTTCGTCCGTATAAGGTAAACGGTGTAAAAACACAATGAACGGTTGTCTGTATGAGGTAAATGGTGTAAAGACAGAATGAATGGTCGTCCGTATAAGGTAAACGGTGTAAAGCCAGAATGAATGTTCGTCCGTATAATGTAAATGGTGTAAAAACAGAATGAACGGTCGTCTGTATAAGGTTAGCGGTGTTAAGACAGAATGAACGGTCGTCGGTATAAGGTAAACGGTGTAAAGACAGAATGAACGGCTGTATGTATCAAGTAAACGGTGTAAAAACAGTATGAACGGTTGTCTGTATGAGGTAAATGGTGTAAAGACAGAATGAATGGTCGTCCGTATAAGGTAAACGGTGTAAAAATAGAATGAATGTTCGTCCGTATAAGGTAAACGGTGTAAAAACAGAATGAACGGTTGTCTGTATGAGGTAAATGGTGTAACGACAGAATAAATGGTCGTCCGTATAAGGTAAACGGTGTAAAGACAGAATGGACGGTCATCTGTATAAGGTAAACGGTGTAAATACAAAATGAACGTTTGTCTGTATGAGGTAAACGGTGTAAATTCAGAATGAACGGTCGTCTGTATAAGGTAAACGGTGTAGAGACAGAATGAACTCCTGACTGTATAAGGTAAACGGTGTAAAGACAGAATGAATGTTCGTCGGTATAAGGTAAACGGTGTAAAGACAGAATGAACGGTCATCTGTATAAGGTAAACGGTGTAAATACAAAATGAACGTTTGTCTGTATGAGGTAAACGGTGTAAATTCAGAATGAACGGTCGTCTGTATAAGGTAAACGGTGTAGAGACAGAATGAACTCCTGACTGTATAAGGTAAACGGTGTAAAGACAGAATGAACGGTTGTCTGTATAAGGTAAATGGTGTAAAGACAGAACAAAGTGTTTTCGGTATAACGTAAACGGTGTAAAGACAGAATGAAGGTCGTCTGTTGTAGGTAAATGGTGTAAAGACATAATGAACGGTTGTCTGTATAAGGTAAACGGTGTAAATAAAGATTGAACGGTCGTCTGTATGAGGTAAAAGGTGTAAAGACAGAATGAACGGTAGTCTGTATAATGTAAACGGTGTAAAGACAGAATGAACGATTGTCTTTATGAGGTAAAAGGTGTAAATACAGAATGAATGGTAGTCTGTATAATGTAAACGGTGTTAAGACAGAACGAACGGTTATCTGTATAAAGTAAAAGGTCTAAATACAGAATGAACGGTTGTCTGTATAATGTAAACGGTGTAAATAAAGAATGAACGGTCGTCTGTATAATGTAAACGGTGTTAAGACAGAACGAACGGTTATCTGTATAAGGTAAAAGGTCTAAATACAGAATGAACGGTCATCTGTATAAGGTAAACGGTGTAAATAAAGACTGAACGGTCGTCGGTATAAGGTAAACGGTGTTAAGTCAGAATGAACGGTCGTTTGTATAAGGTAAACGGTGTAAAGACAGAATGAACGGTTGTCTGTATAAGGTAAACGGTGTAAAGACAGAATAAACGGTTGTTTGTATAAGGTAAACGGTGAAAAGACAGAATGAACGGTCGTCGGTATAAGGTAAACGGTGTAGAGACAGAATGAAATCCTGACTGTATAAGGTAAACGGTGTAAAGACAGAATGAACGGTTGTCTGTATAAGGTAAATGGTGTAAAGACAGAACGAAGTGTTTTCGGTATAACGTAAACGGTGTAAAGACAGAATGAAGGTCGTCTGTATAAGGTAAATGGTGTAAAGACATAATGAACGGTTGTCTGTATAAGGTAAACGGTGTAAATTAAGATTGAACGGTCGTCTGTATGAGGTAAAAGGTGTAAAGACAGAATGAACGGTAGTCTGTATAATGTAAACGGTGTAAAGACAGAATGAACGATTGTCTTTATGAGGTAAAAGGTGTAAATACAGAATGAATGGTAGTCTGTATAATGTAAACGTTGTTAAGACAGAACGAACGGTTATCTGTATAAAGTAAAAGGTCTAAATACAGAAAGAACGGTTGTCTGTATAATGTAAACGGTGTAAATAAAGACTGAACGGTCGTCTGTATAATGTAAACGGTGTTAAGACAGAACGAACGGTTATCTGTATAAGGTAAAAGTTCTAAATACAGAATGAACAGTCATCTGTATAAGGTAAAAGGTCTAAATACAGAATGAACGGTCATCTGTATAAGGTAAACGGTGTAAATAAAGACTGAACGGTCGTCGGTATAAGGTAAAAGGTGTTAAGTCAGAATGAACGGTCGTTTGTATAAGGTAAACGGTGTAAAGACAGAATGAACGGTTGTCTGTATCAGGTAAACGGTGTAAAGACAGAATAAACGGTTGTTTGTATAAGGTAAACGGTGTTAAGTCAGAATGAACGGTCGTCTGTATAAGGTAAACGATGTTAAGTCAGAATGAACTCCTGACTGTATAAGGTAAACGGTGTTAAGACAAATTGAAGTGTTTTCGGTATATGGTTAACGTTGTAAAGACAGAATGAAGTGTTTTTGGTATAACGTAAACGGTGTAAAGACTGAATGAACGGTTGTCTGTATGAGGTAAACGGTGTAAAGACATAATAAACGGGCATCTGTATAAAGGTAAACCGTGTAAATACAAAATGAACGTTTGTCTGTATGAGGTTAACGGTGTAAATCAGAATAAACGGTCGTCTGTATAATGTTAACGATGTAAAGACAGAATGAATGGTCGTCTGTATAAGGTAAACGGTGTAAAGACAGAATGAACGGTTGTCTGTATAAGGTAAACGGTGTAAATACAGAATAAACGGTCGTCTGTATAAGGTAAACGGTGTAAAGACAGAATGAACGGTCGTCTGTATAAGGTTAACGGTGTTAAGACAGAATGAACGGTTGTCTGTATAAGGTAAACGATGTTAAGTCAGAATGAACGGTTGTCTGTATAAGGTAAACGGTGTAAAGACGAATGAATGGTCGTCTGTATAAGGTTAACGGTGTAAAGACAGAATGACCGTCGTCTGTATAAGGTAAATGGTGTAAAGACAGAATGAACGGTCATCTGTATAAGGTAAACGGTGTTAAGACAGAATGAACGGTTGTCTGTATAAGGTAAACGGTGTAAAGTCAGAATGACCGTCGTCTGTATAAGGTAAACGGTGTAAAGACAGAATGAACGGTTGTCTGTATAAGGTAAACGGTGTAAAGACAGAACGAACGGTCGTCGGTATAAGGTAAACGGTCTAAAGACATAATGAACGGTCGTCGGTATAAGGTAAACGGTGTAAACACTGAATGAACGGTCGTCGGTATAAGGTAAACGGTGTAAACACAGAACGAACGGTCGTCGGTATAAGGTAAACGCTGTAAAGACAGAATGAACGGTCGCCGGTATAAGGTAAACGGTGTAAAGACAGAATGAACGGTCGTCGGTATAAGGTAAACGGTGTAAACACAGAACAAACGGTCGTCGGTATAAGGTAAACGTTGTAAACATAGAACGAACGCTCGTCGGTATAAGGTAAACGGTGTAAAGACATACTGAACGGTCGACTGTATAAGGTAAATGGTGTAAATGCAGAATGAACGGTTGTCTGTATAAGGTAAACTGTGTAAAGACAGAATGAATGAACGGTCTTCTGTATAAGGTAAACGGTGTAAAGACAGAATGAACGGTCGTTTGTATAAGGTAAACGGTGTAAAGACAGAATGAACGGTTGTCTGTATAAGGTAAACGATGTTAAGTCAGAATGAACTCCTGACTGTATGAGGTAAACGGTGTAAAGACAGAATGAACGGTTGTCGGTATAAGGTAAACGGTGTAAAGACAGAATGAACGGTCGTCTGTATAAGGTAAACGGTGTAAAGACAGAATGAACGGTTGTCGGTATAAGATAAACGGTGTAACAACAGAACGGTCGTCTGTATGAGGTAAA
Source organism: Serripes groenlandicus (assembly GCA_031761405.1). NCBI lineage: Eukaryota > Metazoa > Mollusca > Bivalvia > Cardiida > Cardiidae > Serripes > Serripes groenlandicus. The sequence goes on from JASEVX010000002.1 coordinate 31,038,123, forward strand.
CGGTCTTAAGACAGAATGAACGGTTGTCGGTATAAGGTAAACGGTGTAACAACAGAACGGTCGTCTGTATGATATTAACTGTGTAAAGGCAGAATGAACGGTTGTCTGTATAAAGTAAACGGTGTAAAGACAGAATGAACGGTTGTCGGTATAAGGTAAACGGTGTAACAACAGAACGGTCGTCTTTATGAGGTAAACGGTGTAACAACATAACGGTCCTCTGTATGAGGTAAAAGGTGTAAAGACAGAATGAACGGTTGTCGGAATAAGGTAAACGGTGTAACAACAGAACGGTCGTCTGTATGATATTAACGGTGTAAAGGCAGAATGAACGGTTGTCCGTATAAGGTAAACGGTGTAAAGACAGAATGAACGGTTGTCTGTATAAGGTAAACGCTGTAACAACAGAACGGTCGTCTGTATCATGTAAACGGTGTAAAGACAGAATGAATGTTCGTCTGTATAAGGTAAACGGCGTAAACACAGAATGTACGGTTGACCCTTGTTCAAGGATACCGAACCTAAGAGAATTTTCTAAATCAAAGTACTGAAAGTACGTCAGGTAGAATTGTGATCTTTTAAGAGGAGATGAAGAAGTGCATATATAACTATTTATCTAAAGAAATCCCCACCATGACAGACACGAAAATGATTCATCAATCCAGAAGGAAATATTTCCAATATCCTAAATTCTTGTTGATCTGGTGAAAATTGATTGACCCCAACTCCGAATATATCATTCGGTCAACATAATACTTTTTTTAATTATCATAATACCCAATAACTCTACGGAAATCCCACAGAAACATTCATGACAGTACAGCGTCTTTCTATTTTTTGACTGTACTGAACCAACTGAAGCATTCAGAGTATGCAATTTATTAATACAATTTATTAATGTTTGCATCTCCAAAACAGAGGGCAAGCGTGGCCCTCAATCGATCACCTGGGTGATAAGCATATGTGTAACTGCTAATATCGGAGAAAATGTAATCAAGAGCGTGAATGAAACTGTCAGGAGTGGACACTGGAAATGAACGTATCAATAAAGGACATTTTGTTATGATATTAAAGTGTTGAACAGATTGTAAGAGGACCACCAAAGTATCATTCCCGTGAAGTTCGTTGATATTAGTCCATTGGTTTGAGTGGAGATTTTGTCTGAAGCTAAAAGATCATTTTATCCCTATTTTAGTAGCACCGCAGCTATTTTTTGAAACCAATCAATACGACTTTAACAAATTACAAATGTATCCTGAAATCAGACAAAAACTTGAATAGAAAAGGAGTTATTAAGGTTTGTCATTTTGCCACTTTGCTGATGCCGTCTTGCTGCCATGTTTTTCAACCAATCAATACGGCTTAAACAATCTTGTAGATGGTCTCTCAAGGAACATGTATACAAAATTATCTTAGATTCAGAGAAGAAGAATTGTACAGTTTATGCATTTGTCTCCCTTCCTACTGCCGTAGCAACAAAAGTTGATTTTATAATTTATATATTTGAATAAATTTAAAAGAGGACCACCAAATGAACATTCCTGAGAATTTTGTTGAAATTTCTCCGTGGATTAGGATGATATATCATTTGAAGCTAAACATTCAATAAACCCCATTTCTGATACATCCTGGTAACTATGCCATTCAACCAATCAAAATGGCTTAAATATTCATGAAGATAGTCACTGAGAGAACAAATAAGACAAGTACTTTCATAAGAATAAAGTTTTAAAATGTTGTCATGTTACCCTTTTCTGATGCCGCCTCGCTCGTCTTTTTTTTTTCTTAGAGAGTCTCTGAAGAAACATTTCTGCTAAATAACTGGAATCGGACAAGAATTATAAATGTTGGGCATATTACTCCCTTTCTTAGGTACTGCACAAACAAGAGTCCTACACATATCTTTCAACATGATTAAGAAAAGGACGGCCAAAAACATATTCCTTGTTTTTTTGTCCAGTGGATAAGGATAAGATGTTATTCGAAGCTAAACGTTCAATTTTCACTTTTTTAGATGCCACCTAGTTTTTATGACTTTCAACCAATCAATAAATCTTAAAACATGTAGAGGGTCACTAAATGAACAGTTCCGTTAAATTATCTTGAAATCAGTCAAGCACTTTCTTAATGTAATTTTAAAATGTTGTAATTTTGCCCCTTTTCTTATACTGTCTGATTGCCGTGTTTAACAACCAATCAATACGATTATATGTGTAGAGAGTTATCCAACGATAACATTATACCACATGATATTGGTACCAGACATGCTAAATAAGAGGAGAATATTTTTAACGATTGGGCAAAGTTCACCCTTTCTGATGCCACTGCAAGTTCTACGTAGAATATAAATTTACCGCGCAATTTCTTCATTTGCCACAATATTTCCCAAAGTCGTCCACGCAGAGACTTCGAAATGTATGTGCGTAAGGGTTGATATATGAATATTTCAGAATAGCATTGAAAACATTGTGGGAAAAGGAGATAAAATTTGTCTCCTTTTGCCATAATTTTTGAAAAGTTGTCTGCAGCAAATTCTTCTGCAAGGGGACATTCTTATCCTTTATTGCACTTAAAAATGACATTAACATATTCAGAGACTTACAATTTGATTTGGTTACCTAGAATAAGTGGTATGAACTTTATTTATTTGACTTTTGGTTATGTTTGCATTTGTAATTCAGTCTAGATATGTTTGCAGTATTTCGTTGGCGTATTGCTATGCTAGCAATGGTGTTCTAAGTCATTTACATCACGTGACTTCAAAATCTCACTTGTAACTATGGTAGCCTTGCTATGCAATTCTACAAAAAAGCGCACACTTTCTTATTTAGCCATGTTTTCAAAGATCGTCTTCCACATATGTGTCAAAAGTCTCCCGTATCAGTTAAATGGTTAAAAGCCTGAGCAGTTTATCAATCTTCCAGCAAATCGACCCTTACATTAATTTTGACAAGTGTGGACACTTTCTCATTGTTCAACAATGTTTATAGAGTTTTTCGTCTTCCAAAGATGTGCGAAAACATGTTGCATCATGTAAATACTAACCCTTTCGCACATACAGCACTTATGCAGCAGACGATATTGAAAATATCTATACACAAATATGGTATATATCAATTTATACATAAACGTTCGATTGTTGAATAGCGTTGAAAGCTTCATGAGCAATATCCTTTGTTGCAACAATTCTTTTTAAATGCCCCAAACCAAAGGAAATAATACATACATGTAGTTCTCAAAACTACAATACTTATCTCCCTTGACGACCATTTTGATAGGCAAATTTATTATATGTTGAATAGAGAAATATCAAATATAATTGAATAAAACAATTGCATGTGCACAAATAATTAAATACGGCTGGCATGGTTGGGTGCACTTGGACGAGGCGGCACAGTTGATTGTCCAGTACGTGTTTGTTTACCGAGGTGTCATTAAAGGGCATTCTGTCGCCTTGATATTACTGATTTAATTTTGAAAACTGCTTAAAAACAACAACAAATCAAACATTGGGTTCAGATTGCGGTATTACAGCATCATAAGACAAATAAATAACATCTGAAAGATTGAAAATGAATGATAAGGAGTTTAAGCATTGTTCGAAAGGAGTAAGTTCTCATCTTTCGTTAATCTTTTCCCATAAACAACACATCTGCGGAAGATGACTTTGAAACATTAAGTCAAATATATTGAAACTCTTTGAAAGAAAGAAATATTATTGAATAAATTAGAAAAAAGTTTGGCAAAAGAAATCAAAACACTCAAAGCGCTGCCAACAATGGACTAACTGCAGATCACGGACTGCAAGGATTACCGATCAAATACCACATACACTTCACAAGAAGACCTTCTTATAATACTTTTAAATTTAACATGATTCATTTTATAAAAAAAATAATAGAATATTTGCAATGCGCTATAATAGAACAATAATGATTGGTCTGTGCCTTGAGATTATGTTACAGTAAACTACGTTAATACAACATATTACAACTTATAGGGGTCAGTCTAGCATGGATTTATACAGTCACAGTCACAGCTGCCTCAAAACAACTGAACATGTTATTTTTCCATGACATAGGTGAACAAATACATGCACTGTTTTTTATTCTTTCAAATTCTCAATAAGTGTGAATGTTCAATGAGCAGGTTGTATAAGTTGTTGATCTAAATGTCGGTCGGTGGTACTTTTTACTCTGTAGTGTTTTTCACGATACACAATTTCTATTGATATTTATACCGTTAAATTTAGGAACAGCTGAATAGCTAAGTAGAATATTTAATACTTCAAAGATTAACATGAAATGCATGGATATTATAGAAATATGTTACACTTAGAGGCGTCGCTTTGAGTGGATACACTTCCATTCATGCGTTCGTTTGTACAAAACACTCTCCCCTTCAAATGTCAGCAATTTTGAAATCGCAATCATAATTACACCTGCGGAAAGTACGCACATACTGCTTTAATTTGTTAAGTGTGTGAATGACACCTGAAGAAAGTATGCAAATACTGCTTTAATTTGTCCATGCATGTTGCGCGGGATCAAGTTATAATGACAGTATAGAAATACATTATAATTTTTAATCATGTAATTCATAAATTTCAACATAAAATTTCTTTCGAGTTCTTTCTTTTTGGTAAGTGATGTCGAACCAAATCAATTGTCGAAAGGTACACCATGGGGATAAGCTGGCAACAGTCCATTCATTTTTTAAAAAATATTCCACAGATCTTCATTGACATTATATACGATCAGCAACTACCAAGACACCCAAAGGTGTTCAAAACAGAAAGCTGATATGGAAATATTCCACAGATCTTCATTGACATTATATACGATCAGCAACTACCAAGACACCCAAAGGTGTTCAAAACAGAAAGCTGATATGGAAAGACAGAAGTGAAGTTATTCAATGCCGAAATTGTAAAACACAAGGTTAGATGTAGATATGGACGGTTCTCTATGAAAACCAACCTTAACGTAATTACTACACGTGTAGATATGGACGGTGCTCCAGGAAAACCAACCTTAACGTAATTATTACACGTATTGGTATGGACGGTGCTCTAGGAAAACCAACCTTTACGTAATTATTACACATGTAGATATGGACGGTGCTCAAGGAAAACCATCCGTAACGTAATTATTAAACATGTAGATATGGACGGTGCTCAAGGAAAACCATCCGTAACATAATTATTAAACATGTAGATATGGACGGTGCTCAAGGAAAACCATCCGTAACGTAATTATTACACGTGTTGATATGGACGGTGCTCAAGGAAAACCATCCTTAACGTAATTATTAAACATGTAGATATGGACGATACTCTAGGAAAACCATCCTTAACGTAATTATTAAACATGTAGATATGGACGATGCTCTAGGAAAACCATCCTTAACGTAATTATTACACGTGTATATATGGACGGAGCTTTAGGAAATCCATCCTTAACGTAATTATTACACGTGTAGATATTACGGTACTCTTGGAAAACCATCCTTAACGTAATTATTTCACGTGTTTATATGGACGGTGGTCCAGGAAAACCAACCTTAACGTAATTATTAAACATGTAGATATGGACGGTGCTCAAGGAAAACCATTCTTAACGTAATTATTGCACGTGTAGATATGGACGATACTCTAGGAGAACCATCCTTAACGTAATTATTACATGTGTAGATATGGACGGTGATCTAGGAAAACCATCCTTAACGTAATTATTACATGTGTAGATATGGACGGTCATCTAGGAAAACCAACCTTAACGTAATTATTATACGTGTAGATATGGACGGTGATCTAGGAAAACCATCCTTAACGTAATTATTAAACATGTAGATATGGACGGTACTCTAGGAAAACCATCCTTAACGTAATTATTACACGAGTAGATATGGACGTTGCTCAAGGAAATCCATCCTGAACGTAATTATTACACGTGTAGATATGGACGATACTCTAGGAAAACCAACCGTAACGTGATTATTACACGTGTAGATATGGACGGTGCTTAAGGAAAACCATCCTTAACGTAATTATTATAAGTGTAGATATGAACGATACTCAAGGAAAACCATCCTTAACGTAATTATTACACGTGTAGATATGAACGATACTTAAGGAAAACCATCCTTAACGTAATTATTACACATGTAGATATGGACGGTGCTCAAGGAAAACCATCCTAAACGTAACTATTAAACATGTAGATATGGACGGTGCTCAAGGAAAACCTTCCTTAACGTAATTATTACACATGTAGATATGGACGGTACTCTAGGAAAACCATCCGTAACGTAATTATTACACGTGTAGTTATGGACGATGCTCTAGGAAAACCATCCTTAACCTAATTATTACACATGTAGATATGGACGGTGCTCAAGGAAAACCATCCTTAACGTAATTATTACACATGTAGATATGGATGGTGCTCAAGGAAAACCATCCTTAACGTAATTATTACACGTGTAGATATGGACGGTGCTCAAGGAAAACCATCCTTAACGTAATTATTAAACATGTAGATATGGACGGTGCAAAAGTAAAACCATCCTTAACGTAATTATTACACATGTAGATATGGACGGTGCTCAAGGAAAACCATCCTTACCTTAATTATTACAGGTGTAGATATGAACGGAGCTCTGGGAAAACCATCCTTAACGTGATTATTACACGTAGATATGGACGGAGCTCTGGGAAAACCATCCTTAACGTAATTATTACACGTGTATATATGGACGGAGTTTTAGGAAATCCATCCTTAACGCAATTATTACACGTGTAGATATGGACGGTGCTCCCCTTCTCTTGTTGGTACTGCCCTCTCCTCCTCTTCCCTTCTTTTATTGGGCATCCAGGAAAACCATCCTTTACGTAATTATTACTCGCGTGTAAACAGACATGTCTGCCAGTTTATGCCAAGGACTAAAAGGGATTCCGTTTTACATAAGTTTGTTGACATTTTCTTTCTTTTTTATTTTCTTGCCCATCACAGGTATAGTCTAGTTAAGGGAAACAAATATAAAAAGGATGTGTTATGAAGTTTAACATTTATCTCCCTTTAACAATGTCGCCATGTATTTTTTCTTTTTAATTGTTTGTTTGTTTGTTTGTTTGTTTTCAAATTGCTGCTTTTAATGCCGCTTTTTAAATGTGTACCACATCGTTTCCTGTGCAAGTTTTCAATGCTTCTGGCTGACAACAGCGAGTCGATTGAATCCACCACCACGCGCACCCAAGTTTGACGTTAGTTGTTTATGCAATTAACAGATAAACATGTCATATAAAAATCAATTGAAGGTCTCTGCCAGTGAGAAATAAATTAAGAGTCGAATTATAATATGTGTATTCTACATTTGCACGGCCCGATATAACTAAAATATTGTTAAAATTAACGTAAAATCTCAAACAACAAACTTATCATTTTCTAATGGGGTTTCACAAAGCATAGGGAAAAACTAGAATACAGTGCTTTTGAATTTATTTTAAATGTTTGAAGGAGTTGGGTGCAGAGCTGTAAACTGTTGTTGGCACCACAGATATGAGGAATTTATGATGAAGTTAATTATAAGATATTTTTGAATAATAATAATATAGTTTGCCCACAGCGAGAATCGAACTCTGGTCTCCGAAGGGCAAACCACTGCGCCACCCTGACTATTTTATTTTATTGAGTAAATATATATCATGAAATATTCTACATACATATGCTATGTTACATTGTAGTCTTGAGTACATTCCCCTCATTTCTGCGTATCATAGTAAATCGGAAACCAGACTAATGCGTTGTTATTAGGGATGGCAACAGTTACCGATATTACTAACCGGTTACTCGTATAATTGTGTAACCGGTTACTCGGTTAACCGTATAGATTCATAGAACATAAATATTGTTATTGTTGTTGTTGATTTAACTCGTCATGTATATATCAGACTAAAGCGTTGTTATCGGAACGTTTCCATTCGTGTCAACCAACTGTTTTAATCGTGTGTTTTTAATTTATAGTAAAAAAAAAACTTGTTTTTTTAACGAAGAGACCGTTATACGATTTATAATGTTGAATGAAAGACGGGCATAGCTGCATATCTTTCAATACCAACTCAGTGGAAATGTGTTTAAAACTTAAAACTACTCTTTAAATGTTTTAATCTTATTGGTAAATAATTTGCAAATACAATTATTCGAATTTATCAAATTCATTCCAATGTCATTAATAAGTCATTATTATGTAATTCTAGCCTTGTATAAGACATCAAAGTTTAGCTTAGCAAATAAATGCATGGTCCTATCAGTGTCTCTTCTTTCCAACGACAAATAAAAGCGTAACAGTTTTGAAAATGACTTGGAAGTTTCTTAAAACATTTTATGACTTATTGGCGAACAATTCAGTGCCATATCAGTTTGCGTGGCTGCACTTTTTCATCTGGATCTACACTGGTCGCAACATTCAAGCGTTTGATTTCACAGAGCGTCAATCAATTAATAAATCCCTTACCTTCGACGAAGGCTATCAAACCAGGAATTGGAATTCGAACTCTGGTTCGGTTATTCCCTTTTTCTTGATGATTCATAAATGCCATTGTGACGGACGTAACCGGTCTTGGCCAAGGGATTATTAGTCTATGCGGCAAGGTAGCCAGTTGAAATAATGTGAGGAAAACTGGTGTGGGAAAGTCAGGATAAAGACGTTAGGTGAACTGGCCGTCGTCTTATTGGTGACCTGGCCGACATATAGCTGAATGTTTGACTCAACTTAATAAGTTTCATTCCAAATAGTATATATGTAAAAATATTCGGTCGTCTAACAAACAGACAATTAGTGTTTTCTTTATTACAGTAGTTACCAATTAATGATAGAAAAACAACAATATCAGGTTACAACGTATGTGCCGAGTAAACCTACACAGGAGGTGTTTGCGACAGGAAAATAAGTAAATAGTTAACAAACAGAAAATTAGTTTTTTTCTTTATTGCTCTAATTATAAATTAATGGTAGACAGAACTAATATAATGAGACTACAAATGAGCCACGTTACGTGAAAACCTACGCATGGTGCGTTTGTGACAAGCAAATAAGTTCATAGTTAAAAAAACAGACAATTAGTGTTTTCTTTATTGTACTAATTACTAATAAATAGAAGAAAAACAACACCACAATGTGACCACAAATGAGTCAGGTTTCACAAATGAAGACCCAGATCAACATAAGCTTCGTTCGGCACAGTCAGGTCAGGATCGTTCACGTTTACTCTTTCGTCGTGCAAACATTCCAAAAGGTTTTTGAGATTGGGTACGATCACCGACAAACGCTCCAAGCAAACACTCTGTCGTAATTGCTTAAAAGTGACTCTGGTTCGGTTATTTCTTTTTCTTGATGATTCATAAATGCCATTGTGACTGACGTAACCTGTCTTCGCCAAGGGATTACTAGTCTGTGCGTTAAGGTAGCCAGTTGTCAATACAATCGAGTGCGGCCTTTTTCACAGTTATGGCAACATTCCCGAATGAATAATAAACCTCTTGTCAGATACATGTGACAAATTGAAAAGAACAAACGGTGAAATACAACTCTGGATATTTTATCTATTTTTCCGAGTTCTCGGTTAATTTAATTACTAACCGATTAATCGAATAACATACGGATAACCGAGTAACCGATTAATCGCTGACATCCCTAGTTGTTATTAAAAATAACTCAGGTCTAAGTTATATAATATAAAGCATGTTAATTGTTAAGATCAACCATTATTTACTTTTCATTTCACTCTTTTGATTCCTCGTTGGTATATATTAAGTCACTGGGACTTGACTATCTGTAAAAATATTGTTTGAGTCGGAATCGAACATCTGATAGGACACGATTCATAGACAACGGGTCACATGTATTTCCATGAATTCGTTTGTTGACAGCGCAGAAATACATTTTTCATTTTGAATTCTGTAATTCATATATTTTACAGCACATTGTTTGTGTAGTCCTTTCTATTGAGTCAGAGATGTCAAATCAAATCCATTTCCGGTTGATATCCCACCAAGTTAACTCATTTTGTTTATTTCAGTGACGGACTATTTGGCAGTACGATACTGTAGACATGGATACTCTGGAACTAGAGCATTCATGTTTAGCAAAAAATCCACACATATATGTGCTTTCATTGAGAGTATAAACAATCTACGAATAGCAAGACATCTTACTGACCCGAAATGGTGTTCATTAATACAGAATTACTGTAGAAAGAAATAGTTTAAGTCATTCATTGCCGATATTGTAATTAGACTTTAACAATAGGGACTGATTCCTGTCTAGATTTCTACGAGTGTCTTCGGAATTCGCCTACTATAGTAATTGGCTCTGACGAGCCCTTTTCTAAAAACGAAGTTGATGTATCCTAACAATTTCGAGTCTGTAGACCCATTACAGTTTGCGATCAATCCAGGCGTCGTGAGTTAAAACCTTTTTCCTGTCTGTGACTCGTTCTGATGATTGACAAATGTCATTGTGACTATAGTGTCAATCGTCTTCTACCAATTGATTAGAAATCGTTTATGTTGGAAATTAACGATTTGTCTAGAAAAACCGGTGCAAGAAAGACAGGAGGCACATGTTTATGTCAGCTGGTCGGGGTTATATACCTAGAAAAACTGTTGAAAACTCAATTCTTAAAATAAAAGTATAATGTCGTCACTGTACGTTTTCGTTTTTAGCGCTCAGGGTATCGGGGTTAGCATTATGACTAACTCACTGGTGTGGGGATAAATGGATCAGAAGTACTGTTGACTTACCCAAGAGACGCCGTGATATAACTGAAGTACTGTTGACTTACCCAAGAGACGCCGTGATATAACTGTTGACTTACCCAAAAGACGCCGTGATATAACTGTTGACTTACCCAAGAGACGCCGTGATATAACTGTTGACTTACCCAATAGACGCCGTGATATAACTGTTGACTTACCCAAGAGACGCCGTGATATAACTGTTGACTTACCCAAGAGACGCCGTGATATAACTGTTGACTTACCAAAGAGACGCCGTGATATAACTGTTGACTTACCCAAGAGACGCCGTGATATAACTGTTGACTTACACAAGAGACGCCGTGATATAACTGTTGACTTACACAAAAGACGCCGTGATATAACTGTTGACTTACCCAAGAGTCGCCGTGATATAACTGTTGACTTACCCAATAGACGCCGTGATATAACTGTTGACTTATCCAAGAGACGCCGTGATATAACTGTTGACTTACCCAAGAGACGCCGTGATATAACTGTTGACTTACCAAAGAGACGCCGTGATATAACTGTTGACTTAACCAAGAGACGCCGTGATATAACTGTTGACTTACACAAGAGACGCCGTGATATAACTGTTGACTTACCCAAGAGACGCCGTGATATAACTGTTGACTTACCCAAGAGACGCCGTGATATAACTGTTGACTTACCCAAGAGACGCCGTGATATAACTGTTGACTTACCCAAGAGACGCCGTGATATAACTGTTGACTTACCCAAGAGACGCCGTGATATAACTGTTGACTTACCCAAGAGACGCCGTGATATAACTGTTGACTTACCCAAGAGACGCCGTGATATAACTGAATTAGTGTTGAAAGCGGCGTACAACACCAAACAATCAATCCATCATATAAAACATAATAAAGCCAGTTTACATATAAACTGTATTAAACATCGGTTACGACACTAGCTTTCAATTATCATGCAAATTGTCAACTTACTTGAGACTTAGCCAAAACTCACGCCGCTCATTTGAAAAAAAAAACGCAAGCCAGAACCGGTTCATCGCGGGATTCGAACCGAGGACTGCCATCTCGAGATGCAGCCTCTTATAACACTGACTGGCGTTTTCCGCAACAAAAGGAGTTGGTGTTTCTATGAACTTTGTGTGTCACGTTAGCTAATGGTCGCTTACCCATCAATATAATTGCCGCATATACGCTGTAAATTGAATTGCAGATTCGTTACATGTTTATGTATCATATATGTTTCTGTATGTTTCACTGCGTGGTGATATATAAGTGCAAAGTAGTGATCTGGTTCTGATCTGTTTCTGTATGTTTCACTGCCTGGTGATATATACTTGAAAAGTACTGACCTGGTTCTGATCTGTTTCTGTATGTTTCACTGCCTGGTGATATATACTTGCAAAGTACTGACCTGGTCCTTATCTGTTTCTGTATGTTTCACTGCCTGGTGATATATAAGTGTAAAGTACTGACCATGTTCTGATCTGTTTCTGTATATTTCACTGCCTGGTAATATATAATTGCAAAGTACTGACCAAGTTCTGATCTGTTTCTGTATATTTCACTGCCTGGTGATATATAATTGCAAAGTACTGACCAAGTTCTGATCTGTTTCTGTATATTTCACTGCCTGGTAATATATAATTGCAAAGTACTGACCAAGTTCTGATCTGTTTCTGTATATTTCACTGCCTGGTGATATATAATTGCAAAGTACTGCTCAAGTTCTGATCTGGTTCTGTATGTTTCACTGCCTGGTGATATATAGGTGCAAAGTTCTGACCAGGTTCCGATCTGTTTCTGTATGTTTCAGTGCCTGGTGATATATAAGTGTAAAGTACTGACCTGGTTCTGATCTGTTTCTGTATGTTTCACTGCGTTGTGATATGTAAGTGTAAAGTATCGACCTGGTTCTGTTCTGTTTATGTATGTTTCACTGCAGGTGATATATAAGTTTAAAGTACTGATCTGTTTGCAGTTTGGACTATTATTGACTCGTCGTACCGGTATTCTATACATGTACGCTTGCATAAAACTAGTGTGGCTACATTTCTAGATTTGTTATCAAAAGACACCTATATGTCTATATGATATTATGGAACGCCTTTACTGTCTTATGATAAATTATTTGCTTATATACGGTAGATATTTCATTATATGCAGTAGGTCTTTTATTATATGCAGTAGATATTTCATTATGTGTGGTACTTTTTCTTTATATGCTGTACTGTATTGGTTATATGTAGTGCAGCTCTTCTTATATGTGGTGGTACTGTCTTTATATGCAGTGCATTCGAATTTGTGTGCGGTACAAAGACCAATATATGCAGTAGATTTGTTATTGTGTGTAGTAGATAAAACGTTATACGAGGTGCTTTTTACATTATATGATGTGCAAACTTAAATATGTGTGATAGTCACTGTGTCCATTATGTGTGGTGCTTTTTTCCGTATATGCTGTGCGGTAGTATTTTCTTTAAATGCGATAGTTTCGTCATTATGATGAAATATCTACCGTATATAAGCAAACAAGCTTACCATATGATATACAGGCGGACATTGAAGAGTCGGGTGAGACCCCAAATCGTCAGACGCAACTCATACCCATAACATTGACCCCTAATGTATGCTCGAGGGTCAGAATAAGGTCAATTTAGTCGAGTTATACCATAGCATAGTGTATTTCCAGAACATTGCTTTAAGTGCCATGTGTAGATCCTGATCAGACATTGCTTCTACGTCGAAATCAATCAATCTCTTAACCAATTAAGTGTTCTTGTTCCCTTTCTTTCATGACACAGGAGAAATATAAAATAGTTGTAACTTAGTATTGTTAAATTTCATAATGACTTCAGTGTCAGCTTTCCTACCTCAGTTGTCATGACAGACTGTAATTGCGATGCAATTAAAAAATACTCTTTGTATTTTGTTAACGGAATGTACTCGCAATTATTGTATTGTATTACAAAGGAACGGAAAATGCAACAAAGGAATTTTAATAATAGAGCAAAACGGAAAAGATGGTAAAAACGCATGAACCGCGTAGGTCACAAATGGGTCTTGCTGCATCTACCATCAATGAGGACTCGAACTCTCATTAGAGCCTCTACTGGCCGCCTTATTCCTAGATAAGAAGAGTTAGGCACGCTACTCCTGACAAAAATATGTAGTCGAGCTTCGATAGTTAGTAAAGGCGTGAGCAATCAATCAGTGGTCGGGAGTTCGAACAACGGCTCAGTCATTCATTATTTCCGATGATAGACAAACGGCATTGTGACCAGCGTCACTCTGTGTTGTTGTTTTTTTCACTATTGGGCTAAATAGCCTTCATGGAAAGGTTTTCAGTTACCTGGAAAGAATGTGTGGAGTACTAGTGCGGGAAAACCAGGAAACACTTGGTTACGTGAACATACCTTCGAGATATAGCGGGACTACTGTTGACAATAGAGTAATCTCCCTCCCACCTATTAATCACTCTGATTGTTTGATGTTTTACGCCGCTTTCAATAATTGTTCAGTTATATCACGGCACTTCCTGGGTAAGTTACCAGTACTAATGGTCCATTTATCCTGACACCAGCCAATCCGTCGTTATGCTTACCCCGCAACCCTGAGTCTCAAAGAGGGCAGCCATTACTACCCATTTTAAAGCCTTTGGTGTGACCCTACCGGGGATCGAACTCACGACCTCGCGCACCCGAGACGCCAGGAAAATGGTGTAGCCACGTTATACACGTTATTCTTGGCTTATATATTCGTAATTACTCACACATATAACTATTCAAGTAGCTATCTCCTTGTGTAAAATGATCTATTGACACTCAACTGGGATGGAACAATAACAAATTACACATGAAGTGTATCAAATCTAGACTATAACATGGATCAGCAATCTCTCCTTTTGTCACAACGTTTTAAAAGCAGTTTGATGCAGGGACGTCAGAACATGTTTGTATGTAGGGAATAGTTAGATATAAAGAAGATCGATGCTACAGTACAATCAGTCGGGGGTCGAATCCACGACCACCTGTACAATAAAATCAAGTGCCTTGTTCCTAAAGTAACTACCCAGGAATCACGTTCTCGTGCCATACTCGTCGTCTTCACCACAGTTATATTATAACAGCTTAACCGTGTTCACATACAACTAAACTGCAACAGAAAAAATAACTAGTAAACAATGTGAACAAATCGCTAAACATGAAAGTATAAGTATTAGTGAAAAGAGCTGAAAACACTGTGTTAAAAGGAGAAATTGATCATTTTAAAAAATTCCTCCTTTTTTCACAATGTTTTCAAAAGCCGTCTGCCGCAGATGTGTATAAAACGTATGTATGTGGAACATGGTAAAATGGAAAAATGACCGATGTTGCAGGACAATCACCCAAGGTGGACGCTTTATTACTGAACCACAGAGACGGTCTACACGCATTTATAAAGCTGAACCACCGAGACTGTCTACACGCATTTATAAAGCTGAACCACCGAGACGGTCTACACGCATTTATAAAGCTGAACCACCGAGACGGTCTACACGCATTTATAAAGCTGAACCACCGAGACGGTCTACACGCATTTATAAAGCTGAACCACCGAGACTGTCAACACGCATTTAAAAGCTGAACCTCAGAGACTATCTACACGCATTTATAAAGCTGAACCACCGAGACTGTCTACACGCATTTATAAAGCTGAACCACCGAGACTGTCTACACGCATTTATAAAGCTGAACCACCGAGACGGTCTACACGCATTTATAAAGCTGAACCACCGAGACGGTCTACACGCATTTATAAAGCTGAACCACCGAGACTGTCTACACGCATTTAAAAGCTGAACCACCGAGACTGTCTACACACATTTATAAAGCTGAACCACCGAGACGGTCTACACGCATTTATAAAGCTGAACCACCGAGACTGTCTACACGCATTTATAAAGCTGAAGCACCGAGACTGTCTACACGCATTTATAAAGCTGAACCACCGAGACGGTCTACACGCATTTATAAAGCTGAACTACCGAGACGGTCTACACGCATTTATAAAGCTGAACCACCGAGACGGTCTACACGCATTTATAAAGCTGAACCACCGAGACGGTCTACAAACATTTATAAAGCTGAACTACCGAGACGGTCTACACGCATTTATAAAGCTGAACCACCGAAAAGGTATACACGCATTTATAAAGCTGAACCACCGAGACGGTCTACACGCATTTATAAATCTGAACCACCGAGACGGTCTACACGCATTTATAAAGCTGAACCTCAGAGACGGTCTACACGCATTTATAAAGCTGAACCACCGAGACGGTCTACAAGCATTTATAAAGCTGAACCACCGAGACGGTCTACAAGCATTTATAAAGCTAAGCCAGAGGTTCTATGCTAAGGGATCCGAATGGATAATGAGATATACAAGTAAACATTATTGAAACCTTCTTAAGGATCTGAATGGATAATGAGATATACCAGTAAACATTCTCGAAACCTTTTTAAGGATCCGAAGAGATATTGTGATATACCAGTAAACATTCTTGAAACCTTCTTAAGGATCCGAAGAGATATTGTGATATACCAGTAACATTCTTGAAACATTCTTAAGGATCTGAATGAATATTGAGATATACCAGTAAACATTCTTGAAACCTTCTTAAGGATCTTTATGGATATTGAGATATATCAGTAACCATTCTTGAAACCTTCTTAAGGATCTTTATGGATATTGAGATATACCAGTAAACATTGTTGAAACCTTCTTAAGGATTCGAATGGATATTGAGATATACCAGTAAACATTCGTGAAAACTTCTTAAGGATCTTTATGGATAGTGAGACATACCAGTAAACATTGTTGAAACCTTCTTAAGGATTCGAATGGATATTGAGATATACCAGTAAACATTGTTGAAACCTTCTTAAGGATCCGAATGGATATTGAGATATACCAGTAAACATTGTTGAAACCTTCTTAAGGATTCGAATGGATATTGAGATATACCAGTAAACATTCTTAAAACCTTCTTAAGGATACGAATGGATATTGTGATATACCAGTAAACATTCTTGAAACCTTCTTAAGGATCCGAATGGATATTGAGATATACCAATAAACATTGTTGAAACCTTCTTAAGGATTCGAATGCATAGAATGATATATGAGTAAACATTGTTGAAACCTTCTTAATGATCCGAATGGATATTGAGATATGCCAGTAAACATTCTTGAAACCTCCTTAAGCATACGAATGGATATTGTGATATACCAGTAAACATTCTTGAAACCTTCTTCAGGATCTTTATGGATATTGAGATATACCAGTAAACATAGTTGAAACATTCTAAAGGATTCGAATGGATATTGAGATATACCAGTAAACATTATTGAAACCTTATTAAGGATCTGAATGGATATTGTGATATACCAGTAAACATTCTTGAAACCTTCTTAAGGATCTTTATGAATATTGAGATATACCAGTAAACATTGTTGAAACCTTCTAAAGGATTCGAATGGATATTGAGATATACCAGTAAACATTCTTGAAACCTTATTAAGGATCTGAATGGATATTGTGATATACCAGTAAACATTCTTGAAACCTTCTTAAGGATCTTTATGGATATTGAGATATACCAGTAAACATTGTTGAAACCTTCTAAATGGTCCGAATGGATATTGAGATATACCAGTAAACATTGTTGAAACCTTCTTAAGGATTCGAATGGATTTTGAGATATACTAGTAAACATTCTTGAAACCTTCTAAAGGATCCGAATGGATATTGTGATATACCAGTAAACATTCTTGAAACCTTCTTAAGGATTCGAATGGATATTGTGATATACCAGTAAACATTCTTGAAACCTTCTAAAGGATCCGAATGGATATTGTGATATACCAGTAAACATTCTTGAAACCTTCTTAAGGATTCGAATGGATATTGAGATATACCAGTAAACATAGTTGAAACCTTCTAAAGAATTCGAATGGATATTGAGATATACCAGTAAACATTATTGAAACCTTATTAAGGATCTGAATGGATATTGTGATATACCAGTAAACATTCTTGAAACCTTCTTAATGATCTTTATGGATATTGTGATATACCAGTAAACATTGTTGAAACCTTCTAAAGGATTCGAATGGATATTGAGATATACCAGTAAACATTCTTGAAACCTTATTAAGGATCTGAATGGATATTGTGATATACCAGTAAACATTCTTGAAACCTTCTTAAGGATCTTTATGGATATTGAGATATACCAGTAAACATTGTTGAAACCTTCTAAATGATCCGAATGGATATTGAGATATACCAGTAAACATTGTTGAAACCTTCTTAAGGATCTTTATGGATATTGAGATATACCAGTAAACATTGTTGAAACCTTCTAAATGGTCCGAATGGATATTGAGATATACCAGTAAACATTGTTGAAACCTTCTTAAGGATTCGAATTGATTTTGAGATATACTAGTAAACATTCTTGAAACCTTCTAAAGGATCCGAATGGATATTGTGATACACCAGTAAACATTCTTGAAACCTTCTTAAGGATTCGAATGGATATTGTGATATACCAGTAAACATTCTTGAAACCTTCTAAAGGATCCGAATGGATATTGTGATATACCAGTAAACATTCTTGAAACCTTCTTAAGGATTCGAATGGATATTGTGATATACCAGTAAACATTGTTGAAACCTTCTAAAGGATTCGAATTGATTTTGAGATATACTAGTAAACATTCTTGAAACCTTCTAAAGGATCTGAATGGATATTGTGATATACCAGTAAACATTCTTGAAACCTTCTTAAGGATTCGAATGGATATTGAGATATACCAGTAAACATTGTTGAAACCTTCTTAAGGATCCGAATGGATATTGAGATACACCAGTAAACATTCTTGAAACCTTCTTAAGGATCCGAATGGATAGCGTGATATATCAGTAAATATTGTTGAAACCTTCTTAAGGATCTTTATGGATATTGAGATATATCAGTAAAGATTCTTGAAACCTTCTTAAGGATCTTTATGGATATTGAGATATACCAGTAAACATTGTTGAAACCTTCTAAAGGATTCGAATGGATATTGAGATATACCAGTAAACATTCTTGAAACCTTATTAAGGATCTGAATCGATATTGTGATATACCAGTAAACATTCTTGAAACCTTCTTAAGGATCTTTATGGATATTGAGATATACCAGTAAACATTGTTGAAACCTTCTAAATGATCCGAATGGATATTGAGATATACCAGTAAACATTGTTGAAACCTTCTTAAGGATCTTTATGGATATTGAGATATACCAGTAAACATTCTTGAAACCTTCTTAAGGATTCGAATGGATATTGAGATATACCAGTAAACATAGTTGAAACCTTCTAAAGGATTCGAATGGATATTGAGATATACCAGTAAACATTATTGAAACCTTATTAAGGATCTGAATGGATATTGTGATATACCAGTAAACATTCTTGAAACCTTCTTAGGGATCTGTATGGATATTGAGATATACCAGTAAACATTGTTGAAACCTTCTTAAGGATCTTTATAGATATTGAGATATACCAGTAAACATTGTTGAAACCTTCTAAAGGATCTTTATGGATATTGAGATATACCAGTAAACATTGTTGAAACCTTCTAAAGGATCCGAATGGATATTGAGATATACCAGTAAACACTGTTGAAACCTTCTTAAGGATCCGAATGGATATTGAGATACACCAGTAAACATTCTTGAAACCTTCTTAAGGATCCGAATGGATAGCGTGATATATCAGTAAACATTGTTAAAACCTTCTTAAGGATCTTTATGGATATTGAGATATATCAGTAAACATTCTAGAAACCTTCTTTAGGATCTTTATGGATATTGAGATATGTCAGTAAACATTCTTGAAACCTTATTAAGGATCTGAATGGATATTGAGATATACCTGTAAACATTCTTGAAAATTTCTTAAGGATATCTATGGATATTGAGATATATAAGTAAACATTCTTGAAACCTTCTTAAGGATCTTTATGGATATTGAGACATACCAGTAAACATTCTTGAAACTTTCTTATGGATCATTATGGATATTGAGATATATCAGTAAACATTCTTGAAATCTTCTTAAGGATCTTTATGGATAATTGAGATATATCAGTAAACATTCTTGAAACCTTCTAAAGGATCTTTATGGATATTGAGATATAGTAAACATTCTTGAAACCTTCTAAAGGATCCGAATGGATATTGAGATATACCAGTAAACATTGTTGAAACCTTCTTAAGGATCTTTATGGATATTGAGATATACCAGTAAACATTGTTGAAACCTTCTAAAGGGTCCGAATGGATATTGAGATATACCAGTAAACATTGTTGAAACCTTCTTAAGGATTCGAATGGATTTTGAGATATACCAGTAAACATTATTGAAACCTTCTAAAGGATCCGAATGGATATTGTGATATACCAGTAAACATTCTTGAAACCTTCTTAAGGATTCGAATGGATATTGTGATATACCAGTAAACATTGTTGAAACCTTCTAAAGGATCCGAATGGATATTGAGATATACCAATAAACATTGTTGAAACCTTCTTAAGGATCCGAATGGATATTGAGATACACAAGTAAACATTCTTGAAAACTTCTTAAGGATCCGAATGGATATTGAGATATATCAGTAAACATTCTTGAAACCTTCTAAAGGATCCGAATGGATATTGAGATACACCAGTAAACATTCTTGAAAACTTCTTAAGGATCTTTATGGATATTGAGATATATCAGTAAACATTCTTGAAACCTTCTTAAGGATCTGAATGGATATTGAGATATACCACTAAACATTCTTGAACATTTCTTAAGGATATTTATGGATATTGAGATATATCAGTAAACATTCTTGAAAACTTCTTAAGGATCTGAATGGATATTGAGATATACCAGTAAACATTCTTGAAACCTTCTTAAGGATCTGAATGGATATTGTGATATACCAGTAAACATTCTTGAAACCTTCTAAAGGATCCGAATGGATATTGAGATATACCACTAAACATTCTTGAAACCTTCTTAAGGATCCGAATGGATATTGTGATATACCAGTAAACATTGTTGAAACCTTCTTAAGGATCTTTATGGATATTGAGATATACCAGTAAACATTCTTGAAACCTTCTTAAGGATCTTTATGGATATTGAGACAAACCAGTAAACATTCTTGAAACTGTCTTAAGGATCTTTGTGGATATTGTGATATACCAGTAAACATTCTTGAAACCTTCTTAAGGATCTGAATGGATATTGAGATATACCAGTAAACATTCTTGAAACCTTCTTAAGGATCTGAATGGATATTGTGATATACCAGTAAACATTCTTGAAACCTTCTAAAGGATCCGAATGGATATTGAGATATACCACTAAACATTCTTGAACATTTCTTAAGGATCTTTATGGATATTGAGATATATCAGTAAACATTCTTGAAACCTTCTTAAGGATCTTTATGGATATTGAGACAAACCAGTAAACATTCTTGAAACTGTCTTAAGGATCTTTGTGGATATTGTGATATACCAGTAAACATTCTTGAAACCTTCTTAAGGATTCGAATGGATATTGAGATATACCAGTAATAATTGTTGAAACCTTCTAAAGGATCCGAATGGATATTGAGATATACCAGTAAACATTCTTGAAAACTTCTTAAGGATCTTTATGGATATTGAGATATGTCAGTAAACATTCTTGAAACCTTATTAAGGATCTGAATGGATATTGAGATATACCTGTAAACATTCTTGAAAATTTCTTAAGGATATCTATGGATATTGAGATATATAAGTAAACATTCTTGAAACCTTCTTAAGGATCTTTATGGATATTGAGACATACCAGTAAACATTCTTGAAACTTTCTTAAGGATCATTATGGATATTGAGATATATCAGTAAACATTCTTGAAATCTTCTTAAGGATCTTTATGGATAATTGAGATATATCAGTAAACATTCTTGAAACCATCTAAAGGATCTTTATGGATAATGAGATATAGTAAACATTCTTGAAACCTTCTAAAGGATCCGAATGGATATTGAGATATACCAGTAAACATTGTTGAAACCTTCTTAAGGATCTTTATGGATATTGAGATATACCAGTAAACATTGTTGAAACCTTCTAAAGGGTCCGAATGGATATTGAGATATACCAGTAAACATTGTTGAAACCTTCTTAAGGATTCGAATGGATTTTGAGATATACCAGTAAACATTATTGAAACCTTCTAAAAGATCCGAATGGATATTGTAATATACCAGTAAACATTCTTGAAACCTTCTTAAGGATTCGAATGGATATTGTGATATACCAGTAAACATTGTTGAAACCTTCTAAAGGATCCGAATGGATATTGAGATATACCAATAAACATTGTTGAAACCTTCTTAAGGATCCGAATGGATATTGAGATACACAAGTAAACATTCTTGAAAACTTCTTAAGGATCCGAATGGATATTGAGATATATCAGTAAACATTCTTGAAACCTTCTAAAGGATCCGAATGGATATTGAGATACACCAGTAAACATTCTTGAAAACTTCTTAAGGATCTTTATGGATATTGAGATATATCAGTAAACATTCTTGAAACCTTCTTAAGGATCTGAATGGATATTGAGATATACCACTAAACATTCTTGAACATTTCTTAAGGATATTTATGGATATTGAGATATATCAGTAAACATTCTTGAAAACTTCTTAAGGATCTGAATGGATATTGAGATATACCAGTAAACATTCTTGAAACCTTCTTAAGGATCTGAATGGATATTGTGATATACCAGTAAACATTCTTGAAACCTTCTAAAGGATCCGAATGGATATTGAGATATACCACTAAACATTCTTGAAACCTTCTTAAGGATCCGAATGGATATTGTGATATACCAGTAAACATTGTTGAAACCTTCTTAAGGATCTTTATGGATATTGAGATATACCAGTAAACATTCTTGAAACCTTCTTAAGGATCTTTATGGATATTGAGACAAACCAGTAAACATTCTTGAAACTGTCTTAAGGATCTTTGTGGATATTGTGATATACCAGTAAACATTCTTGAAACCTTCTTAAGGATCTGAATGGATATTGAGATATACCAGTAAACATTCTTGAAACCTTCTTAAGGATCTGAATGGATATTGTGATATACCAGTAAACATTCTTGAAACCTTCTAAAGGATCCGAATGGATATTGAGATATACCACTAAACATTCTTGAACATTTCTTAAGGATCTTTATGGATATTGAGATATATCAGTAAACATTCTTGAAACCTTCTTAAGGATCTTTATGGATATTGAGACAAACCAGTAAACATTCTTGAAACTGTCTTAAGGATCTTTGTGGATATTGTGATATACCAGTAAACATTCTTGAAACCTTCTTAAGGATCTGAATGGATATTGAGATATATCAGTAAACATTCTTGAAACCTTCTAAAGGATCCGAATGGATATTGAGATATATCAGTAAACATTCTTGAAACCTTCTAAAGGATCTGAATGGATATTGAGATATATCAGTAAACATTCTTGAAACCTTCTAAAGGATCTTTATGGATATTGAGATATATCAGTAAACATTCTTGAAACATTCTAAAGGATTCGAATGGATATTGAGATATATCAGTAAACATTCTTGAAACCTTCTAAAGGATCTTTATGGATATTGAGATATATCAGTAAACATTCTTGAAACATTCTAAAGGATTCGAATGGATATTGAGATATATCAGTAAACATTCTTGAAACCTTCTAAAGGATCTGAATGGATATTGAGATATATCAGTAAACATTCTTGAAACCTTCTAAAGGATCCGAATGGATATTGAGATATATCAGTAAACATTCTTAAAAACTTCTTAAGGATCTGAATGGATATTGAGATATACCAGTAAACATTCTTGAAACCTTCTTAAGGATCCGAATGGATATTGTGATATACCAGTAAACATTCTTGAAACCTTCTTAAGGATCTTTATGGATATTGAGATATACCAGTAAACATTGTTGAAACCTTCTAAAGGATCCGAATGGATATTTAGATATACCAGTAAACATTCTTGAAACCTGCTTAAGGATCTGAATGGATATTGTGATATACCAGTAAACATTCTTGAAACCTTCTAAAGGATCCGAATTGATATTGAGATATACCAGTAAACATTCTTGAAACCTTCTTAAGGATCTGAATGGATATTGTGATATACCAGTAAACATTCTTGAAACCTTCTAAAGGATCCGAATGGATATTGTGATATACCACTAAACATTCTTGAAACCTTCTTAAGGATCCGAATGGATATTGTGATATACCAGTAAACATTCTTGAAACCTTCTTAAGGATCTTTATGGATATTGAGATATACCAGTAAACATTGTTGAAACCTTCTAAAGGATCCGAATGGATATTGAGATATACCAGTAAACATTCTTGAAACCTTCTTAAGGATCTGAATGGATATTGTGATATACCAGTAAACATTCTTGAAACCTTCTAAAGGATCCGAATGAATATTGAGATATACCAGTAAACATTCTTGAAACCTTCTTAAGGATTCGAATGGATATTGAGATATACCAGTAAACATTCTTGAAAACTTCTTAAGGATCTTTATGGATATTGAGATATATCAATAAACATTGTTGAAACCTTCTTAAGGATCCGAATGGATATTGAGATACACCAGTAAACATTCTTGAAACCTTCTTAAGGATTCGAATCGATATTGAGATAAACCAGTAAACATTCTTGAAAACTTCTTAAGCATCCGAATGGATATTGAGATACACCAGTAAACATTCTTGAAACCTTCTTAAGGATCCGAATGGATATTGAGACATACCAGTAAACATTCTTGAAACCTTCTTAAGGATTCGAATGGATATTGAGATATACTAGTAAACATTCTTGAAACCTTCTTAAGGATCTTTATGGATATTGAGATATATCAGTAAACATTGTTGAAACCTTCTAAAGGATCTGAATGGATATTGAGATATATCAGTAAACATTCTTGAAACCTTCTAAAGGATCTGAATGGATATTGAGATATATCAGTAAACATTCTTGAAACCTTCTTAAGGATCCAAATGGATATTGAGATATACCAGTAAACATTCTTGAAAACTTCTTAAGGATCCAAATGGATATTGTGATATACCAAATGTCCTAGGGTTGGTTTTCGCATAATACCGCTGAAATCAAACTGTTACAAGTATGAGAGCGCATGCGCAATCTTTTAACGGAATTGGAAGTTATAAAATGTCCTTTTTTTGTTGACAAGACCGTAATTTGTTCCCACGGTTTATCAGAGATTGGCATCAATTTGACGGATGACGCCTCGGAAAATGGCGTCAATTTGACGGATGACGCCTCGGCGAGATGAATTGATCCGCGTCAAACAAAAAGGAATATCTTTTTTATATTTTATTTTAGTCTCGTCCATGTACAGTCATATATAATTATTAATTATATAGATTATTAAAATACTATTACAAATAAAAAGCAAATGTCCTTTTATGAAATGACTGTCATACGTAAAGTATATCTGATATTATTGATAAGCATGGTACAAAAAAGATTCGGATACTAACTTTGTTTTAAATATAATAAAACAGTAAAGAATGTAAAACATCGATCGGTTAAGTGTGTACTAACGCACGAACATTTCTTTTCCAGAAAATAAATGCTGTCCTCCATCAGGCTAATAAGCAGCCGATTCTTGTTGCATCTTCGTTTTAAAAAAAGACTCGTGTAAGCCTCGGAGCAGGCATACTGGGAAAAGGGAGACCTTGTCAAATATTAGCAATGTTTATTATATCGTTGTTTAAAGTCGTCTGTTGCAGCTGCGACTTTACCTGGAAAAGTGTTAAACATACATTGCAAAGTCACGTTGTTTCCCATGTTTTATACATCAAAATTGTCGGTATACATCACGTGTTTACCGACCTCAGTCACGTGCCATTGCCAGTTCAATGTCCCGGAAGTTTTTAATATTTATAGCACTGGATCCTCGTTATGTGGAGATTTGTCCAGGATGGGGGTTGGTATGAATCTCTGGAAGTCGGTATTTTACTTTCACACAGTCAGGTATACTAGTTCGTGGTGTGGTGTACGTGCATGGTGAGATTACTTGAATGAGTCCCAGCGGTAAAAACGATTACCTCTAACTTATCAAAAGCATTTATTCATGCGTTTAACCCTTTCCCAAATACACCAAATATGTAGCAGCCGAGCCCCGGTAGATCAGTCGGTAGCAACGCGGGACGTCAATCCCGGGGTTGTTAAATTCGAACCACAGCTTAGTCAACATTCTTTCCGTCGTTTGACAAAAGACATTGTGACAAGCGTCATTCATCTTCCACCAATGGGCTAAACGTCTATGTGGAAAAGCAGCCTGTTGCTTGGAAAGATTTTTGTTTGGAGTACTGGTGTACGGAAGTCATAAAGCACATGAGTAGGTGAACTGGCCGCCGTGATAAAAAGTGTCAATCAAATACAGTTGATTGCATTGTGACAAAAATATTGAAATTGCTCATGTTGAGTAGTTTCTCCTTTTGCCACAATGTTTTTAAATGTTGTATGCTGTATAGGCGTCAGAAAGTTTGTCTGCTGTATAGGCGTCAGAAAGGTTGTCTGCTGTATAGGCGTCAGAAAGGTTGTCTGCTGTATCGGCGTCAGAAAGGTTGTCTGTCCTGTCGTATATGCGTCAGAAAGGTTGTCTGCTGTATAGGCGTCAGAAAGCGTCTGTAATTGGGAAAGGGTTTACTAGTATATGTCACGATATGAAACTGTATTGGTATAAGAAACATCACGTGTTAACCATCCTCAGTCACGTGCCATTAACGATTCAATATGCAGGAAGTGAATAGTATTGGCAGTCGATCCTCGTAATTTCGAGATTAGTCACGTGTCAGGATGGGGCTTCATGCGAAGCTCTGTATATCTGTATATCTGTGTTGTTGGTTTAAGATGATTTATAAGTACACTTGAAGGTTTGGTGTTTTACGCAGCTTTCAACAATTGTTCAGTTATATCAATGCGTTTTTTTCTGGGCAAGTTACCAGTACTACTGGTCCATTTATCTTGACACCAGCCAGCCAGGCTTACCTGATGCTTACCCATTTAACGTCTTTGCTATGAGCTGTCCAGAAGATCGAACCCGCGACCTCCCGTGCCCGAGGTGGACGCTCGACGACTACACCATATTTAGTTGTTGGCATGTGTCAATAGTACTAGTGTCACCTAGATATTACGGAGAAGTGATATTTCGCGGTATTATAGCTGAAAACTGTTGGAACCCAAATGATAAAAAATACACCAGACCGACTGAACACGAAACAGACTACCCTCTAGTAATGGTTACATACTTGCAAACCGTTTTCCTTGTCTATTTAGATTTTAAACAAATAGTGGGAACAGGAGCCATTGTGCGTTAAGAGACATTCCTTCTGTGCCAACTGCATTTTCAACCCTTTCTTAAAATGAAACGTTCTGATATTTCATATTTCATTTGAAGTCTCTTAGGTAATCTGGTATAACTTTATGTCTTAACTTGCGACGATCAACCAGTCTGAACTGGTTCTGCACTGTTCGCCAATGATTTATAGACGGGAATGGCCGTATCTAATGTTGTGAGAACTTGTGGCCAGACCCTTTTGCCTATAATAGTATATGATATACCTGTAAAATGTATAATATTAAATAATTAATATATGGCAATCAAATATGTTTAAACTATAAGAAACTGAAGGTTTCGGGAAAATACTGTTATGCAGTATCCATTTTAAATGAAATATTTTGTATATGTTATATCGGTCATGCAAAACGCACGGAATTGAACATTATCGTCGTCTAGTATTCTTTAGTTTTAATCGATATTTATGGATAAATCGATATTTCGTTCTCATTTATATTCTTACGAAATAATTCTTTTAAAAGTGTCTTTGAGGGTACAAAATGTGTTATGTATATGTATTATTATTTCCCATACTTCGTAATAGGCTACGACAATAATCAAAGCATTGACAGTACTCGAGGCCTGGGGGCTGCAGGAAGGTCGGAGAAGTAGGGAAGATGTGAACGGAAATAACAATTGCAGCTTATGTTTATGTATTTATTGTTAAGAAGTATCATATCAAAAATAATAAATATTATGAAATTGGCAATTGAAAAACAGGTGGACCTGGGTGCAAGAGCTCACAAGTATACACATTTAAGACATGAAGAATCAAAAGAAACTTTGACAGCAGGTTTAGGCAGAAACATTTTAAAGTTTCTGCCTTATTATATTGAGAAATATGTCAAAGTTAAATCAACTTACATCAAGTTGTTTATGTGTGTTTTACAAATTACACTCACTCGAGCAAACTTGGTGGAGGTTCAGAGCGGTCAGTCAAGGAACATTTCAGAGAAATTAGTTTTAAATCCGGCTGGGCCAGTAGTTTATGACAAGAAGATTATAATAGCCTTTCTTTTTGTCGCCATAGCAACAACTTGTGCACTGAATGGAATTATGTGAAAAACTGTAAGACTGCAAGGAATATCCATGCATCAACAGCCAGTGGTTTTTGAGGAGAGCTACGGACATTGAATGAGTCCAATATATCACATAGAGCCTTTGGCTGAGGTGATCTAAAAAGGATGACCACAGTTGATGTCGAAACTGATAAGTGTAATTTAGCGTACTTATGTTTACAAGTTTAAGAATGAAGTACATGTATTTATGTATATAGTTATCATTATATTTTCTCGCAAGACCTGGTACTTAGCCTCACTTCCCGTTAGCTGTCTACACTGAGATATTGGGTCAATAATTCGATATCATTTAAAGTAACATTTTCGTTCAACAATTAAGTTGTGTTTGATCTTTCGTCAGAGAGTGCAAGTAGATCTTCATAACATAGGGTCAGATCAACAAATATTACAAATCATTATTAAACCCAGAGCTATATTAAAATTATTGTTTACCTTTTTCCTAACGCAGGATATATATCAACTTCAGATGCTCTGACCATGACCTTATGATAGAGACAGGTAAACACATATCGATTCCAAGACATTACCGTTTTTGACCTTTATGTTTTGATAAAATTATTTTCATTATTGAAGATAAGTTTCACTTCTTTTACGAATGTCCTACTTATGACGATTTAAGAAACATTTATTGTTTACGTATCCTGGATAAACAACAGGAATCTAGACAAATTGTATGCAGTATTAAATACAAATATCCAGTCTGAAGTATACAATACGGCAACATTCATTCAGGGCGCAATCAAACTAAGAAGCGAGACTCTTTCAATATCTTAATTCTTTCTCAGCTTCACATGTCAGTGTTATAATGTATTTCATCACTCCCAGTTGTATATACTTATAAATTATGTTGTATAATGGGCCGGTGGTCTAAATTGCGAAATAGATATCTTGTATCTTATTTTGTATCTGATCTTGTATATTATCTTGTATCTTATCTTGTTACGTGTATCAACCCGTCCAACTGCTCAGTCTTATCAGTATATAAATCAGTTGAAAGAATCTTCTAACAAGCTCATGTAAGATATACGAACATGCTGATCTGGATCTACACTATTCACAAAAGCAAACTTGTATCTTTTCCCGTAAACTAGTTCTTATAGACGAATTGAAAATGATCGGATCAGACTGTGTCTTTGTACAGACGCACCCGAATCATCTTTAGTCGTAGATGTAACAAGACCTCAACTCGCCAGACGAGTCCCATGTGTATAATGAAGACTTAATCTATCAGAATCTATCTGCATCTATCTGAATCTATCTGAATATATTTGAATCTATCTGAATCGCGGACTCAACCCGTTCCCGCATGCAACAAATCAGAAGTAGACGACATTGTGAAACGTGACATCAACAATAAAAAAGGAAAACAGCTCTGAGAATAAAAGTACGATGTTGCAATATGTCTTTTGCTGGCCCTCTGACAAAATTATCTCCTCAAAGTACGGCATCATTATGTCTAGCGTTCTTCAAAAAGTTCCTTGGCGGGAAGGACCTTTGGCAAAACAACAGGTGCGACTTCATGATCCGAATCACTTCATATTTACTACTATGTAATGTTGGCACGAGACAAGGGGACAAGAGTAGCCCAATACGTTTTTCTTTATATGTTAATGATCTCTGTACGTTGCTTAGAGAACAGTGTGGTACTGGCATATTCATTACTCATGATATACCTGACATTTTATGTTTTTTATTCGCTGATGATGTCACACATTTGGCAGAAACAGCATCAAAGTTACAAGTCCAACTAAATGTTTTACATCATTTTTGTCTCTCTTCTGAAATGACTGTAAATCTCAAGAAAAATGAGATCATTGTTTTTAGAAATGGCGGTCGACTCCGCTTATATAAAAATTGGGTTTTTGATGGTAATCTTATTAGTACAACTCCTTATTACAAATATATTGGTTTATTGTTTACCCCTAAGTTGTCATGGTCATCTGCAAAAATTCAACTTGCAGCCCAGGCAAAAAAGGCTGTATTTGCAATAAGAAAATATCAAAGACCATTTGGTATGTTTTTGCATAATGAAATTTTTAAATTATTTGACTCCATGGTAAAACCCATTTTATGTTATGGCTCAGAGGTTTGGGGATATGAATACTCCAGTACAATTGAAAAGGTTCAAGTGGACTTTTGTAAATACTTCTTAGGGGTTAACAATTCTGTTAACAACAATGTGGCGTTAGGTGAATGTGGGCGACTTCCTTTATGTATAGTGTACACGAGAAAGTTGATGCAACGCATCAATGTCGCCGGATATCTATAGTGCAGTTATGCATAACACTAACATTATAGTAGTTGAATAAACAGTTATCAACTGAGGGGCATATTGGAACATCAGGGATGGGGTCAAGTGAAAATGTATCATAACTTGCATTGTTTTGTCAACGAAGTGAATGATAATTGAAGCCTTTCATTGTTTATGATCAATCTCCATTCCAAAGTAGATTGACCATACACACAACCAACTAATTATTGATCATAAACAGTAATGGAAATGAGTAATCTTGCCAATCATTAGTCTTAGTATGTATACAGTGCTTTCATTAAGGAATAATTATAAGATTTGTGAATTCCACATACACTTTTCAAGATGTTTGTCAGAATATTTGAATTTTATTATTTTTCAATAAAACCACAAAACAGACAATTTAGGATTTGCATGCAATAGCACGTCATTTTACCTTTCCTCTTTTAAAGTCAACAGTGGACACCTTTGCAGCAATCTACTTTTAAAACAATGAGATAAGGATTAAATCGCTGAAGACATGAGTTTTTTCTTTTTCTCAAAATGATATTAGCTTAGCATCCTAATTATATCATACTTTAACAAATGTTGAAATGTAGTCCAATATTTATAAATTAGACCACATTCGAAATATAATATCAACTAAACAGTTAAATCTCATTGAAATTGTTGTATAATTTAAACTTAATTTCGAACATAAACTTAGCCCTACAACATGTTAATTTATTTTAATTCTTTCCTTCCTTTTTTTATAATGAAAACAACAAACTACTCATGTTTTAAAATTATATTATGATGAGCGCCCTTGTGTCAATGATGCATAACAATATGCAGATCGGAAGCAATATGCCTTTAGGGAATTAAATGACACATTTAAAATTGTCAAGGACGAAATAATTTTGTACGAAAGACCCGATTCTTTCTTATTCGCAGAGGTGTCGATCTTGAAACTCTCTTTATAGGCAGAGAGTGTTCGTTCAAAGTCATTTTTCCATTAAAACCAGTTTTATCTCGGTTTGTTCTTTTCTTCATTTGTTTCGAACCAAATAAACATTTTAAATCACCTATAATTTACTATTTGTAAGTGAGTGTAAAGAGCGGCTCTCTGCAAAGGAGATTGATCTACGCAGTTGCTATTCGCGAGTCACGCAGGTGCGCGTAAGTAAACAAATTAGACTGCGACGTAAAGGTTTGTAGTTATCGACTTTTGATTACATGTAGTATATAGTGTAAAATAAAGTATACCAGTCTAGCTAATAGGGACTGTTTTGTCTTCGTAAATAAAACAAAAAACATATATGCGAGTCAAAATAAAGAAACTGAAAATACCTAAAACATCGGAATATTTATTTCATTTTAGATGTGTCATTACTTAGTGTTTTTAAACAAACACAATTGTAATATGTTCAAGACATCTAAATGTGTTTCTTTCTAATAATAATCCCCCCTCCCATGTGATTTCAGAAAACCTATTAAAAATAGAAGTCGCGGGCTTCTGCCCGGCGACTAATCATACAAATTGTATAAAATATTGGTGTAAACTATTACAAATGCAAGCATATCGTTACCCTAAAAATTGTTACAAAATGCTTAAGTCACTTGATGAAGCTGGTAGGCAAACTTGGGCATCAAGTGTTAAAACACTCCTCTTTAGATACGGATTTGGTTTCGTATGGGTATCTCAAGATGTTGGAGAAATAAATATTTTTATTAAACAGTTTAAAAAAAAGATTAATAGATTGCATGAAACAAAACTGGCACAGTAGTATTGACGATTCTCCTCGTTGCGATACTTATAAAGTTTTTAAAACTCTGTTAAACCCAGAGAGATATTTATGCGTAGACTTGCCGTTTTTACATAAAAAAGCGACTGCCCGTTTTCGGATCGAGAAAATCGTTACTGTCCTTATTGACAAACTATTGAAAACGTTTTTATATTAGAAAATGAATATCATGTATTTTTTAAATGCCCTAGATACTCAGATTTACGTCAAAAACTTCTATTTTTTTGGTACTCTGGTGGAACTGATCAATTAAATTTTTACAAAATTCTACAATTAGAGGACACTTCCAAAATAAGAAAAGTCTCATATTACATATATTGTATTTTAGAAAGAAATGAATTACAAATATAGCATGGATATTGTATACGTAACTAACATAATTTGTTGTAAAAAATGTTATGTATTGTGGGCCGGAGGCCTTTATTTACAAAATAAAACTTTGTATCTTGTATCTTGTACTACTTCTACTGATACTACTACTACTACTTCTACTGATACTACTACTACTACTTCTACTGATTCTACTACTACTACTTCTACTGATACTACTACTACTACTACTACTTATAATACTACTTCTACTGATACTACTACTACTTCTACTTATAATACTACTTCTACTGATACTATTACTACTACTACTACTACTTCTGCTTATAATACTACTTCTACTGATACTACAACTACTACTTATACTGATACTACTACTACTACTACTACTACTTATAATACTACTTCTACTGATACTACTACTACTTCTACTTATAATACTACTTCTACTGATACTACTACTACTACAACTACTTCTACTTATAATACTACTTCTACTGATAATACTACTACTACTACTACTACTACTACTACTACTACTACTTCTACTGATACTACTACTACTACTACTACTACTTCTACTTATAATACTACTTCTACGGATACTACTACTACTACTACTACTTCTACTTATACTACTACTTCTACAGATACTACTACTACTACTTATACTGCTGCTACTACTACTACTACCACTGCTACTACTACTAATGCTGCTACTACTACTACTTCTACTACTACTACAACTACTACTACTACTACTACTACTACTACTACTACTACTACTACTACTACTACTACTACTACTATTACTACTACTACTACTATTACTACTAATCATACTTTTTCTGCTGCTACTACTACTACTACTACTACTACTACTACTACTACTACTACTACTACTGCTGATACTACTACTACTACTTCTACTACTACTACTACTACTACTACTACTACTACTACTACTACTACTACTGCTGCTACTGCTACTACTACTACTACTACTACTACTACTACTACTAGTGCTGATACTACTACTACTACTACTACTACTACTACTACTACTACTACTACTACTACTACTACTGCTGCTGATACTACTACTACTACTACTACTACTTCTACTACTACTACTATTAATACTACTACTACTACTACTACTACTGCTGATACTACTGCTACTACTACTACTACTACTACTACTTCTACTACTACTACTACTACTACTACTACTACTACTACTACTACTACTACTACTACTACTACTACTACTACTACTACTACTATTACTACTACTACTACTATTACTACTAATCATACCTTTTCTGCTACTACTTCTATTATCTATTAATAATTATATGTTTATTATAAAGAGATTGTCTTTCAAAAACATGTCCTAACGTTCATTTATGCCCAGCGCCGTAAGCTCACAGTTTAGCAGCACAACGCTAGGCCATACGTCTCTCTCGTATAGCTACTGACTAGTTGTTACAAAACCATGTCAACGTACGTTCCTGGTCTTATCGCCCAAATAACAAGTGTTAGACGAGATGGGTCAACGTATATCTTAGACGGCCACTAAAGTTCCATGAAGCCGGACAACATTCTGTCCAATAGAGAAAGGAGAAATCCTCATTATGACGAATTTTTCCTTTTGCCACAATGTTTTCCAACGTCGTATGCTGCAGATGCGTCAAAAATCGACTGCATATGGGGAAAGGGGAAAGTAATTATTACATTAATTTTGAAATATATTTCAGGAGACCTACTAATAAATCTTTCTATTTTTTTTTTCTCTATTTTTCTACCTAAACTATTAAGGCGAAATCACTTGTTAAGTGCGGTCGGCTACATTCATGGCGCTCGTCTTTTCTTTTTTAACAAATACGAATAAGTAGTTATTCTTATCAAGATGAATCGACCGTATGCTTTGTAGAAGTGACACGCATAATTACAAACCACTCGCTTTGATTATAAATTAACCTCTTTTGAACACAGGGCTGCGAATCCCTAATCGTCACGTTTCGTCTTCAATTGTGTTTACCGTTTTTCGGCCCCGTCTTTATTCGATCAATTGCCTCATGCGTTATGTTTTTAAGTCGACTGCTCTAATGGGCATCTGAATAATCAAATGTGTTATAATAATGTGGAATAATGTAAGTTATTTTATTTGATACATAACTGAAAACATTGTGGGAAAAAGGGAGAAGTTGCTAATTTTCAGTAATGTGCTGAACTACTTTGTTACATCAGATCGTCTGCTATAAAGTATTAGCCCTTTCAAACATACTAACGCTTTCCGACACCTGTGAAGCGAACGACTTTTGAAATAATTATGAGCAATTTCTCTTTATGCCGCAATGATTTCAACTTTATTAAATAATTAAACATTCCATATCTTGGTCTACGTGAATATGCTTTTAAAGGCACCTGATGCGGATTTGTTGTAAATGGGAAAGGGTTAAGGGAAGAGTGCCATCGCTTTATCTTTACCCGTGTCAGTCGAGGAAGGTGTTGACGCGAAGTCTTCAAGTCTTTTGAAAGTTGAATGTAAATAAGTGCGCTCATGATATTAGCCGTTCCACGAGAAAATCAACATTACGAACTCTGTATAAGGTATCGACACGAGTCAGCCTGCACAGTCCACGCATGCTCATCCGGGCCGACACACTCCGTCTCAGGGAGGATAGAGGTATAGATTGATGATACATTAAAAAGAAAATCCAGAGGAAGCCAAAGGTAGCTTGCGCGGCATACTTAAGCTGATCCGGGTCGATATTTCTTTCGACGCCTATGCAGCATTTTGATTTTTGAATAATGTGTGGGAATAAGATGAAAGTGCTGAAGAAGAACAATTTCTTTCGGGGCTCAAACAATGCTTTCAACTTAATCTCGAAAGATTCTTCAGATCTTAGTTTGTCCTCAGATGTTTACGGACTGTGACAGAATATGAGTCTGCGAGGAAAAACGCTCACTTTTGTTCCGGTATGAACTTGTGATACTTGTATTCTTTGATATTAACTCTTTCAGCGCCGAATTGTTTAAAGTAGACTATTCCATGTTCAAAATCGAGTGTGTCCATTTCTCAATTTATGAAAGTGTTGACCTATTTTGGTAACTAAAAGGCAAACAATGCTGATTTCAGGTGAGACAGCCCGTTACGAGCTGACTCACCTGAATCTGCATTGTTTGCAAAAACCTCAATATTGCCTGTGGCGCTGAAAGAGTTAAAGATATTGTATTATAATTAAATAGTTGATTGCTTTCTTAAATGGAAGAAACGTGGCTTAAATTGTATCTATATTATGGAACAAGTGTAGAAAAGCAGAAAATAAATAGATTTCTTTCTTTTCGCGCACAATGTTCAAGAAATTTCTGCTGGTGTGTCGATTAAAAATGTCATAAACAGAGAAAGAGTTAAATTAACATTATTGAATTTTAATCGTCCCTCGCTGATGTTTACCGTTTACCCTTTTAAATTGTGAAGTCTTGCTTTAACCCGTCCCCACATAAAACAAATATGCATCAGCTTAAAAACATGTAAGTAAGACATGAAATATCTCTATTAAATGAATTTATAATTTATAGATAGAAATGAAAACATTTTTACGAGAGAGGATATTGCTCATAAACAGCAATTTCTCATTTCGTAAAAATGTTTTCAAACGACATCTGCTGTAGATGCGTCAAAATACGTTAACACGACGAAATGGTTTAAACTATAGTCTCACTTCCTTTTTAGAATTGTTTATAAGACATATTTAATATTTGTTGAATGTTTTCGCTAAAATGTTTAAGATGGCTGAAATGAGTATTTGATCGTCAGTGTAATAGTAACCCTTTCTATAATAAGCGCAATGTTGATTGGACTTTTTATCCCCGAACAAAAGTCAATGTTTCAATTAGATATGTATCGATGTAAAGGTTAAGGAGCGGAATGGATAATTAATTGATGGCACGGCTAGACACGCTGTGGGTTTTCATTGAAGTACAATTTTACCCCACAAATTGTAACTGTACATTTAAAAAACCTCTTTCAATATAACCGTACGATAATGACAGCGGATATTTTTCCAGCAGTCGTGAGTTCGCATCCTCTAGCTCAACCTTCTCGTTCCGTCGTTCGTCTTCCTTCAATAAGCTATACGCTACAATGGCTACGTATAGCAAATGATGAAATATGCTTTTAAGTATTTAAGTATTGCTTAGCGATAGCGCTAAGTTAGCTTAGTGAAATTGGACCCTGAACGTGATGGTAACTCCAGACACCGGAATAAATCGCCTTCACGAGTTGAGACGCATAAACATGAGTGACGCTCTGTGAAAAACAACGTCAGCGCATTTTATTCCCTGGTATCCGTGCTATCCGTGCTATCCGTGATATCCGTGGTATCCGTGCTATACGTGGTATCCGTGCCGTCCGTGGTGTCCGTGGTATCCGTGCTATCCGTGCTATCCGTGCTATCCGTAGTATCCATGGTATCCGTGCTAGCCGTGGTATCCGTGGTATCCGTAGTATCCGTGGTATCCGTAGTATCCGTGGTATCCGTAGTATCCGTGCCAGCCGTGCTATCCGTGCTATCCGTAGTATCCGTGGTATCCGTGCTAGCCGTGGTATCCGTAGTATCCGTGGTATCCGTGCTAGCCGTGCTATCCGCGCTATCCGTAGTATCCGTGCTATCCGTGCTAGTCGTCTGCTGAAGAGGCGTCAAAACCGACAGTATCAGAGAAAGGCTGAAGCAATCAAAGGCGGAAAATACTTCAGTATTTATAAACGGATTTGAATGTTTCATTTTTCACTCTAAAACATACATAAAAGGCTGCAAGATGTCAATAGATAAGACCGTTTGATCTGAAGATAAAAAAGTTTAAGTACGAAGTAATAAGAGTGCAAAGAGGGGGTTCTTTAATCGTTTCGTCATTTGATTTATTCGCACACGCGATTGGACGGGGCACGGTATACACTCTTATCGCACGGAGAACTTAAATATACCTATATAACTGTTCTTAAAGTAGGGGACTTACGTTTAACGGCGCTTTCAACAGTACTCAGTTATAGCACTCCATTCTCTGGAATGCGACCAGGGTCCGATTCCACCAACATTACTTAGCGTTAAGTATAATACTTTTGTATACTTAAAAGCTTATTTCATCATTTTTGTTTCCCTTTCATTTTGAGAAACGTGAATGTTGTAATGTATCTAAGTAAATGACTAAGTTGACATAAATAGTAACCCTTCTGACTAACAATACTTCATATTGTTCGTATTTTTCATCTAGATAACAAAAATGACGAAATATGCTTTTAAGTATTTTAGGATTACTTAGCGTAACGTAAGGTTGGTAAAATGCGATCAGTATGATAATCAATGACACTACATACCCATCATGTGATAAGTGCACTCTTTGAAAACTGTGAGTCTATCAAGTGATGATTTCACTTTATGAAAACAGTAAGTTGATCACGTAATAATTGCAACCTTTGAAAACGGTGAGATTATCACGTGATACGTGCAACCTTTGAAAACTGTCAGTTTATCCCGTAATAATTGTACTCTTTAAAAACGGTAAGTTGATCACGTAATAATTGTACTCTTTAAAAACGGTAAGTTAATCACGTAATAATTGTATTCTTTAAAAACAGTAAGTTGATCACGTAATAATTGCAGTCTTTGAATACGGTAAGTTGATCACGTAATAATTGCAGTCTTTGAATACGGTAAGTTGATCACGTAATAATTGCACTCTTTGAATACGGTAAGTTGATCACGTAATAATTGCACTCTTTGAATACGGTAAGGCCAATCACCATTTTTAAAGTATTTGGTATGACCCGACCGGAGATCGAACACGCGACCTCCCGCAAGCCAAAAGCGGACGCTCTACCACTACACCACCTATAGGATTAGATTGAACCTGCGACCTGTTGTATTAAATCAAATAAACACGTCCCTGCGACCTGTTGTATTAAATCAAATAAACACGTCCCTGCACCAATGAGACGTAAGAATCAAAATAAAAGAAAAAAAGGGGTAAACTGTTAAAGAACAATAAGGAAATAATCCCAGTGAGATGACAGTAATAAATATATATCCACATATTCGGGAATAAAGTTATCTTCACACACAATCAATTTGTTCTCTAATTAAAAACGTGTTAAAACGCCATCTATATAATTACCCAGCGACAGGAAGAATTGTGACGGGCGAAAATTACATTTAACCCTTTTGCTGCCAAAGGCAATTAAAAGCTTTTGCAAACAACGCAGATTCGGGTGAGACAGCTCATTACGAGCTCATAACGAGCTGTCTCTCCTGAAATCAGCATTGCTTGTCACTTAAACAGTAACATTTTACCAAATAGCCTGTTGGATGATAAACGGTGTGGTCCAATTTTCAACACGGTTCAGTCGACTTTGTAAAATTCGGCAGTGAAAGGGTTAGGTAGGGTCGTTTGAGAAAGAGGGGGGTCCGTGGTAAAAAGAAAAACGAACATGACGACTGAGGTGAGTATTTTGACATTCTCTCAGTCTCATCATAGTTTTCACTGCCCCATCAACAACAACACCTCGGTAGTTAATGGTTAGAGTGTCCGCCTCGAGAACGGGAGACCAGGGTCCGATCTCCGGTTGATTCATGCAAAAGCAAATGTTGTATTGGCTTCCCTCCTTGACGCGAGTAAGGATAATACCGATAGGACTGGTAATTTACCCAGAAAACACCGTGATATAACTATAATACCGGAATGACTGGGAATTTACCCAGAAAACACCGTGATATAACTATAATACCGGTATGACTGGTAATTTACCCAGAAAACACCGTGATATAACTATAATACCGGTATGACTGGTAATTTACCCAGAAAACACCGTGATATAACTATAATACCGGTATTACTGGTAATTTACCCAGAAAACACCGTGATATAACTATAATACCGGAATGACTGGGAATTTACCCAGAAAACACCGTGATATAACTATAATACCGGTATGACTGGGTATTTACCCCGAAAACACCGTGATATAACTATAATACCGGTATGACTGGGAATTTACCCAGAAAACACCGTGATATAACTATAATACCTGTATGACTGGTAATTTACCCAGAAAACACCGTGATATAACTATAATACCGGTATGACTGGTAATTTACCCAGAAAACACCGTGATATAACTATAATACCGGTATGACTGGTAATTTACCCAGAAAACACCGTAAATAACTATAATACTATTGAAAGCGACGTAAATCAACATGCAAACAACGCTCAACAAATTGAAGAGCCATGGATGAACATTTGACCGAAAACTTGAAATGTTGTCCCACAGGCTGTCAGCTATCGTTCCCGTTCACCTCTATGTGGTACAAACAATCGGAAGCAGTCGACCTTGTAATCAAAATATCAAAATATGGAAACCGTAAATAAATGAAAGAAAGCTAATTGATTAAAGTTTATATAAACAACATTGTGTCAAAAAGGGAAAATTGCTCATTGCTCAATGTCCCATTTTGTCACAATATGTTCGAATGTTAATGTTTTTAAATATCAAATGCTACAGAGGTATTGGAAAATGTCTTTATGTTGGCAAGGAATAGGGGTATCAAAATGAGTGTTCAACATTTAATTGATGCAGACGATTTTTGACAAATTTTCAACAGACAGCGTTTTAAAACATTTTTAGAGTTATTCCTTTTTTCTCCAATGATTCCAACTATATGGAAACCTTTTAATAAGAGGCTTTCAAAGAAGACGACCCGAACTGATGTTTAAACAGTGTCGACACAAACAATCAGGGACCCGAACTGATGTTTAAACAGTGTCGACAACAAACAATCAGGGACCCGAACTGATGTTTAAACAGTGTCGACAACAAACAATCAGGGACCCGAACTGATGTTTAAACAGTGTCGACACAAACAATCAGGGACTCGAACTGATGTTTAAACAGTGTCGACAACAAACAATCAGGGACCCGAACTGATGTTTAAACAGTGTCGACACAAACAATCAGGGACCCGAACTGATGTTTAAACAGTGTCGACACAAACAATCAGGGACCCGAACTGATGTTTAAACAGTGTCGACAACAAACAATCAGGGACCCGAACTGATGTTTAAACAGTGTCGACAACAAACAATCAGGGACCCGAACTGATGTTTAAACAGTGTCGACAACAAACAATCAGGGACCCGAAATAATGTTTAAACAGTGCGACAACAAACAATCAAGGACCCGAAATGATGTTCAAACAGTGTCGACAACAAACAATCTTATTAACCACTAAGATATACTTCAATACTTAAAAGCGTAAACTATAATTTTTGTTTCCCTAATACAAATGCCAGACATATATCATTTATTAACAAGTATTGTTAGTCAGCAAGGTAACTTTGTAAGTCAATTTAGTCTTTAAATAATATTATATTGCACCATTAATGTGTTTTACAAAATATTAGGGAAACAAAAATGATGAAATATGCTCTTAAGTATTTAAGAATTACTTATCTTATGTATGGTTGGTGGAATTGGAACCTGGTTAAATCAATAGGATACTCTTCAAGTCAAAACAAAATTCCCACGACCGAACTACGAGGCAGTGTTTATTATTTGAGACCCGGTGGCTGCATGTCTCGGGTTCGATTCCTGCTCGCGTTCGTCACGCTGGATTGGCTCTAATTAAGCCTTTCCAACTTGTAGACGCATCTTTTATTAACCCTTCCCCACTTGTAGACGCATTTCTTATTAACCTTTCCCCACTTGTAGACGCATCTCTTATTAACCATTCCCCACTTGTAGACGCATCTCTTATTAACCCTTCCCCACTTGTAGACGCATTTCTTATTAACCCTTCCCCACTTGTAGACGCATTTCTTATTAACCCTTCCCCACTTGTAGACGCATTTCTTATTAACCCTTCCCCACTTGTAGACGCATCTCTTATTAACCCTTCCCCACTTGTAGACGCATCTCTTATTAAACCTTCCCCACTTGTAGACGCATCTCTTATTAACCCTTCCCCACTTGTAGACGCATTGCTTATTAACCCTTCACCACTTGTAGACGCATCTCTTATTAATCCTTCCCCACTTGTAGACGCATCTCTTATTAACCCTTCCCCACTTGTAGACGCATTTCTTATTAACCCTTCCCCACTTGTAGACGCATTTCTTATTAACCCTTCCCCACTTGTAGACGCATCTCTTATTAACCCTTCCCCACTTGTAGACGCATTTCTTATTAACCCTTCCCCACTTGTAGACGCATTTCTTATTAACCCTTCCCCACTTGTAGACGCATCTCTTATTAACCCTTCCCCACTTGTAGACGCATCTCTTATTAACCCTTCCCCACTTGTAGACGCATCTCTTATTAACCCTTCCCCACTTGTAGACGCATCTCTTATTAACCCTTCCCCACTTGTAGACGCATCTCTTATTAACCCTTCACCACTTGTAGACGCATCTCTTATTAACCCTTCCCCACTTGTAGACGCATCTCTTATTAACCCTTCACCACTTGTAGACGCATCTCTTATTAACCCTTCACCACTTGTAGACGCATCTCTTATTAACCCTTCCCCACTTGTAGACGCATTTCTTATTAATCCTTCCCCACTTGTAGACGCATTTCTTATTAACCCTTCCTCACTTGTAGACGCATCTCTTATTAACCCTTCCCCACTTGTAGACGCATTTCTTATTAACCCTTCCCCACTTGTAGACGCATTTCTTATTAACCCTTCCCCACTTGTAGACGCATCTCTTATTAACCCTTTCCCACTTGTAGACGCATCTCTTATTAACCCTTCACCACTTGTAGACGCATTTCTTATTAACCCTTCCCCACTTGTAGACGCATCTCTTATTAACCCTTCCACACTTGTAGACGCATCTCTTATTAACCCTTCCCCACTTGTAGACGCATCTCTTATTAACCCTTCACCACTTGTAGACGCATCTCTTATTAACCCTTCACCACTTGTAGACGCATCTCTTATTAACCCTTCACCACTTGTAGACGCATCTCTTATTAACCCTTCCCCACTTGTAGACGCATTTCTTATTATTCCTTCCCCACTTGTAGACGCATTTCTTATTAACCCTTCCTTACTTGTAGACGCATTTCTTATTAACCCTTCACCACTTGTAGACGCATCTCTTATTAACCCTTCACCACTCGTAGACGCATCTCTTATTAACCCTTCCCCACTTGTAGACGCATTTCTTATTAACCCTTCCCCACTTGTAGACGCATTTCTTATTAACCCTTCCTTACTTGTAGACGCATTTCTTATTAACCCTTCACCACTTGTAGACGCATCTCTTATTAACCCTTCCCCACTTGTAGACGCATCTCTTATTAACCCTTCACCACTTGTAGACGCATCTTTTATTAACCATTCACCACTTGTAGACGCATCTCTTATTAACCCTTCCCCACTTGTAGACGCATCTCTTATTAATCCTTCCCCACTTGTAGACGCAGACGCATCTCTTATTAACCCTTCCCCACTTGTAGACGCATTTCTTATTAACCCTTCCCCACTTGTAGACGCATTTCTTATTAACCCTTCCCCACTTGTAGACGCATCTCTTATTAACCCTTCACCACTTGTAGACGCATCTCTTATTAACCCTTCACCACTTGTAGACGCATCTCTTATTAACCCTTCACCACTTGTAGACGCATCTCTTATTAACCCTTCCCCACTTGTAGACGCATTTCTTATTATTCCTTCCCCACTTGTAGACGCATTTCTTATTAACCCTTCCTTACTTGTAGACGCATTTCTTATTAACCCTTCACCACTTGTAGACGCATCTCTTATTAACCCTTCACCACTCGTAGACGCATCTCTTATTAACCCTTCCCCACTTGTAGACGCATTTCTTATTAACCCTTCCCCACTTGTAGACGCATTTCTTATTAACCCTTCCCCACTTGTAGACGCATTTCTTATTAACCCTTCCCCACTTGTAGACGCATCTCTTATTAACCCTTCACCACTTGTAGACGCATCTCTTATTAACCCTTCCCCACTTGTAGACGCATTTCTTATTAACCCTTCCCCACTTGTAGACGCATTTCTTATTAACCCTTCCCCACTTGTAGACGCATCTCTTATTAACCCTTCACCCCTTGTAGACGCATCTCTTATTAACCCTTCACCACTTGTAGACGCATCTCTTATTAACCCTTCACCACTTGTAGACGCATTTCTTATTAACCCTTCCCCACTTGTAGACGCATCTCGTATTAACCCTTCCCCACTTGTAGACGCATTTCTTATTAACCCTTCCCCACTTGTAGACGCATTTCTTATTAACCATTCCCCACTTGTAGACGCATCTCTTATTAACCCTTCCCCACTTGTAGACGCATTTCTTATTAACCCTTCACCACTTGTAGACGCATTTCTTATTAACCCTTCCCCACTTGTAGACGCATTTCTTATTAACCCTTCACCACTTGTAGACGCATCTCTTATTAACCCTTCCCCACTTGTAGACGCATCTCTTATTAACCCTTCCCCACTTGTAGACGCATCTCTTATTAACCCTTCCCCACTTGTAGACGCATTTCTTATTAACCCTTCCCCACTTGTAGACGCATCATTTATTAACCCTTCCCCACTTGAAGACGCATCTCTTATTAACCCTTCCCCACTTGTAGACGCATTTCTTATTAACC
Source organism: Serripes groenlandicus (assembly GCA_031761405.1). Lineage (NCBI taxonomy): Eukaryota > Metazoa > Mollusca > Bivalvia > Cardiida > Cardiidae > Serripes > Serripes groenlandicus. The sequence continues at coordinate 31,082,628 of JASEVX010000002.1, forward strand.
CTTCACCACTTGTAGACGCATCTCTTATTAACCCTTCCCCACTTGTAGACGCATCTCTTATTAACCCTTCACCACTTGTAGACGCATCTTTTATTAACCATTCACCACTTGTAGACGCATCTCTTATTAACCCTTCCCCACTTGTAGACGCATCTCTTATTAATCCTTCCCCACTTGTAGACGCAGACGCATCTCTTATTAACCCTTCCCCACTTGTAGACGCATTTCTTATTAACCCTTCCCCACTTGTAGACGCATTTCTTATTAAGCCTTCCCCACTTGTAGACGCATCTCTTATTAACCCTTACCCACTTGAAGACGCATTTTGACGACGCATCTGCAGCAGCGATTTTGAAAATATTCCGACAAAAGGCGAAATTGCTCATTATGAGCAATCTTGCCTTTTGTCACAATGTTTTTAATTTCTTTTTAATAATTTCTCATGAATGGTAATTTTTTAAAATGTTTTACAAGATGTTTTCAAAATGGTCTGCTGCATATGTGTTGTATGCGGAAAAGGATTAAAGGCATGGAACCCTGATTAGTCTACCAGAGATCATTGATTTATGGAGAGTTTCAATATGTTTTCAGAGTCATCAAAACAAATATCTTAAGTTATCTATGACATGATATGGGTATTCGATCCGAACCCTAGCACTTTGGTCAGTAACCAATTCCGATTGGGCCAGCATTCTTTCTTTTCAAAGTTGATTTACACCGGCCTTATTCGTTTCCATCATTTTGTTTGTCAACGCTAAGTTCTATTGATTGGTTGATTTATTGACTGATTTATTGATTGATTGACTGATTGCTTGATTGATTGATTGAGGGATGATTGATGTATTGATTGACTGATTTATTGACTGATTTATTAAGTGATTGTTTGACTGATTAATTGACTGACTGACTGACTGATTGATTGATTGATTGATTGATTGATTGATTGATTGATTGATTGATTGATTGATTGATTGATTGATTGATTGATTGACTGACTGACTGACTGACTGACTGATTGACTGACTGACTGATTTATTTATTTATTTATTTATTTATTTATTTATTTATTTATTTATTGACTGATTGGTTTATTTATTTGTCGGTTGATTGATTGATTGATTGATTTATTTATTTATTTGTTTATTTATTTATTTATTGCATTTGACGCCATTTTCAACAGCATTTCAGATATATCACGTCGGCAAGTTCAGGTAACCTCTTGTATCATGGCTTTCTCGCCCCAATGTTCGATAAAACATTCTTTCCCGATAACTGATTACCTACCCAAATGGACTCCTGTCGCTGAACTGTCGAATTGAATTGAAATCAATTTGAAAACGGCGTAAAGACCCACTGATTAAACAAAAAATTAATTTACACAACCGCTGCAGCGACTGTTAAAAACAGTTTAATAAAAGTAAAAAGTGTTCATGATGAGCAAATTTCTCCTTTTATGACAATGTTTTCAATTCTATTAATGATATCAAAGGTCAACTGCTGCAGACAAGTTGTATGTGGGAAAAGACTTACAGACGCGACCAATGTAATCACATTTCAATACAACAAAATAAATTAGAGATCCCTTGCAAAACATTGTTGAAAAAAGATATTTAAATTTTTATATTTAATAATCAAATTCATCTGTTTAGGTCCCGACTGTTCTCCCTTTGGTAAGTTATGTTTCGATGAGAAAAGGGTTACAGGTAGTATTTGATACAAATTATGTGATTACAAACACTACGATTGTATATCGTGCTATGTGAATACGTTACAATATGTTTTAATGGGGACCGAAGAACCATACGATTTCGAAATCCTCGACGTTTAAAAAGTACCCTGTTCATATTGGACCTTGGGTGGCTTTATTCAGTTTCAATTTTTTTATTACGCATTTTGTTATAGTAAGTACAAGTATATTAGTTTCGTTTAAACTTATTTAGTTCTTATCGAATGCTAAACAAACGTTAAGCTTATATTAATCACGCTCGCTGTCTGCTTCGTCGAGACATAACCAGTACTCGCGCCGTTTGTGTGGAAAAAGTCAGAACCCGTTCATCACGAAATTCGAACAAAGGATCTTTGAAACGAGAGGCCGACGCTCTACCACTGAACCACTGTCTTCCACTAACTATATGAGGTACATACAGTGTATACTTAGCAATAATTCGAACTCGAAAGGTACCCGCAATTTATTTCGAGTTATCTATTTGTTCGAGTGATCTCCCGAGTTATGCCAAATTCGTTACTTTTGTCAACCTCGAAATTCACTTATTACTAAATATTTTGAAACGTCAGCTTCTTAGTTCATGTATCATTAAATGTTTTTTATGAAAAGTAAGCCATTGATAAAATCATATCTAGAACACTTTATGGTAGTAGTTTCTGATTGCAGGTATGAGCTAGTACGTAAATAAGATAGTATGATAGATCAAAACTGCTGCTACGCTGTCAAGCAGGAAATGGTTCGAGTTACAAGATATATTTGAATTATTCCATGTTCGAGTTATACGATATATTCAAATTATTCCATGTTCGAGTTATACAATATATTCAAATGATTCCATGTTCGAGTTATACAATATATTCAAATTATTCCATGTTCGAGTTATACAATATATTCAAATTATTCCATGTTCGAATTATACAATATATTCAAATTATTCCATGTTCGAGTTATACAATATATTCAAATTATTCCGTGTTCGAGTTATACGATATATTTGAATTATTCCATTGTCGAGTTATACGATATATTCGAATTATTCCATGTTCGAGTTATACGATATATTCGAATGATTCCATTGTCGAGTTATACGATAATTCGAATTATTCCATGTTCGAGTTACACCATATATTCGAATTATTCCATGTTCGAGTTATACGAAATATTCGAATTATTCCATGTTACGATATATTCGAATTATTCCTAGTTCGAGTTAAACGATATATTTGAATTATTCCATGTTTGAGTTAAACGATAATTCGAATTATTCCATGTTCGAGTTATACCATATATTCAAATTATTACATGTTCGAGTTATACGATATATTCGAATTATTCCATGTTACGATATATTCGAATTATTCCATGTTACGATATATTCGATTTATTCCATGTTCGAGTTATACGAATCCACTGTTTCTGCATGCACAAAACATTTAAGAGACGAATAGAAGCATGAGATAAAAAGTAGATGAGGTCAGGTAAATTTGGATGTTTAAAATTATAATGATATCAATAACGAAATTTAAATAAATCTATAACTAATAACTGTTTCAAAATACATATAAATGATCAATGTTTAATAATTATCTGGCGTGATGCTTTCAGATTTGCCTTCTTTGATATGTGTGTGTTAGTTTATATGGTGTTTAACGCCGCTTTCAACAATGTTCAGTCATAGCACTACCGGTCCATTTATCCTGACACCAGCGAGTCAGTCGTTATGCTAACCCCACAACCCTGAGAGACAAAAGGGGAAAACCATTGTTAAAGTCTTTGGTATCACTAGGTTGGGGATCGAAATCTTTAACCTCCAGCACCCGAGGCGGTTGCTCTACCACTACACCACCGAGGCGGTCGCTCTACCATTACACCACTGAGGCGGTCGCTCTACCACTACACCATCAAAGAGGTCGCTCTACCACTACATCACCGAGGTGGTCGCTCTACCATTACACCACCGAGGCGGTCGCTCTACCACTACACCATCGAAAAGGTCGCTTTACCACTACATCACCGAGGCGGTCACTCTACCACTACACCACCGAGGCGGTCGCTCTACCACTACACCACCGACGCGGTCGCTCTACCACTACACCACCAAGGTGGTCGCTCTACCACTACACCATCGTGGCGGTCGCTCTACCACTACATCACTGAGGCGGTCGCTCTACCACTACACTACCTAGGCGGTTGTTCTACTACTACACCACCGACGCGGTCGCTCTACCACTACACCACCGAGGCGGTCGCTCTACTACTACACCACCGAGGCAGTTGCTCTACCACTACATCACCGAGGCGGTCGCTCTACCACTACACTACCTAGGCGGTTGCTCTGCTACTACACCATCGTGGCGGTCGCTCTACCACTACATCACCGAGGCGGTCGCTCTACTACTACACCACCGAGGCGGTTGCTCTACCACTACATCACCGAGGCGGTCACTCTACCACTACACCATCGTGGCGGTCGCTCTACTACTACACCACAGAGGCGGTCGCTCTACCACTACACCACCGAGGCGGTCGCTCTACCACTACACCACCGAGGCGGTCGCTCTACCACTACACCACAGAGGCGGTCGCTCTACCACTACACCACCGAGGCGGTCGCTCTACCACTACACCACCGAGGTGGTCGCTCTACCACTACATCACCGAGGCGGTCGCTCTACAAATTCACCACAGAGGCGGTCGCTCTACCACTACTAGACCTAGGCGGACACTACACCACCGAGGAGTCACTCTACCACTACATCACCGAGGCTGTCGCTCTACCACTACTAGACCTAGGCGGTCGCTCTACCACTACACCACCGAGGCGGTCGCTCTACCACTACTAGACCTAGGCGGTCGCTCTACCACTACACCACCGAGGCGGTCGCTCTACCACTACATCACCGAGGCGGTCGCTCTACAACTTCACCACCTAGGCGGTCGCTCTACCACTACTAGACCTAGGCGGTCGCTCTACCACTACACCACCGAGGAGTCACTCTACCACTACATCACAGAGGCTGTCGCTCTACCACTACACCACCGAGGCGGTCACTCTACACCACCTAGGCGGCCGCTCTACCACTACACCACCGAGGCGGTCGCTCTACCACTACACCACCTAGGCGGTCGCTGTACCACTACACCACCGAGGCGGTCGCTCTACCACTACATCACCGAGGCTGTCGCTCTACCACTACACCACCGAGGCGGTCGCTCTACTACTACACCACCGAGGCGGTAGCTTTACTACTACACCACCGAGGCGGTCGCTCTACCACTACACCATCGAGGAGGTCGCTCTACTACTACACCATCGAGGCGGTCGCTCTACCACTACACCACCGAGGCGGTCGCTCTACAACTTCACCACAGAGGCGGTCGCTCTACCACTACACCACCGAGGCGGTCGCTCTACCACTACACCACCGATGCGGTCGCTCTACCACTACACCACCTAGGCGGTCGCTCTACCACTACATCACCGAGGTGGTCGCTCTACCACTACACCACCGAGGCGGTCGCTCTACCACTACACCACCGAGGCGGTAGCTTTACTACTACACCACCGAGGCGGTCGCTCTACCATAACCATCGAGGAGGTCGCTCTACTACTACACCACCGAGGCGGTTGCTCTACCACTACACCACCGAGGCGGTCGCTCTACCACTACACCACCGAGACGGTCGCTCTACCACTGCACCACCGAGGCCTCATTTTAAATAGTCAGGGGGAAATGTAACATTTGAAGGTTAGAAGTCTCAGTCCAATCATGGTATATGTAAATCGCTTCTTTTGGTTTGTTGTTTGTTTGTTTTGTTTTGTTGGGGTTTTACGCCGTTTTTCACCATTATTTCAGTTAGATCATGGCGACAGTTCACTTATCCATGATTCTTGTGTAAACAAACCAGTACTAGGATAGGAAATGTGCCTTGCCCACGGGCATTCCACCATGACCGCAGCACCGCGACTGGGGATCAAATTCTCGTATTTCTTCTCGAGCCGCTATAGTTTAGTCAGTGTCTACCAGGTGTGTTGTTTACATTGTTTACATTGAAAACACACACAGAGGAAAAGTGTAATTTTTATAGAATCAAAACAGAATTTGATACATAATTGAAAACAATCTGAAAAATGGAGAAATTGTAAGTTTGAGTAAGATAATCTTTTTCACTATGTTTTTTAAAAGTTGCCCTTTGGAGATGCACCGAATATCGTCTGCATCAGGCGGATTGATTTTATTGATTGATTTATTTTTGGGGTTAAACGCCATTTCAGCCAAAATATGTCATATGACGGCGGCCAGTTCACATGCCCACGTGTTTTCTGGCTTTCTCACACCAGTACTCCACACAGAAGTCTTTCCAAGCAATATTGCTGCTTTTTCCACATAGACTGAAAGTGCATTGGAGGAAGTCGCGAATGACACCGAACTGCATCAGAGAGGAAAGGGTGGATATATTAAAAAGAAATGGATTGCATGTTAATGATTGTGTGATCGGTGGTTAGTTTTGTTGGGGGTTCCACCGTAATTGACGTGTCAACGCTTAGTGTGGAAAATTGGCGAATAAAAGCTGTATTGATAAGACATCTGTACTTTATTATAGGATCTCGACACATAAAAAAAGGGCAGTTAATCTGTTACGATTAGTGTATATCTGCTATTCGGACTCCTTTTATGTAAATACAGTCTGATCAAGATGTGCAATGTTCACAATCAATTCAATGAGGTAATATATAAAGGTATGTTCCAGTACATAGTGTAGATACTGACGCGACAGCATGTATCTGTCTGTTGATCCTATATTTCGCAAGGCATAGTTGACGAAGGGTTCATTTTCTTACGATGACGTATACTTTTTCAATGTGGTGGGTACATGTTGACCGGGTCATCAAGAAGAAGAACAAATTGCAACAGTTCAGTGAGGGTGATGTTTCAATGGTTTATATCCGTGTTCAACATTATTTTAGTTATTCCACAGCGCTTTTTACCGTCATTTCAACAAAGCTAATGAATTAATCTGATAGTCAATAGGCGAATCTGCAAAGAGGCCTAGAAATAGATTTAGGAGGGGGCGTGATCAAGATATGTGTTGAAACTGTTCTTCAGGCGCATATCCACCATCTCTGTTAACATACGCTCCCAAGACGGAAGCCGTTCCTACCACTTAAAACCGGTTTGAATAATTTTGTTTTCAGTACTTCGAGTACATTAAATCACAGGCATCTGTGTGTTCGTGTGAACATTGTATTATTTATTTAAAACTGATATAAATACTGCATCTTATTTGACAATGGATATATCTTTTGTACAAAAGAAAATGTTGTCGCATTTCAGATGTTCTTGTCATGAACTTATGATAGAGAAGGGAAGACATTTAAATATAGATAGGGATTACAGATTCTGTCGCTATTGTTTAACCAAAAGTATTTACTGTGTTGAAGATGAAATACATTTCCTAGTTATATGTCCTCTGTATGATAATATCAGAAAGGATCTTTTTCTCCATAAATGGACCAGACAGCCACCGTCTCAACAGTTATTTATAGAGATTATGTCAGATATCTCTTTCAATGCTGTTACAACGGTGGCAAAATTCCTAATAAAAGCATTTGAGCTCCGAGACAATATACAATACTGAGTATACAATACAGCTGTCATATAATACTATAAATAATGTTTTGTATTGTGTATATTAAGAAGCTACGTTTCAGTTCATCGTCATATCACTTATATTAAGCTGAATGTCATGGGTCATATGTTTAACGCTATCTACAATCATAATATGTATGTATTATGTATGTTCATGCCCTGTTCGTTATTTTCACATTCATTTTTTGCTATTATAATATTGTGTATTGCATTGTATTTGTGTTATAATATTTACTATATTTTCACTGCTCTAAATTATTGTATTGTGGGCCGGTGGCCTTTGAATACTAGAAATCAATAAACTGTAACTGTGAACTGTTTGAGAACATTTAGAAAAACTCCACACAAGACCGTATTACTATAAATAGTCTTGTGTGTTTTTTGGTGGTTTTTTTTCCAAATTTTCTCAAATGAGAACTCAGACGCCTGTGAGTAGATATAATATACATTGTTTCCAACCTAGCTTAGCGATCCTTTTTGCGAGAACAGTTTTACGACCTACGAGCTGGTGTCAGATATAAACTTACCAACACCAACAGTACTCATTTCTTAACTCTTTCAGCGCCAAAGGCAATATTCAGGTTTTTGCAAACAATACTGATTCAGGCGAGTCAGCTCGTAACGAGCTGTCTCACCTGAAATCAGCATTGTTTGCCTTTTTAGTTATCGAAATAGTCCAAAATTGTATTACGTGAGACATGGAAGAGTCTACTTTAAACAATTCGGCGGTGAAAGAGTTAACAGAAGTAGATTGGATTACGTGCAATGACGTCCCAGTCGATATTCTCTGAGAATAACGCATCTCAAGGACAGTATGGCTATGTCCAGACACATACTATACAAGAATGTAATTTAATGGTCATTATAATTTATTTCAGAACAAAGATCGGATTACTTGCGGCGAGGTTTCAGAATCGATATTCCATGAGAATAAGGGATCTAGATGACACCATGAGCCCTACTAGTATGTTCAGACACCTACTAAACAAGAATGCACATAAATCGTCATTTTACGGTAAGTCCGGCCTATACGTCATACTTAGTACCATTCAATATCATCTGATGCTAACTAATTTCGGTGACTTACACATGTTTTGCATTATTTGAGTTTAACGACGTTTTCAACAGTATTTCAGTTTTTGTCTGAGAGAGACACTCACAGAGACAGCGTAAATTAAGTTGTTGCTATTTGTTATTGTAGTTGTTTTTATTAACATATCAATATATAACAATGAACATACAAATCGAAAAGCATTTGTGTTTTACAAAATACACGGAACCTACATTTTAAGTCATATTTAATGAGGTTTCTTCTTAGTAGAAAATGTAGAATAAAGATTTATTCCATTGTGATCAGTATATCAATACTGTTTTAAGCATGATTTAGAGCGAATTCAGTTATATAATGAGAAGTCCATGATAAAACACAAAGTTTGAAGTTCTCTCGTCAGTCCGTATACTACCACGATAAATAAAAGGTCGCGAACAGCAGTGCACATTCTTCCTATATATTCCTCATAAAGCCGTGCAAACTCTTCCGATAGATTCCTCATACAGCAGTGCACACTCTTCCTATATATTCCTTATACAGCAGTGTACACTCTTCCGATAGATTCCTCATACAGCAGTGCACACTCTTCCTATATCTTCCTCATACAGTAGTGTACACTCTTCCTATATATTCCTCATACAGCAGTGCACACTCTTCCTATATCTTCCTCATACAGGCAGTGCACACTCTTCCTATATCTTCCTCATACAGTAGTGTACACTCTTCCGATAGATTCCTCATACAGCAGTGCACACTCTTCCTATATCTTCCTCATACAGCAGTGTACACTCTTCCTATATATTCCTCATACAGGCAGTGCACACTGTTCCTATATATTCCTCATACAGCAGTGTACACTCTTCCTATAGATTCCTCATACAGCAGTGTACACTCTTCCTATAGATTCCTCATACAGGCAGTGCACACTCTTCCTATATCTTCCTCATACAGCAGTGTACACTCTTCCTATATATTCCTCATACAGGCAGTGCACACTGTTCCTATAGATTCCTCATACAGCAGTGTACACTCTTCATATATATTCCTCATACAGCAGTGTACACTCTTCCTATAGATTCCTCATACAGCAGTGTACACTCTTCCTATAGATTCCTCATACAGGCAGTGCACACTGTTCCTATAGATTCCTCATACAACAGTGCACACTCTTCTTATATATTCCTCATACAGCAGTGCACACTCTTCCTATAATTTCCTTATACAGCAGTGCACACTCTTCCTATATATTCCTCATACAGCAGTGCACACTCTTCCTATATATTCCTCATACAGCAGTGCACACTCTTCCTACATATTCCTCATACAGCCGTGCACACTCTTCGATATATTCCTAATACAGCAGTGCACACTCTTCCGATGTATTCCTCATACAGCAGTGCACACTCCTCCTATAGATTCCTCATACAGCAGTGCACACTCTTCCTATAGATTCCTCATACAGCAGTGCACACTCTTCCTATATATTCCTCATACAGCAGTGCACACTCTTCCTATATATTCCTCATACAGCAGTGCACACTCTTCCTATATATTCCTCATACATCAGTGCACACTCTTCCTATACATTCCTCATACAGCAGTGCACACTCTTCCGATAGATTCCTCATACAGCAGTGCACACTCTTCCTATATATTCCTCATACAGCACACTCTTCATATACATTCCTCATACAGCAGTGCACACTCTTCCTATACATTCCTCATACAGCAGTGCACACTCTTCATATATATTCCTCATACAGCAGTGCACACTCTTCCTATACATTCCTCATACAGCAGTGCACACTCTTCCTATACATTCCTCATACAGCAGTGCACACTGTTCCTATAGATTCCTCATACAGCAGTGCACACTCTTACGATGGATTCCACATACAGCTCATACAGCAGTGCACACTCTTCCTATAGATTCCTCATACAGCAGTGCACACTCTTCCGATGGATTCTTCATACAACAGTGCACTCTTCCTATATATTCCTCATACAGCAGTGCACACTCTTCCGATAGATTCCTCATACAGCAGTGCACACTCTTCCTATATATTCCTCATACAGCAGTGCACACTCTTCCTATATATTCCGCATACAGCAGTCAGTAGCGATGCAGGCTGGCAAATGCACGGGTTGTTGGTTCGGGCCCCGGTAGCTCAGTCAGTAGCGACGCAGGCTGTCAATCTAGGGGTTGTGAGGTCGAGCCCCCGTAACTCAGTCATTAGCGACGCGGGCTGTCAATCAATGGGTTGTGAGTTCGAGCCCCGGTAACTCAGTCATTAGCGACGCGGGCTGTCAATCAATGGGTTGTGAGTTCGAGCCCCGGTAACTCAGTCAGTAGCGACGCGGGCTGTCAATCCAGGGGTTGTGAGGTCGAGCCCCCGTAACTCAGTCATTAGCGACGCGGGCTGTCAATCAATGGGTTGTGAGTTCGTGCCCCGGTAACTTAGTCATTAGCGACGCGGGCTGTCAATCCATGGGTTGTGGGTTCAAGCACCGATAACTCAGTCATTAGCGACGCGGGCTGTCAATCCAGGGGTTGTAAGTTCGATCCGCAGCTCCGCCAACATTCTTTCCGACGTTTGACAAAAGTCACCACCAATGGGCTAACGGTCTATGTGGCAAAGCAGCCACATGCTTGTAAAATATGTTGTGTGGAGTACTGATGCGACAAAGCCGTGATATGACTGAAAACTTGTTGAAAACGGCGTTAAACTCCAATCAATCAAACCTTGCGACGTACATACGCTTTCTGAGGCCTCTGCATTTAACGACTTTTGAAAACATTGTGGCAAATGAACAAAGTGTATAGCAATTTCTCCATTTGCTACACTGTTTTCAACTCTGTTCTATAAAAATACCTCCCTTCATAGAGATTTTCCTTTTAGTTTTTGCCTAGATATTTCCAAAGTCGTCCATCAACATATGGTTACGAATGTTGTTTACAATACACATATTTATTTTCGAACCTTCATCTATTTACAATGTACGGATGATGTATGTACACATCGTGTTTTACTTCATATCCCCTTTGCAACTAGTAGGTGTGCGTTATGCATGTTAAGTTTAAGACCAGATTTTCGGTTCTTTTTATCTAGCAGTTTCTCATTTGATATACAGATATTGTATATCAATATTTCTTTGTGATGATACGTTTTGTTTTGTTACAATTGAAATGAATTGTATTGACATGCCTGATATTTCTGTAATTAGGCGATGATCCATTCTGTTCAAGCCATGTCTGTAAATAAACCTAACTGTAACATGATCACGTTCAGCTATTTGTCAGACACTTCTCAAATCACGCTAACTATACGGTAATTGACGCGATTGGCTGGCGGAACGATCCGGCAATTTGATTGGACCGTTTATTTTTGAGGAGTTTTGTGAACAGTTTACCTGATACAATACTTTTCGAGCAGTCTTCTCTGATAATGTCTCAGTCAAACACACCAGAACTAGAACGTTTCGAGTATTCTTATGATGCAGTATGGCAAATAATAGGGGGAAATGAGAAATAGCTCGTTTTCAGCATTTCTAGTTATCTTTTCCACGTTCTTTTTAAAAGTCGTCTGCTGTATGAAGCGGTCAAAGTTGTTTGTATCAGGGAAAGGGTAAATCAAAGAAATCAAATAAAGGACAAACTAACTTAATACCCTCCCACTTTTGCGAGTTTTTGATTTATTAATAATCCGAACTGACAAAAACTAACGTTTTATATTTCTTAAGTGTTGACAAAATGTTTCAAAACGCGATTCGATCAAACAGGAACCCAGATAGATCTTAGGATTTGAAGATTTGATGAAAAATTGTTGAGTTTTCTTTTGATGTGGAAAAACTAGTCTTTGAAATAAATATTTCAAACACTTAGACAACAGTTAGGTTTATTATAAAATATCATATTAGAAATTTAAGACATTAGTTTTGGGGATTTGTTTTCTTCAAATTAACTTATTAAACTTTTCATATTGAAAGACCACGGCATGCTTGTGAGTGTTTGGATAAAATAAGAGAACAAGTCACCAATGGTAAGTCATAAATGAAGTCCTAGTTTATTAACTATTCTAAATGTCTTTCTAATTCTTAATTTCAAATCTCAATATTTTATATCGCATTGGATAAACAGTATCATATATACTCTTTATTTCCTGTTTTTTAGAGATCATATAATGTAAGATTTGTATATACAGAACCAACAACTATCACAGTTGTCCTAGAAACATATGTAGAAAAAAGGAGACAAAAAAGAGATAGAGCATATGGTGATGATGATTATGATTATTATAAGTATTATTGTGGCATGAAACATATGAAAATGAATATGCATACAGTTATTTAGATGTTTGTGCATATTCATGTTTATATTCAAGTCTCAATACAATACAATGCTAGTATGTCGGACATATGTACAGGTGGAAGACAGGAGGCGTCTTGTCGAAACAAAATACAAGATGTCAACCGAGTATAATTAAACCTGCAAAGTATAATGGTAGCCCCTTTATAGCTAGCACTTTTACAACACACGTTAAATACAATAAGATAACTATATATGTAAGGGCAGGGGAAGAAAGGAGACACTACTTATATAAGTAACCTCGATTTTCTATCTTGATTTATTGATTGATTCGTGTTTTACGCCGCTTTCAATAACTGTTCAGCTATATTACAGCGTTTCCTGGGTAAAGTTACAATTACTACTGGTCCATTAATTCTGACACCAGCCAGCCAGTCATTTAGTAATGCTACACGCAACCCTGAGCGCCAAGGAGGACAGTCATACCATTGTTAAAGTATTTGGTTAGACCCGGCCGGGGATCGAATCCGCGACCTCCCGCATCCGAGGCGAACGCGCCATCGAGGCGGTAATTTTCTATGTTGATTCCAATTGCTATAAGCGGGTTGTTTTACATTGTAGACGAATAGCTGCATGTCCTAGTACAAACAAATCCACCCTTTACTAGCTGCATGTCCTAGTACAAACAAATCAACCCTTTACTAGCTCCATGTCCTAGTACAAACAAATCCACCCTTTAATAGCTGCATGTCCTAGTACAAACAAATCAACCCTTTAATAGCTGCATATCCTAGTACAAACAAATCCACTCTTTAATAGATGCATGTCCTAGTACAAACAAATCACCCTTTAATAGCTCCATGTCCTAGTACAAACAAATCAAACCCTTTAATAGATGCATGTCCTAGTACAAACAAATCTACCCTTTAATAGCTGCATGTCCTAGTACAAATAAATCATCCCTTTAATAGTTCTATGTCCTAGTACAAACAAATCATCCCTTTAATAGCTGCATGTCCTAGTACAAAAAAATCAGCCCTTTAAAAGCTCCATATCCTAGTACAAACAAATCAACCCTTTAATAGCTGCATGTCCTAGTACAAACAAATCATCCCTTTAATAGTTGCATGTCCTAGTACAAACAAATCCACCCATTAATAGCTGCATGTCCTAGTACAAACAAATCATCCCTTTAATAGCTCCATGTCCTTGTACAAACAAATCCACCTTTTAATAGCTGCATGTCCTAGTACAAACAAATCCACCCTTTACTAGCTGCATGTCCTAGTACAAACAAATCATCCCTTTAATAGCTGCATGTCCTAGTACAAACAAATCCACCCTTTAATAGCTGCATGTCCTAGTACAAACAAATCCACCCTATAATAGCTGCATGACCTAGTACAAACAAATCATCCCTTTAATAGCTGCATGTCCTAGTACAAACAAATCCACTCTTTAATAGCTGCATGTCCTAGTACAAACAAATCCACCCTTTAATAGCTGCATGTCCTAGTACAAACAAATCATCCCTTTAATAGCTCCATGTCCTTGTACAAACAAATCCACCCTTTAATAGCTGCATGTCCTAGTACAAACAAATCCACCCTTGACTAGCTGCATGTCCTAGTACAAACAAATCCTCCCTTTAATAGCTGCATGTCCTAGTACAAACAAATCCACCCTTTAATAGCTGCATGTCCTAGTACAAACAAATCCACCCTATAATAGCTGCATGACCTAGTACAAACAAATCATCCCTTTAATAGCTGCATGTCCTAGTACAAACAAATCCACTCTTTAATAGCTGCATGTCCTAGTACAAACAACTCCACCCTTTAATGGCTGCATGTCCTGGTACAAACAAATCCACCCGTTAATAGCTCCATGTCCTAATACAAACAAATCCACCCTTTAATAGCTGCATGTCCTAGTACAAACAAATCCACCCTTTAATAACTGCATGTTCTAATACAAACAAATCCACCCTTTAATAGCTCCATGTCCTAGTATAAACAAATCCACCCTTTACTAGCTGCATGTCCTAGTACAAACAAATCAACCCTTTAATAGATGCATGTCCTAGTTCAAACAAATCCACCCGTTAATAGCTCCATGTCCTAATACAAACAAATCATCCCTTTAATAGCTGCATGTCCTAGTACAAACAAATCCACCCTTTAATAACTGCATGTCCTAATACAAACAAATCCACCCTTTAATAGCTCCATGTCCTAATACAAACAAATCCACCCTTTAATTGATGCATGTCCTAGTACAAACAAATCTGCCCTTTGATAGCTCCATGTCCTAGTACAAACAAATCCACCTTTTAATAGCTCCATGTCCTAGTACAAACAAATCCACCCTTTAATAGCTCCATGTCCTAGTACAAACAAATCCACCCTTATTGAATCACAAAATGAATTAACTCTGTAGACACCAGGACATGGAAACAATATAGCATAAACATTTGAGAAAATGCTAATTGATATAGAAAATCTGAGACATTAATTGCTTAAATGTATACAGCAATGGCCAAGTATGGTAATATGTTGAAAGTGAATTGATTCTTAGTTGACGGTACATAGGAACTATTAAGTATAAAATGAGATTCATTCTCGATAACATTTTAATTGCCCATTATACATATTCTATTTTCTCTAGGAATCCTCGATAACATTCTAATTGCCCATTATACATATTCTACATTCTCTAGGATTCATTCTCGATAACATTATAATTGCCCATTATACATATTCTACATTCTCTAGGATCCATTCTCGATAACATTCTAATTGCCCATTATACATATTCTACATTCTCTATGATTCATTCTCGATAACATTCTAATTGCCCATTATACATATTCTACATTCTCTAGTATTCATTCTCGATAACATTATAATTGCCCATTATACATATTCTATTTTCTCTAGGATTCATTCTCGATAACATTATAATTGCCCATTATACATATTCTACATTCTCTAGGATTCATTCTCGATAACATTATAATTGCCCATTATACATATTCTATTTTCTCTAGGATTCATCTCGATAACATTATAATTGCCCATTATACATATTCTACATTCTCTAAGATTCATTCTCGATAACATTATAATTGCCCATTATACATATTCTATTTTCTCTAGGATTCATTCTCGATAACATTATAATTGCCCATTATACATATTCTACATTCTCTAGGATCCATTCTCGATAACATTCTAATTGCCCATTATACATATTCTACATTCTCTAGGATTCATTCTCGATAACATTCTAATTGCCCATTATACATATTCTACATTCTCTAGGATTCATTCTCGATAACATTATAATTGCCCATTATACATATTCTACATTCTCTAGGATTCATTCTCGATAACATTCTAATTGCCCATTGTACATATTCTACATTCTCTAGGATTCATTCTCGATAACATTCTAAATTCTAATTGCCCATTATCCATATTCTACATTCTCTAGCATCCATTCTAGATAACATTATAATTGCCCATTGTACATATTCTATTTTCTCTAGGATTCATTCTCGATAACATTATAATTGCCCATTATACATATTCTACAAACTCTAGGATTCATTCTCGATAACATTATAATTGCCCATTATACATATTCTATTTTCTCTAGGATTCATTCTCGATAACATTATAATTGCCCATTATACATATTCTATTTTCTCTAGGATTCATTCTCGATAACATTATAATATCCCATTATACATATTCTACATTCTCTAGAATTCATTCTCGATAACATTATAATTGCCCATTATACATATTCTATTTTCTCTAGGATTCATTCTCGATAACATTATAATTGCCCATTATACATATTCTACATTCTCTAGGATTCATTCTCGATAACATTATAATTGCCCATTATACATATTCTATTTTCTCTAGGATTCATTCTCGATAACATTATAATTGCCCATTATACATATTCTATTTTCTCTAGGATTCATTCTCGATAACATTATAATTGCCCATTATACATATTCTACATTCTCTAGGATTCATTCTCGATACCATTATAATTGCCCATTATACATATTCTATTTTCTCTAGGATTCATTCTCGATAACATTATAATTGCCCATTATACATATTCTACATTCTCTAGGATTCATTCTCGATAACATTATAATTGCCCATTATACATATTCTATTTTCTCTAGGATTCATTCTCGATAACATTATAATTGCCCATTATACATATTCTACATTCTCTAGGATTCATTCTCGATAACATTATAATTGCCCATTATACATATTCTACATTCTCTAGGATCCATTCTCGATAACATTCTAATTGCCCATTATACATATTCTATTTTCTCTAGGATTCATTCTCGATAACATTCTAATTGCCCATTATACATATTCTACATTCTCTAGGATCCATTCTCGATAACATTCTAATTGCCCATTATACATATTCTACATTCTCTAGGATTCATTCTCGATAACATTCTAATTGCCCATTATACATATTCTACATTCTCTATGATTCATTCTCGATAACATTATAATTGCCCATTGTACATATTCTATTTTCTCTAGGGATGCCGTTATCGTTCTTCCTCAAGTATAAAAATGGGGTTGTTCATGTTAGCCTAATAATTGCAATTCTGTTATTATGATTTTCATTGTTATTTAAAGATATCTTTGAAGATGGGAATAATTATATATGTTTCCTAAAAGCTATATAAATCTTTATTTATATATAACACTTTATTCTTTATTGCCTACGATTTTGAAGAATGTAATAAAGAAGAAAAAAATATTAATTCATAAACAAAATGAAAAGAAAACTTGGAAGAGATAAAGAGATGAACTGACATGAATGTATACAAATACATAGTGTATTGATGATTATGAAAAACAAAACATGATGAGAAAAAAGAAGATTTATGAAAAATGATGAGAGAAAAAGAAGATTTATATTGATATGGAACATGGTAACATGAGGGGAAAACATTTAATAACGGTCTTAGATACAATTAAGGACTATATCGATTTTAACCTTTACCTTGATAATGACGTCCTGATTGTGTGAGTTTCGCCCTCCTGAAGATGGAACAGGCTTGTTATTTAAAGATAATATGTCAAGGCGGGAATAATTATATATGTTACCTAAAAGCTGTACTTTAATTGGTGGATTAAGTACGGTTGCATTAACACGTCGTGATTTTGTTATTTTCGCTAAAAACCTGTTAGACTAACATAAGTGAGACTAGTACACCAATCGTTAGACTAACATAAGTGAGGCTAGTACACCGATCGTTAGGCTTACATAAGTGAGGCTAGTACACCGATCGTTAGACTAACATAAGTGAGGCTAGTACACCGATCGTTAGGCTAACATAAGTGAGGCTAGTACACCGATCGTTAGGCTAACATAAGTGAGACTAGTACACCGATCGTTAGGCTAACATAAGTGAGGCTAGTACACCGATCGTTAGGCTAACATAAGTGAGGCTTGTACACCGATCGTTAGGCTAACATAAGTGAAGCTAGTACACCGATCGTTAGGCTAACATAAGTGAGGCTAGTACACCGATCGTTAGGCTAACATAAGTGAGGCTAGTACACCGATCGTTAGGCTAACATAAGTGAAGCTAGTACACCGATCGTTAGGCTAACATAAGTGAGGCTAGTACACCGATCGTTAGACTAACATAAGTGAGACTAGTACACCGATCGTTAGGCTAACATAAGTGAAGCTAGTACACCGATCGTTAGGCTAACATAAGTGAGGCTTGTACACCGATCGTTAGGCTAACATAAGTGAAGCTAGTACACCGATCGTTAGACTAACATAAGTGAGGCTAGTACACCGATCGTTAGACTAACATAAGTGAGGCTAGTACACCGATCGTTAGACTAACATAAGTGAGGATAGTACACCGATCGTTAGGCTAACATAAGTGAAGCTAGTACACCGATC
The DNA here is from genome assembly GCA_031761405.1 of Serripes groenlandicus. Lineage (NCBI taxonomy): Eukaryota > Metazoa > Mollusca > Bivalvia > Cardiida > Cardiidae > Serripes > Serripes groenlandicus. The sequence continues at coordinate 31,101,344 of JASEVX010000002.1, forward strand.
GTTAGGCTAACATAAGTGAGGCTAGTACACCGATCGTTAGACTAACATAAGTGAGGCTAGTACACCGACTTTATGAAACCTTTACCATCCACACCATATGACCCGGCTCTATACTGTTAGCTACCCAATCTCAACATTGTTATCTTTTGTTCCCTAGCTATGTACCACCCCGGTATTGGTAGAGGGTACGCCTCTGGTGCGAGAGGTCGCGGGTTCGATCCACGGCCGAGTCATGCCAAATACTTTAAAAATTGTATTAATTGCTGCCCTCCTTGGCGCTCAGGGTTTCCGGGTTAACATTACGACTAACTGATTGGTGTCAGGATAAACAACCAGTAGTACTAGTAACTTACACAAGAAACGCCGTGATATAACTGACTGACTGGTATCAGGATAAACAACCAGTAGTACTAGTAACTTACACAGGAAACGCCGTGATATAACTGACTGACTGGTATCAGGATAAACAACCATTAGTTCTAGTAACTTACACAGGAAACGCCGTGATATAACTGACTGACTGGTGTCAGGATAAACAACCAGTAGTACTAGTAACTTACACAAGAAACGCCGTGATATAACTGACTGACTGGTGTCAGGATAAACAACCAGTAGTACTATTAACTTACACAGGAAACGCCGTGATATAACTGACTGACTGGTGTCAGGATAAACAACCAATAGTACTAGTAACTTACACAGGAAACGCCGTGATATAACTGACTGACTGGTGTCAGGATAAACAACCAATAGTACTAGTAACTTAAACAAGAAACTTAACTGGACAATTGTTGAAAGCGGCGTAAAACACCAAACATATACACCCTGGCTATGAATGCTTAAAAATGTAAAACTGATTGAGTACGTTATAAAAAGTCATTGAAAGGTTTATGTTCGATAATGGTAAAATTCATATTGGGAAAAGGAGGAATTGCTCGTTTCGAGGAATACCCCATTTACCCGAACCGTTACAATTTCAAATTCGTCTGTATTAGTGAACTTGTTAAAGCCACATTCCTTCTTTTTGTAAAGAAAACCTTTTCCCACGTGCAAACGCATTTTCACGCATATGCAACTGCCGCCTATTAGAGAAAATGTGATAAACGAAGACATGCAAGTTTCCTTAGATAATTTCAATGTCATTCGCTGCAGTTTCGTTGAATCTGTTAGTGTGTTTACTAGTTTTGATAGTCATTTGAATCGCTTTCATAAGTAAATGTACTAAGACAGAAAATGCGCACTCTCTTTGCGAGAATATATTCTGTTCATACTTAAAAGGGAATATTAGAAAATGACTTACTCTCATAGGGAAAACATATTCTGTAAAAATGCGAATATCAGAAAATGAAACTTCTTAGGTGAAAATATATACTGTATTTAATGGGAACATGTAAAACACATTTCTTATTGGAATATGTAATTGCAACAGTAGAAATGTTATTTAAATAAATTGATATCATCTATTACGCTATGACGTCATCAAAGCAATGTCTCTAAATAACATAAGGCACACAGCCGCATCCAATTGTAGTTCTTAAATGTCTATTCTCTGTAATCTTAACCCTTTCCCACATACAAATGCTATCTGACGCATCTGCATCAGACGACTTTTGAAAGAGTGTGGCAAAACGGCAAATTACCGATGATAATACATTACTCCTTTTCCCGCCTTTTTTTTTCAATTAAATGTATATTCAATAATTGTTCTTTTATTTATAAATCGTTTCTTTATGTTTGCTAACATGTTTCCATAGTCGTCTGCTGCAGATTGATTTAAATGGAAAAGTGTTAATGCATAAATAATACGTTATACCGGCTTAGACTAGAAATGAGTCGTTTCACTAGAAAACCAACATTGTGGACTGCGCATGCTGATCGGGGTCGATACATGTTGGCTTTCTCTCGGAAAGGCTCAGATGTATGTTGACTCTAATTGACACTCTAATTGACACTCTAATTGACACTCTAATTGACCCTCTAATTGACATTCTATTTTGGATTCCTTTAAAGTTACATTGACGTGCATCCATTAGGCGCTACACTTCTGGGTTGTTTAAACAAATACATATTAAGGTATCTGTCACATATAAGCGGACGATGAAGACGATGCTCAGAAAGACTGTTATGAGTCTTTACGACACGGCTCTGTTTTAAAGTTACCGAAAACTCACGATCATTTAGAAAACAACCTCTTCAACATGTCCTGACTAATAGTGTACGTGTTTGGAAAGTCAGTTGTATGGAGTACGTGTGTGAAAAAGCCAGGACACACATGTAAAGGTCTGGTCGCCGTGATGGGACTGAAACATTATTGAAAACGGCGTCAAACACTAATCAATCATTCATATATCTTATATTTACCATTCTCTAGGGATCAATCCTTTCCAACATGCAGACGCATTTTGACGCGTCTGGTGCAGAATACATTTTTTTAAAAAAAAATAGAAATGTCTCCCTTTACAAGAATGTTTTAACTCTGATACATAAATACATTTCCTTTACAGAGGTTTATCCTAGTATTTGTTTTCAAAGTCTCCTTCTACAGATATGCTGTGTGATGGGAAGGTTGTAATAATGATGCTATAATTACATTGAGATTATACAGCCTTTCTTGTCCAATGCAGTTCTACAACTGGTAGAAGTTAATATCTGAATATTTGTGATACTTAGAAGAACGCAGTCACACAGGCTTTAATTCATTTAAAATGTTGATATCATAAATATTTTTTGCAATTTAAAAAATTCATGTATGGATTTTGTATTTTGTAATACATGGTTGGAAATGCAGCATTTTATTTAAGATTCTGCACTCTTCGTGTGAACGCTTGGATCACCTTTGACCTCCATGCAGTTTCATCCGGGAATTTTCAACCGTCAAACTGACACCATATAGCCGAACCATTGGTTTTGAAAACATCTGAGGAAGACTATGTGTTTCATCTATAAAAATAACGGTATGATTTTTTCTCAAATACTGTTACCTCTCGAAACACTACCTTTGTGGAGCCAAAGGTTATTCGGAACGACACTTTAATATTGTGACCATATTAAGGAAAAGCAATTAAGTTCCATCATCAGTTTGATCATCATGGACATCATCATTTATTACACTAAATGCGATGCCTGCATTTCCCTCTGACTTATGTATCTTCATGTATTACATTAAGTGCAACGCCTGCATTTTCCTCTGACTGATTTATTCTCATTTATTACAAAACATGCGATGCCTGCATTTCCCTCTGACTTTTTTATCCTCATTTATAACACTAAATGCGATGCCCTTTATTTACCTCTGGCTAATTTATCCTCATTTATTGCCGTGATTGCGATGCCTGCATAAAATTATTGCCCATCTCTCCTCATATATTTAAATTAGTGCGACGCCTGCATTTCCTTCTGGCATATTTATCTTGATGTTTTGCCGTGATTGCGCAGTCTGCATTATATTGTTGCCCATTTCTCCTCATGTATTGCAATAAGTGCGACGCCTGCATTTCCTTCTGGCATATTTATCTTCATTTATTGCCGTGATTGCGATGCCTGAATTATATTGTTGCCCATTTCTCCTCATATATTGCAATAAGTGCGACGCCTGCATTTCCTCTTGGCATATTTATCTTCATTTATTGTCGTGATTGCGCTGTCTGCATTATCGTGTACCCATTTCTCCTCATGTAATGCCATTTCTGCGATGCCTGCATTTCCTTTTGGCATATTTATCTTCATTTATTGCCGTGATTGCACTGTCTGCAATCTGCACCTCATTCTGGCACATTTATCTTCATTTATTACACTAAATGTGATGCTTGCATGTCTTTCTAGCATATTTATCTTTATGTATTTCACTAAAGACGATAGATGCATTACCGTGTAGCCTATATATCCCAATTTATTACACTAAATGTGATGCCTGCAATACCCTGTAACCTGTTTATCCCCAGGTATTACATTTAATATGATGCATTCAATACCCTGTAACCTGTTTATCCTCAAGTATTACATTTAATATGATGTCCGCAATACCCTGTAACCTATTTATCCCCAGGTATTACGCTAAATATGATGCCTGCATTACCCTGTAACCTATTATCCCCAGGTATTACATTTAATATGATGCATTCAATACCCTGTAACCTATTTATTCCCAGGTATTACGCTAAATATGATGCCTGCATTACCCTGTAACCTATTTATCCCCAGGTATTACGCTAAATGTGATGTTTGCAATACCCTGTAACCTATTTATCCCCAGGTATTACGCTAAATATGATACCTGCAATACCCTGTAACCTATTTATTCCCAGGTATTACGCTAAATATGATGCCTGCATTACCCTGTAACCTATTTATTCCCAGGTATTACGCTAAATATGATGCCTGCATTACCCTGTAACCTATTTATCCCCAGGTATTACGCTAAATGTGATGTTTGCAATACCCTGTAACCTATTTATCCCCAGGTATTACACTAAATGTGATGCCTGCAATACCCTGTAACCTATTTATCCCCAGGTATTACACTAAATGTGATGCCTGTAATACCCTGTAACCTATTTATCCCCAGGTATTACATTTAATATGATGCATTCAATACCCTGTAACCTATTTATCCCCAGGTATGACGCTAAATGTGATGCCTGCAATACCCTGTAACCTATTTATCCCCAGGTATTACATTTAATATGATGCATTCAATACCCTGTAACATGTTTATGCCCAGGTATTACGCTAAATATGATGCCTGCATTACCCTGTAACCTATTTATCCCCAGGTGTTACGCTAAATATGATGCCTGAATTACCCTGTAACCTATTTATCCCCAGGTATTACGCTAAATATGATGCCTGTAATACCCTGTAACCTATCTATCCCCAGGTATAACGCTAAATATGATGCCTGCAATACCCTGTAACCGATTTATCCCCAGGTATTACGCTAAATGTGATGTTTGCGATACCCTGTAACCTATTTATCCCCAGGTATAACGCTAAATGTGATGCCTGCAATACCCTGTAACCTATTTATCCCCAGGTATAACGCTAAATATGATGCCTGCAATACCATGTAACCTATTTATCCCCAGGTGTTACGCTAAATATGATGCCTGCAATACCCTGTAACCTGTTTATCCCCAGGTATTACGCTAAATGTGATGTCTGCGATACCCTGTAACCTATTTATCCCCAGGTATAACGCTAAATGTGATGCCTGCAATACCCTGTAACCTGTTTATCCCCAGGTATTACGCTAAATGTGATGTCTGCGATACCCTGTAACCTATTTATCTCCAGGTATAACGCTAAATGTGATGCCTGCAATACCCTGTAACCTGTTTATCCCCAGGTATTACGCTAAATGTGATGTCTGCGATACCCTGTAACCGATTTATCCCCAGGTATTACGCTACATGTGATGTCTGCGATACCCTGTAACCTATTTATCCCCAGGTATTACGCTAAATGTGATGTCTGCGATACCCTGTAACCTTTTTATCCCCATTTATTACACCAAATGCGATGCCTGCTTTATCATGTAACCTGTTTATACCCATGTATTACACCAAATGCGATGCCTGCTTTATCATGTAACCTATTTATACCCATGTATTACACCAAATGCGATGCCTGCTTTATCATGTAACCTATTTATACCCATTTATTACACTAAATGCGATGCCTTCTTTACCCTGTAATCTGTTTATACTCATTAGTTGAAACAGTTTTGACGCCTTTATTTCCTTGTAGCATATATATCTTCATTTATTACACTAAATCCGATGCCTGTTTTTCCCTCTGGCATATTAAGCCTCATGTATTGCAGAAAGTGTCATGCAAGAATATCCCCGAAACATCTGCATCATCGGTAATTGCAATAAGTGCGAATCCTGAATTTCAATGTGATATACTAATCATACAATACTGCCAAGAATGCGATGACCGAATAACTCTGTAACCTGTGTATACTCACCAATTGCAATACTTGCAATGACCGAATAACGCTGTAACCTGTGTATCCTCACCAATTGCAATACTTGCAATGACCGAATAACGCTGTAACCTGTGTATCCTCACCAATTGTAATACTTGCAATGACCGAATAACGCTGTAACCTGTGTATCCTCACCAATTGTAATACTTGCAATGACCGAATAACGCTGTAACCTGTGTATACTCACCAATTGTAATACTTGCAATGACCGAATAACGCTGTAACCTGTGTATCCTCACCAATTGTAATACTTGCAATGACCGAATAACGCTGTAACCTGTGTATCCTCACCAATTGTAATACTTGCAATGACCCAATAACGTACGCTGTAACCTGTGTATACTCACCAATTGCAATACTTGCAATGACCGAATAACCCTGTAACCTGTGTATACTCACCAATTGCAATACTTACAATGACCGAATAACGCTGTAACCTGTGTATACTCACCAATTGTAATACTTGCAATGACCGAATAACGCTGTAACCTGTGTATACTCACCAATTGCAATACTTGCAATGACCGAATAACGCTGTAACCTGTGTATACTCACCAATTGCAATACTTACAATGACCGAATAACGCTGTAACCTGTGTATACTCACCAATTGCAATACTTGCGATGCCTAAATTTTAACCGTGACATATTTATCATCATTCTTCAAAATAATTGCGACTACTGAATTTAATTGTGACATATCTATCAACATTTATTGAAATAGATGACGCCTGAATTGCACTGTGACATATTTATCATCATTTATTGAAATAGATGCGACACCTGAATTGCACTGTGACATATTTATCAGTATTATTGAAATAAATGCGCGCCTGAATTGCACTGTGACATATTTATCATTATTTATTTAAATAAATGCGCCGCCTGAATTGCACTGTGACATATTTATCATCATTATTGAAATAGATGCGAAGTGTGATTCCTGTGACCTTTACATCATCAATTATTTCAGGAAGTGGGATTCCTGTGAGTCAGCTATACAAGATGCAGTAAACGTCATGCCTGTTACATGTTTTAACATCATAACATATGTATTATTGTTTATTATAATAAAAGCGACGTCAATATGCATTACAATATATGCAATGCTGCAAGAGATGCAATGTTTGTGATATTTTTATCCTTTATTATTGCACCAAATAAGATGCCTGTGACAACATGTTTGTCATATTGTATTGCAGTAAATGCGATGTTGGTGATGTATTTATTCTGACTTGTAACAGAAATAAAGATTCCAGTCCCACATGTATCATTATTCATTGCAGTAAGTGCGATGCCTGAATTTCCAAGTTTGTCTCCTATGACATCATTGACCCTGGATGCTATAGCGTGCCGGGAGGAAGACGCCGTTGTCGTCGATTACTTCCTCAAAGGTATGTAGCCTTATAATCCATAAGGAAGAACATCCATATAACTCGGCTATTTTCGTACGAGGTTCGTATTTATTTATTTGGTTTTTGGTTTGACGCGGCTTTCAAAGGCCAGCTAGGGTCATATCGCGGCGGACAGCCAGCTAAGGTCATATCGCGGCGGACAGCCAGCTAATGTCATATCGCGGCAGACAGCCAGCTAATGTCATATCTCGGCGAACAGCCAGCTAAGGTCATATCGCGGCGAACAGCCAGCTAAGGTCATATCGCGGCGGACAGCCAGCTAAGGTCATATCGCGGCAGACAGCCAGCTAATGTCATATCTCGGCGAACAGCCAGCTAAGGTCATATCGCGGCGGACAGCCAGCTAATGTCATAGCTCGGCGAACAGCCAGCTAAGGTCATATCGCGGCAGACAGCCAGCTAATGTCATATCTCGGCGGACAGCCAGCTAATGTCATATCGCGGCAGACAGCCAGCTAATGTCATATCGCGGCGGACAGCCAGCTAAGGTCATATCGCGGCAGACAGCCAGCTAATGTCATATCTCGGCGAACAGCCAGCTAAGGTCATATCGCGGCAGACAGCCAGCTAATGTCATATCTCGGCGGACAGCCAGCTAATGTCATATCGCGGCAGACAGCCAGCTAAGGTCATATCGCGGCAGACAGCCAGCTAATGTCATATCTCGGCGAACAACCAGCTAAGGTCATATCGCGGCGGACAGCCAGCTAATGTCATATCGCGGCAGACAGCCAGCTAAGGTCATATCGCGGCAGACAGCCAGCTAATGTCATATCTCGGCGAACAACCAGCTAAGGTCATATCGCGGCGGACAGCCAGCTAATGTCATATCTCGGCGGACAGCCAGCTAATGTCATATCTCGGCGGACAGCCAGCTAAGGTCATATCTCGGCGGACAGCCAGCTAATGTCATAACTCGGCGGACAGCCAGCTAATGTCATATCTCGGCGGACAGCCAGCTAATGTCATATCTCGGCGGACAGCCAGCTAATGTCATATCTCGGCGAACAGCCAGCTAAGGTCATATCGCGGCGGACAGCCAGCTAAGGTCATATCGCGGCAGACAGCCAGCTAAGGTGATATCGCGGCGGACAGCCAGCTAATGTGATATCGCGGCGGACAGCCATATAAGGTCATATTGCGGCGGACAGCCAGCTAAGGTCATATCTCGGCGAACAGCCAGCTAAGGTCATATCGCGGTGCACAGCCAGCTAAGGTCATATCGCGGCAGACAGCCAGCTAAAGTCATATCGTGGTCATATCGCGGTCATATCGTGGTCATATCGTAGTCATATCGCGGTCATATCGCGGCAGACAGCCAGCTAAAGTCATATCGCGGCAGACAGCCAGCTAAAGTCATATCGCGGCGGACAGCCAGCTAAGGTCATATCGCGACGGACAGTCAGCTAAAGTAATATCGCGGCGGACAGCCAGCTAAGGTCATATCGCGGTGCACAGCCAGCTAAGGTCATATCGCGGCAGACAGCCAGCTAAAGTCATATCGTGGTCATATCGCGGTCATATCGTGGTCATATCGTAGTCATATCGCGGTCATATCGCGGCAGACAGCCAGCTAAAGTCATATCGCGGCGGACAGTCAGCTAAAGTCATATCGCGGCGGACAGCCAGCTAAGGTCATATCGCGGCGGACAGTCAGCTAAAGTCATATCGCGGCAGACAGTCAGCTAAAGTCATATCGTGGCGGACAGCCAGCCAAGGTCATATCGCGGCGGACAGTCAGCTAAAGTCATATCGCGGCGGACAGCCAGCTAATGTCATATCGCGGCGGACAGTCAGCTAAGGTCATATCGCGGCAGACAGTCAGCTAAAGTCATATCGCGGCAGACAGTCAGCTAAAGTCATATCGCGGTGGACAGCCAGCTAAGGTCATATCGCGGCAGACAGTCAGCTAAAGTCATATCGCGGTGGACAGCCAGCTAAGGTCATATCGCGGCAGACAGTCAGCTAAAGTCATATCGCGGCGGACAGCCAGCTAAGGTCATATCGCGGTCATATCGCGGCGGACAGCCAGCTAAGGTCATATCGCGGTCATATCGCGGCGGACAGCCAGCCAAGGTCATATCGCGGCGGACAGCCAGCTAAGGTCATATCGCGGCGGACAGCCAGCTAAAGTCATATCGCGGCGGACAGCCAGCTAAGGTCATATCGCGGTCATATCGCGGCGGACAGCCAGCTAAGGTCATATCGCAGCGGACAGCCAGCTAAGGTCATATCGCGGTCATATCGCGGTCATATCGCGGCGGACAGGAAATATGATATTTGTCCCTCACCTTACATTCACATGGATAAATATTTATTAATCCAATACCACCCCACCTGCTGGAGCTCAAGAGTTGCATTGACTCCAATCGTTCAGACTGCAGCTGCCATTCTTATTGAGCTCCCCCAGCCACAGGGGACACGGTATTCTTAAGCAGTATGTAGGCTTCCAATGTCGTAAGAGATCGGTTTTGTTCGTGGCAAGCGCAAGAATCATACGAATAATCGCCGAGCCAATTAGGGGTGTTCTTCGTTAATGCTATCATTGTATATTGTCAACTTATTCGTCTATCTGATGTGATGTATGTAGAGTTGTCTGCTTTGAATATCTCTGAAGAAAACACATATCACATCTAGAAAAGCTTACAAATAAAATGAGCTAAGCTGGTTAAATGCATATCGGGGGCTTTAATAAGGTGTATGGATATACGAATGGAAAAAAACACAAGTTTATCAATGTTTTATTTTTATTGTCATAGTCTTATATTGAATGACTCCGTTCTTCGGAATACATCAAAACGTCCACTGCACTTGACAAAAAGACAAACACGCTTCCATCGTGAATGTTCGTATTACCAAGTCCCTATTCAATACAGTGAAACCTGCGTATAAAGACCAACCATGGGACGACAACAACATGGTCTTTGTTCACAGGAGGTCTTTATTTTAGCACAGGTTTGACTTTATTCCAATTCACCAACATTGACGAAAGTACCGTGTCTACATTAACTCAGAGTCATCTCAATTTCGCCCTATCATTATGCATATAGAAATCAGTTCAATTACTTGTTTTTAACAGTTGATATAATACATGTATTCAATTAATCTCCGAACTGAGGAAATACATTATTATTATTATTAGTAGTAGTAGTAGTATAAGTAGTAGTAGTAGTAGTAGTAGTAGTAGAAGTAGTAGTAATAGAAGTAGTAGATCAATCAGGATAAGTATAGAATTGTTACAGTCAGCAAAAGGTTCGACAGCGAAATCAATAAACAAAAAGATAGAATAATTCTATTGCATTGTGCTGCGTCTACCGATTTAGGATTTCTGAGTGCATTATGGGTAGATTGAAGACTCCAAACTGTTTCACCAGAGCCTTACACTGTCAGTTTACTTTTAATTAAGTCCCAGATGTATCTATGGGGAAAACACTAGACGTAGAGCCCCATTTGTTTTATGCAAAACGATCGATTATGATCCCGTTGTTCCTTCAATTCGGAAATGAAAAGATTTATTGAAAAATAATTTTACAAACAACGAACTAACTTATGAATATCAACACTTCGAATTTTGTGAAATATCGAAAATAGTATACATCCTTAAAAGGAGTTATACGACAGTTAAAGAACTAATATATCTTTATTTGGGTTGTTAAATCTTTCATCAATCTTCTGATTCTCCTGCCTATATGTGTTGTTGAAAATGGGAACAAACTATATCGTACATCCTTATGATATCAAACGTCTTTTAACACTTGAGAAATATACTTTTGTCTACTTTGATAATCTTAAGTTGCACATTCACTGTCTATTTTCTCCATAAATGTTTTATTCAAAGAATTTGTCTATTGCGGGTTCCTTCGATATGGAGATAATAAAAAAGACAAAAAATGTAACAAAGATGGCTCAAGTTTTTGTAAATTGGCTCAAGCAATGGCTCAAACTTTTTTTTCAGCCACGGCCGGCCCTGCACTTCTCTGAAATAATCCACGTGGACAGGAATTGATAAACTATTGTCCCCATGTTTTAACATGTGCCTCTGTGACGACATTTAGTTTCCAATGTCTGATATATGGCCGTTTTCACAGCGTACGATACTAAAAGAAGCATTGATAATGATTAGAATATTACTTCCCGGTCTAGAAAATATGAAGTGTACCTATGATCGGTGTTGATTAAACTCAGTATTTCACAGGAAATAAACGAATTTAATATTCTATATATACATGTACATGACATGTTTATATCAAACTACCGTGGATCAGAGTTTAATATTTATAGAATAAAACATCAGAGAACCCTGTTGAATGTTTGAAGTGTACTTTACACTCGGAGTTGAAAACATTGTGAAAAATGGAAAATATACTCATTTTTAGCAATTTCGCCTTTTCCCATAATATTTAAATAAGTATCTTTCCGTAAAAGTGTAAAAGAAAAAGTAATATGCATCCTTCAGGTGGACACGTCATAATGTGCAATGTATCATGTATACAGTGTGTGTATAGGTACGTTCAGACACAATGTATCGTGTATACAGTGTGTGTATAGGTACGTTCAGACACAATGTATCGTGTATACAGTGTGTGTATAGGTACGTTCAGACACAATGTATCGTGTATACAGTGTGTGTGTGTGTATAGGTACGTTCAGACACAATGTATCGTGTATACAGTGTGTGTGTGTGTGTGTGTGTGTGTGTGTGTGTGTGTGTGTGTGTGTGTGTGTGTGTGTGTGTGTGTGTGTGTGTGTGTGTGTGTGTGTGTGTGTGTGTGTGTGTGTGTGTGTGTGTGTGTGTGTGTGTGTGTGTGTGTGTGTGTGTGTGTGTGTGTGTATAGGTACGTTCAGACACAATGTATAGTGTATACAGTGTATGTGTATAGGTACGTTCAGACACAATGTATCGTGTATACAGTGTGTGTGTGTGTGTGTGTGTATAGGTACGTTCAGACACAATGGATCGTGTATACAGTGTGTGTGTATAGGTACGTTCAGACACAATGTATCGTGTATACAGTGTGTGTGTATAGGTACGTTCAGACACAATGTATCGTGTATACAGTGTGTGTGTATAGGTACGTTCAGACACAATGTATCGTGTATACAGTGTGTGTGTATAGGTACGTTCAGACACAATGTATCGTGTATACAGTGTGTGTATAGGTACGTTCAGACACAATGTATCGTGTATACAGTGTGTGTGTATAGGTACGTTCAGACACAATGTATCGTGTATACAGTGTGTGTGTATAGGTACGTTCAGACACAATGTATCGTGTATACAGTGTGTGTGTGTATAGGTACGTTCAGACACAATGTATCGTGTATACAGTGTGTGTATAGGTACGTTCAGACACAATGTATCGTGTATACAGTGTGTGTGTATAGGTACGTTCAGACACAATGTATCGTGTATACAGTGTGTGTGTATAGGTACGTTCAGACACAATGTATCGTGTATACAGTGTGTGTGTATAGGTACGTTCAGACACAATGTATCGTGTATACAGTGTGTGTGTGTATAGGTACGTTCAGACACAATGTATCGTGTATACAGTGTGTGTGTATAGGTACGTTCAGACACAATGTATCGTGTATACAGTGTGTGTATAGGTACGTTCAGACACAATGTATCGTGTATACAGTGTGTGTGTATAGGTACGTTCAGACACAATGTATCGTGTATACAGTGTGTGTGTATAGGTACGTTCAGACACAATATATCGTGTATACAGTGTGTGTGTATAGGTACGTTCAGACACAATGTATCGTGTATACAGTGTGTGTATAGGTACGTTCAGACACAATGTATCGTGTATACAGTGTGTGTGTGTATAGGTACGTTCAGACACAATGTATCGTGTATACAGTGTGTGTGTGTGTGTGTGTGTATAGGTACGTTCAGACACAATGTATCGTGTATACAGTGTGTGTGTATAGGTACGTTCAGACACAATGTATCGTGTATACAGTGTGTGTGTGTGTATAGGTACGTTCAGACACAATGTATCGTGTATACAGTGTGTGTGTATAGGTACGTTCAGACACAATGTATCGTGTATACAGTGTGTGTGTGTGTGTGTGTGTGTGTGTGTGTGTGTGTGTGTGTGTGTGTGTGTGTGTGTGTGTGTATAGGTACGTTCAGACACAATGTATCGTGTATACAGTGTGTGTGTGTGTGTGTGTGTGTATAGGTACGTTCAGACACAATGTATCGTGTATACAGTGTGTGTGTATAGGTACGTTCAGACACAATGTATCGTGTATACAGTGTGTGTGTGTATAGGTACGTTCAGACACAATGTATCGTGTATACAGTGTGTGTGTATAGGTACGTTCAGACACAATGTATCGTGTATACAGTGTGTGTGTGTGTGTGTATAGGTACGTTCAGACACAATGTATCGTGTATACAGTGTGTGTGTATAGGTACGTTCAGACACAATGTATCGTGTATACAGTGCGTGTGTATAGGTACGTTCAGACACAATGTATCGTGTATACAGTGTGTGTGTGTGTGTGTGTGTGTGTGTGTGTATAGGTACGTTCAGACACAATGTATCGTGTATACAGTGTGTGTGTGTGTGTATAGGTACGTTCAGACACAATGTATCGTGTATACAGTGTGTGTGTGTGTGTGTGTGTGTGTGTGTGTGTGTGTGTGTGTGTGTGTGTGTGTGTGTGTGTGTGTGTGTGTGTGTGTGTGTGTGTGTGTGTGTGTGTGTGTGTGTGTGTGTGTGTGTGTGTGTGTGTGTGTGTGTGTGTGTGTGTGTGTGTGTGTGTGTGTGTGTGTGTGTGTGTGTGTGTGTGTGTGTGTGTGTGTGTATAGGTACGTTCAGACACAATGTATCGTGTATACAGTGTGTGTGTATAGGTACGTTCAGACACAATGTATCGTGTATACAGTGTGTGTGCATAGGTACGTTCAGACACAATGTATCGTGTATACAGTGTGTGTGTGTATAGGTACGTTCAGACACAATGTATCGTGTATACAGTGTGTGTGTATAGGTACGTTCAGACACAATGTATCGTGTATATGTACGTTCAGACACAATGTATCGTGTATAGGTACGTTCAGACACGATGTATCGTGTATAGGTACGTTCAGACACAATGTATCGGGAATAGGTACGTTCAGACACAATGTATCGTGTATAGGTACGTTCAGACACAATGTATCGTGTATAGGTACGTTCAGACACAATGTATCGTGTATAGGTACGTTCAGACACAATGTATCGTGTATAGGTACGTTCAGACACAATATATCGTGTATAGGTACGTTCAGACACAATATATCGTGTATAGGTACGTTCAGACACAATATATCGTGTATAGGTACGTTCAGACACAATGTATCGTGTATAGGTACGTTCGGACACGAATGTATCGTGTATAGGTACGTTCAGACACAATGTATCGTGTATAGGTACGTTCAGACACAATGTATCGTGTATAGGTACGTTCAGACACAATGTATCGTGTATACAGTGTGTGTGTGTGTGTGTGTATAGGTACGTTCAGACACAATGTATCGTGTATACAGTGTGTGTGTGTGTGTGTGTGTGTATAGGTACGTTCAGACACAATGTTTCGTGTATACAGTGTGTGTGTATAGGTACATTCAGACACAATGTATCGTGTATACAGTGTGTGTGTGTATAGGTACGTTCAGACACAATGTATCGTGTATACAGTGTGTGTGCATAGGTACGTTCAGACACAATGTATCGTGTATACAGTGTGTGTGTGTATAGGTACGTTCAGACACAATGTATCGTGTATACAATGTGTGTGCATAGGTACGTTCAGACACAATGTATCGTGTATACAGTGTGTGTGTATAGGTACGTTCAGACACAATGTATCGGGAATAGGTACGTTCAGACACAATGTATCGTGTATAGGTACGTTCAGACACAATGTATCGTGTATAGGTACGTTCAGACACAATGTATCGTGTATAGGTACGTTCAGACACAATGTATCGTGTATAGGTACGTTCAGACACAATATATCGTGTATAGGTACGTTCAGACACAATATATCGTGTATAGGTACGTTCAGACACAATGTATCGTGTATAGGTACGTTCAGACACAATGTATCGTGTATACAGTGTGTGTGCATAGGTACGTTCAGACACAATGTATCGTGTATACAGTGTGTGTGTATAGGTACGTTCAGACACAATGTATCGTGTATACAGTGTGTGTGTATAGGTACGTTCAGACACAATGTATCGTGTATACAGTGTGTGTGTATAGGTACGTTCAGACATAATGTATCGTGTATACAGTGTGTGTGTATAGGTACGTTCAGACACAATGTATCGTGTATACAGTGTGTGTGTGTGTGTGTGTATAGGTACGTTCAGACACAATGTATCGTGTATACAGTGTGTGTGTATAGGTACGTTCAGACACAATGTATCGTGTATACAGTGTGTGTGTGTATAGGTACGTTCAGACACAATGTATCGTGTATACAGTGTGTGTGTGTGTGTATAGGTACGTTCAGACACAATGTATCGTGTATACAGTGTGTATGTGTATAGGTACATTCAGACACAATGTATCGTGTATACAGTGTGTGTGTGTGTGTGTGTGTGTGTGTGTGTGTGTGTGTGTGTGTGTGTGTGTGTGTGTGTGTGTGTGTGTGTGTGTATAGGTACGTTCAGACACAATGTATCGTGTATACAGTGTGTGTGTATAGGTACGTTCAGACACAATGTATCGTGTATACAGTGTGTGTGTATAGGTACGTTCAGACACAATGTATCGATCGTGTATACAGTGTGTGTGTATAGGTACGTTCAGACACAATGTATCGTGTATACAGTGTGTGTGCATAGGTACGTTCAGACACAATGTATCGTGTATACAGTGTGTGTGTATAGGTACGTTCAGACACAATGTATCGGGAATAGGTACGTTCAGACACAATGTATCGTGTATAGGTACGTTCAGACACAATGTATCGTGTATAGGTACGTTCAGACACAATGTATCGTGTATAGGTACGTTCAGACACAATGTATCGTGTATAGGTACGTTCAGACACAATGTATCGTGTATAGGTACGTTCAGACACAATATATCGTGTATAGGTACGTTCAGACACAATGTATCGTGTATACAGTGTGTGTGCATAGGTACGTTCAGACACAATGTATCGTGTATACAGTGTGTGTGTATAGGTACGTTCAGACACAATGTATCGGGAATAGGTACGTTCAGACACAATGTATCGTGTATAGGTACGTTCAGACACGAATGTATCGTGTATAGGTACGTTCAGACACAATGTATCGTGTATAGGTACGTTCAGACACAATGTATCGTGTATAGGTACGTTCAGACACAATATATCGTGTATAGGTACGTTCAGACACAATATATCGTGTATAGGTACGTTCAGACACAATGTATCGTGTATAGGTACGTTCAGACACAATGTATCGTGTATAGGTACGTTCAGACACGAATGTATCGTGTATAGGTACGTTCAGACACAATGTATCGTGTATACAGTGTGTGTGTGTGTGTGTGTGTGTGTGTGTGTGTGTGTGTGTGTGTGTGTGTATAGGTACGTTCAGACACAATGTATCGTGTATACAGTGTGTGTGTGTGTGTGTGTGTGTGTGTGTGTGTGTGTGTGTGTGTGTATAGGTACGTTCAGACACAATGTATCGTGTATACAGTGTGTGTGTATAGGTACGTTCAGACACAATGTATCGTGTATACAGTGTGTGTGCATAGGTACGTTCAGACACAATGTATCGTGTATAGGTACGTTCAGACACAATGTATCGTGTATACAGTGTGTGTGCATAGGTACGTTCAGACACAATGTATCGTGTATACAGTGTGTGTGTATAGGTACGTTCAGACACAATGTATCGGGAATAGGTGTGTGTGTGTGTGTGTGTGTGTGTGTGTGTGTGTGTGTGTGTGTGTATAGGTACGTTCAGACACAATGTATCGTGTATACAGTGTGTGTGTATAGGTACGTTCAGACACAATGTATCGTGTATACAGTGTGTGTGCATAGGTACGTTCAGACACAATGTATCGTGTATAGGTACGTTCAGACACAATGTATCGTGTATACAGTGTGTGTGCATAGGTACGTTCAGACACAATGTATCGTGTATACAGTGTGTGTGTATAGGTACGTTCAGACACAATGTATCGGGAATAGGTACGTTCAGACACAATGTATCGTGTATAGGTACGTTCAGACACAATGTATCGTGTATAGGTACGTTCAGACACAATGTATCGTGTATAGGTACGTTCAGACACAATGTATCGTGTATAGGTACGTTCAGACACAATATATCGTGTATAGGTACGTTCAGACACAATATATCGTGTAAAGGTACGTTCAGACACAATGTATCGTGTATAGGTACGTTCAGACACAATGTATCGTGTATACAGTGTGTGTGCATAGGTACGTTCAGACACAATGTATCGTGTATACAGTGTGTGTGTATAGGTACGTTCAGACACAATGTATCGGGAATAGGTACGTTCAGACACAATGTATCGTGTATAGGTACGTTCAGACACGAATGTATCGTGTATAGGTACGTTCAGACACAATGTATCGTGTATAGGTACGTTCAGACACAATGTATCGTGTATAGGTACGTTCAGACACAATATATCGTGTATAGGTACGTTCAGACACAATATATCGTGTATAGGTACGTTCAGACACAATGTATCGTGTATAGGTACGTTCAGACACAATGTATCGTGTATAGGTACGTTCAGACACGAATGTATCGTGTATAGGTACGTTCAGACACAATGTATCATCGTGTATAGGTACGTTCAGACACAATGTATCGTGTATAGGTACGTTCAGACACGAATGTATCGTGTATAGGTACGTTCAGACACGAATGTATCGTGTATAGGTACGTTCAGACACGAATGTATCGTGTATAGGTACGTTCAGACACGAATGTATCGTGTATAGGTACGTTCAGACACGAATGTATCGTGTATAGGTACGTTCAGACACGAATGTATCGTGTATAGGTACGTTCGGACACGAATGTATCGTGTATAGGTACGTTCAGACATGAATGTATCGTGTATAGGTACGTTCAGACACGAATGTATCGTGTATAGGTACGTTCAGACACAATGTATCGTGTATAGGTACGTTCAGACACAATGTATCGTGTATACAGTGTGTGTGTATAGGTACGTTCAGACACAATGTATCGGGAATAGGTACGTTCAGACACAATGTATCGTGTAAAGGTACGTTCAGACACAATGTATCGTGTATAGGTACGTTCAGACACAATGTATCGTGTATAGGTACGTTCAGACACAATGTATCGTGTATAGGTACGTTCAGACACAATATATCGTGTATAGGTACGTTCAGACACAATATATCGTGTATAGGTACGTTCAGACACAATGTATCGTGTATAGGTACGTTCAGACACAATGTATCGTGTATACAGTGTGTGTGCATAGGTACGTTCAGACACAATGTATCGTGTATACAGTGTGTGTGTATAGGTACGTTCAGACACAATGTATCGGGAATAGGTACGTTCAGACACAATGTATCGTGTATAGGTACGTTCAGACACGAATGTATCGTGTATAGGTACGTTCAGACACAATGTATCGTGTATAGGTACGTTCAGACACAATGTATCGTGTATAGGTACGTTCAGACACAATATATCGTGTATAGGTACGTTCAGACACAATATATCGTGTATAGGTACGTTCAGACACAATGTATCGTGTATAGGTACGTTCAGACACAATGTATCGTGTATAGGTACGTTCAGACACGAATGTATCGTGTATAGGTACGTTCAGACACAATGTATCGTGTATAGGTACGTTCAGACACGAATGTATCGTGTATAGGTACGTTCAGACACGAATGTATCGTGTATAGGTACGTTCAGACACGAATGTATCGTGTATAGGTACGTTCAGACACGAATGTATCGTGTATAGGTACGTTCAGACACGAATGTATCGTGTATAGGTACGTTCAGACACGAATGTATCGTGTATAGGTACGTTCAGACACGAATGTATCGTGTATAGGTACGTTCAGACACGAATGTATCGTGTATAGGTACGTTCAGACACGAATGTATCGTGTATAGGTACGTTCAGACACGAATGTATCGTGTATAGGTAAGTTCAGACACGAATGTATCGTGTATAGGTACGTTCAGACACAATGTATCGTGTATAGGTACGTTCAGACACAATATATCGTGTATAGGTACGTTCAGACACAATGTATCGTGTATAGGTACGTTCAGACACAATGTATCGTGTATAGGTACGTTCAGACACGAACCTGACAAAATGAGAGACAATACGGAAATTTGTTTTTTAATTACTTTTGTGCCATGCTGGGGCCATGTAGGGCGAAAGGGTTCTGTTTCATCCCTCGATGTGGTACTAGGTATCTGAATGCCAGTGGGGCTACACGTCCAGGTTTCTCTCTCGTAAGACGTTTAAACCTCTTCTACATTATAGAAAGACAGTGAATTCTCTGAGGTGACCGTACGGATGCACGTGTTCGTCCGAGTCTACACTGTTCGCAACACGCAAGGAGACGCAATCTCCCCCGACGCGGTTCATCCATTTGTTGACAAAACTTCAAATGCGTCAATTAAAAATCCACGTTAGTTGGTATTAAGCGAAGTGTTTTGAAGTTAACTGAGTCATTTTAAAAAGAGGTTCTTCTACAATTAAGCAAATGCAAACCGTGAAGATTATTCTGGGTCCAAAAACCGTCTAAGCAGAGAAAACAGTGTTTTTTATCCACGATTAACATACATAAAGATCAAATTAAAAAACATAAAGCTACACGATTAGCCTTTCCTGTTGACTTGATACGATTGTTAACTATTTTCCACTTACAATAAATCTGCAGCAGACGACATAGAAAAGTCAAAAATACATAAATTCTCTATAAATGGAAGGCACAACTATTGAACCAAGTTGAAAACATTGTGGTAAAAACGAGAAAGTTCTCACTATGAGCATTTTCTCCTTTTGCTACAATGTTTTCAAAAGCCGTCTGCTACAGAGGCTTAAAAAGCGTCTGATTGTTGGAAAGGGTTAAGCCAGTCATTGAAAACATCTGAGGGAAAACAAGGATTTTGTCATATATAAGTCTCAGTTTGAAATACAGCAACAAATACATGCATGTATGTTGCAAGAGGAGAAAATGCACGTGTTTTGACATTGTGTATTTTTCGGAAAAAGTTTTTAAATATCGTGTTCATTAGTGAAACGGATACCATGCTGATTAATGATTGTACATGATCACGTGGTTGCGTAACGCAGATATTTTGAAGACCATTTTTGCGTTCCGCGACCCGGTGTAATTCGTTACGGTATTCCACATCGGTTAAGTGGTAACGGAATCCGTGTCTTGATTGTTATCGGACGTAATTATCTCCAAATAGGCGTCAGAAATAAGTGGACACGGGCTTGCGTGGGGGACCAAGGCACGAGAACTATGTTGATATCTACCCGTATATGGAAAATGAATTAATTAAAGTAGTCTATCGTTAATACATATCTTTGAAATAAATGTAAAGTTCATTATATGAAGGAAAAAAAATGCGATTATTATTATGTGTTGACAAATTGAAACATTTACAATAACAATTTTTTTAAGCATGGCATCGTTGAAAAGATATACAAAACGAAATATGTTTTAATGAAACGAAATCAGTTTTCACGGAAAAGTACGTTACATCGTATTGGGTTTTCGTGAAACAAGTTTCTTTGTCAGTGTTTAATGAGCGCAGATCTAATGATTCGGCCAAACTGATTGACTAAACCAATTCAGCCTCGGACTTCCGATTATCACACCGCATTTGAGCCAGTCAGCGAGAACATGTACACGTTGATTATTGCGAATCGATCAATATCTACACTGTTCACATATTACTAACAAAAGCTTGTTAGAAGATTCTGTAAACATGTATGTGTTTGGTATTTAACGCCGCGTTCAACAATGTTTCAGTTATATCACAGCGTTTCCTGGGTAAGTTTCTAGTACTACTGGTTCATTTATCGTGACACCAGCCAGTCAGTGGTAATACTAACCCCGCAACCCTGAGCGCCGAGGAGGTCAGCCGTTACTACCATTGTTCAATAAAGTCCTTTGTATGACCCGACTGGGGATGGAACCCACGACCTCCCGCATCTACCACTACACCACCACCCAGATAGATTCTGATAACACGTATACGATGGCCAGAACAATCTGAACGTTCATTGGTTAAACGTGTCAACGTGTTCCTTTTCCCGCGGACGGAATCATTTGAAATAAATTATTTGGTTAAATATAGAAACTAATCATTATCTCTATATAATCATTACTTTAAATGTAAAAGCAAAAACAACTTTTATCTATTGCATACCATGTTGCGTGGGTATATACAAACGTACCCTGAATGAATGAATGAAACGTCTAAAAACATTCAAGAGCGTGAGAAATCGGAATAAGTAAAAAGGGGATTTTAAAAGTACTACGGTCATCGTGGATACACAATAGCATCTATAGGCGTTAACCACAAATCTGCTGCAAACCACTGTGAAAACATCTGGGTAAACATATGAAAACCTCTTAAAACGAAAGTGTGATTATTGAAAAGAGTTGAAAACACTGTGGCAAATGGAGAAATTGTTAGTTTTAACAGGGACGTAAGATCCCTGGTTTTAAGCAATTTCTCTTTCAGTTAATCACGATGTATTCAAAAGTCGCCTGATACAAAGACTTCCGAAAGCGCCTGTATGAAGGAAAGGGTTAATACATGTGCGACTATCTTAAAGATCCTGATTAGCCGATACATTACCACAATCTGGCGAATGGTGCAGTTCTTGACTAGCCTGTGTATATTTATTTATTTAAATCTTTATTTCCTTCATATAATGAAGATCAATAATTTACAAAAGTATAAAGACAATGTGAAGAAAAAAAAAGAACAGAAAGAAAAAAACAAAAAAAGCTAAAAATACGAATATAATACAGCTGTACATGTATGTCGCTATGTGAATACCACTGTTCCCTCAAGCTGTCAGATCAACATGTCTTGTGGTGTCTGTGATCATACGATTAACAAACCCAGATATGCTTTGCGCATGCAGCCTGTTCAAACCGAAGGGGAATGGTGGTTTATAATCTTGCCATATTTAGTTAATTTAACATTTATTTGAAAGTACTATCCGGAAATAAATTAAATGGAGGACATCACGAACAACTAGTATTTAAAATATATCTTACGTCAAGAAAAATAATTATCTTCAATATGAACCCGTCCTTGCAATAATATCTAAATATACACTGTCCAAATATAACTTACACAAAGTTGTTAGAAACTTCTGCCAACTTGTGTAGATTCTGATAAGACAGAGCGGAGTTGATATACAGACAGGACTGAATCTATACTGATCACAAAAGTCAACGTGTACCTTTTTACATGGACCGGCTCATATAGCTGCAGCTTGCATAATGGTAATAAATGGACAGTGTATCATGATACGGTCAGGTTTAATTAAATGGTTGAGCAGACGACTTTGGAAACGTATTGGCAAAAACATGGAAACTTCCTTTAAATTAAAGTACAAAAATAAAATAGAGTTTAAAACATAATAACTAAACGTGAAATTGCTCGTTTTGAGCAATTTCGTCTTAATTGTTATGATTTCAAAACCTCGTCTGCTGCAGATTCTTCAGAAAGTGTGTATATGAGGAAAAGGGTCGCTAGTCGCGCCTCCAATGTAATCATGTTAATCGGCTGTATGTATCTATATCTGCGAGAGTAAAGGTGTGTGCTAATTTTTGAATTTTCACAATCAGTAGTATCTGTACTTTGATTTCAACAATAGTCACAATAGAACGTGTGCTCTTATTATACTAATAACTTTATTTTTGTCTACTTAATAACGAAATTATAGGACGGTAATAACAGTTTTATAACAAATTATTCTTGTTATATTTTCTAATCTCACACATTAAACCTATTATGTTGAAATTATTCTTCAGTGATTTACATTAGATATCATTTGGGTTGGTTTCCGAGAAAAAGGGGCCACATGTAAAGATGACACTTTGATCCCGTTGAAAAGTGACCGCACTTGTCATTTGTCAACCTTAAAAATGAACCCTGACAACAACATTACATTGTCTTAAAGTGTTATCAGACAGGGGGTTATCTTTAACTTTTATTTAAATTTACGAAAAAACGTAAAGGATCGACGGGCCATAGCAAAGAAAAACTCTCTTGAAACAACCAACTGTTTTACAAGTAATTTCAAAATGCCAATCCCGGGCTCGAACCTTTAAACCTGCTGAACTCCAGATTATAGATAGTAAAGCCAAAGTTTTAAAACTGTTCAAAAGATGTCTTGAAATATTAAAATCCTAATTCTTGGATAAAATTAGAACATTTCACTTTCCAGTACAATAAACATTATTAATCGTTTACGCTTCACTACTACTGGGTAGATTTGAGATTGATTTGAGATTGATTTGTGATTGATTTGTGATTGATTTGTGATAGATTTGTGATTGATTTGTGATTGATTTGTGATTGATTTGAGATTGATTTGAGATTGATTTGTGATTGATTTGTGATTGATTTGTGATTGATTTGTGATTGATTTGAGATTGATTTGTGATTGATTTGAGATTGGTTTGTGATTGATTTGTGATTGATTTGAGATTGATTTGTGATTGATTTGTGATTGATCTGAGATTGATGTGAGATTGATTTGAGATTGATTTGAGATTGATTTGAGATATTGATTTGAGATATTGATTTAATGTATGTTGGTCACGGGTTCGATTCCTAACCGGGTCATACCAAAGACTTTAAACATTGTTGTAATAACTTTTCTCTCTTTGGCGCTGAGGGTTGTGGGGTTAGCATTACAACTGGATCGCCGGTGTCAGGATAAATTGACCAGTAGTACCCAGCCAATGCCGTAATATTACTGAAACATTGTTGTACTGACCAGTAGTACCCAGTCAATGCCGTAATATTACTGAAACATTATTGTACTGACCAGTAGTACCCAGTCAATGCCGTAATATTACTGAAACATTGTTGTACTGACCAGTAGTACCCAGCCAATGCCGTAATATTACTGAAACATTATTGTACTGACCAGTAGTACCCAGTCAATGCCGTAATATTACTGAAACATTGTTGTACTGTCCAGTAGTACCCAGCCAATGCCGTAATATTACTGAAACATTATTGTACTGACCAGTAGTACCCAGTCAATGCCGTAATATTACTGAAACATTGTTGTACTGTCCAGTAGTACCCAGCCAATGCCGTAATATTACTGAAACATTGTTGTACTGACCAGTAGTACCCAGTCAATGCCGTAATATTACTGAAACATTGTTGTACTGACCAGTAGTACCCAGTCAATGCCGTACTATTACTGAAACATTGTTGTACTGACCAGTAGTACCCAGTCAATGCCGTAATATTACTGAAACATTATTGTACTGTCCAGTAGTACCCAGCCAATGCCGTAATATTACTGAAACATTATTGTACTGACCAGTAGTACCCAGTCAATGCCGTAATATTACTGAAACATTGTTGTACTGACCAGTAGTACCCAGTCAATGCCGTAATATTACTGAAACAGTGTTGTACTGTCCAGTAGTACCCAGCCAATGCCATAATATTACTGAAACATTGTTGTACTGACCAGTAGTACCCAGTCAATGCCGTAATATTACTGAAACATTGTTGTACTGACCAGTAGTACCCAGTCAATGCCGTAATATTACTGAAATATTGTTGTACTGACCAGTAGTACCCAGCCAATGCCGTAATATTACTGAAACATTGTTGTACTGACCAGTAGTACCCAGTCAATGCCGTAATATTACTGAAACATTGTTGTACTGACCAGTAGTACCCAGCCAATGCCGTAATATTACTGAAACATTGTTGTACTGACCAGTAGTACCCAGTCAATGCCGTAATATTACTGAAACATTGTTGTACTGACCAGTAGTACCCAGTCAATGCCGTAATATTACTGAAACATTGTTGTACTGACCAGTAGTACCCAGTCAATGCCGTAATATTACTGAAACATTGTTGTACTGACCAGTAGTACTCAGTCAATGCCGTAATATTACTGAAACATTGTTGTACTGACCAGTAGTACCCAGTCAATGCCGTAATATTACTGAAACATTGTTGTACTGACCAGTAGTACCCAGCCAATGCCGTAATATTACTGAAACATTGTTGTACTGACCAGTAGTACCCAGTCAATGCCGTAATATTACTGAAACATTGTTGTACTGACCAGTAGTACCCAGTCAATGCCGTAATATTACTGAAACATTGTTGTACTGACCAGTAGTACCCAGTCAATGCCGTAATATTACTGAAACATTGTTGTACTGACCAGTAGTACTCAGTCAATGCCGTAATATTACTGAAACATTGTTGTACTGACCAGTAGTACCCAGTCAATGCCGTAATATTACTGAAACATTGTTGTACTGACCAGTAGTACCCAGTCAATGCCGTAATATTACTGAAACATTGTTGTACTGTCCAGTAGTACCCAGTCAATGCCGTAATATTACTGAAACATTGTTGTACTGACCAGTAGTACCCAGTCAATGCCGTAATATTACTGAAACATTGTTGTACTAACCAGTAGTACCCAGCCAATGCCGTAATATTACTGAAACATTGTTGTACTGACCAGTAGTACCCAGTCAATGCCGTAATATAACTGAAACATTGTTGTACTGACCAGTAGTACCCAGTCAATGCCGTAATATTACTGAAACATTGTTGTACTGACCAGTAGTACCCAGTGAGTGTCGTAATATTACTGAAACATTGTTGTAATGACCAGTAGTACCCAGCCAATGCCGTAATATTACTGAAACATTGTCGTACTGACCAGTAGTACCCAGTCAATGCCGTAATATTACTGAAACATTGTTGTACTGACCAGTAGTACCCAGTGAGTGCCGTAATATTACTGAAACATTGTTGTACTGACCAGTAGTACCCAGCCAATGTCGTAATATTACTGAAACATTGTCGTACTGACCAGTAGTACCCAGTCAATGCCGTAATATTACTGAAACATTGTTGTACTGACCAGTAGTACCCAGTGAGTGCCGTAATATTACTGAAACATTGTTGTACTGACCAGTAGTACCCAGTCAATGCCGTAATATTACTGAAACATTGTTGTACTGACCAGTAGTACCCAGTCAATGCCGTAATATTACTGAAACATTGTTGTACTGACCAGTAGTACCCAGTGAGTGCCGTAATATTACTGAAACATTGTTGTACTGACCAGTAGTACCCAGTCAATGCCGTAATATTACTGAAACATTATTGTACTGACCAGTAGTACCCAGTCAATGCCGTACTATTACTGAAACATTGTTGTACTGACCAGTAGTACCCAGTCAATGCCGTAATATTACTGAAACATTGTTGTACTGACCAGTAGTACTCAGTCAATGCCGTAATATTACTGAAGCATTATTGTACTGACCAGTAGTACCCAGCCAATGCCGTAATATTACTGAAACATTGTTGTACTGACCAGTAGTACCCAGTCAATGCCGTACTATTACTGAAACATTATTGTACTGACCAGTAGTACCCAGCCAATGCCGTAATATTACTGAAACATTGTTGTACTGACCAGTAGTACCCAGTCAATGCCGTAATATTACTGAAACATTGTTGTACTGACCAGTAGTACCCAGTGAGTGCCGTAATATTACTGAAACATTGTTGTACTGACCAGTAGTACCCAGTCAATGCCGTAATATTACTGAAACATTGTTGTACTGACCAGTAGTACCCAGTGAGTACCGTAATATTACTGAAACATTGTCGTACTGACCAGTAGTACCCAGTCAATGCCGTAATATTACTGAAGCATTATTGTACTGACCAGTAGTACCCAGTCAATGCCGTAATATTACTGAAACATTGTTGTACTGACCAGTAGTACTCAGTCAATGCCGTACTATTACTGAAACATTGTTGTACTGACCAGTAGTACCCAGTGAGTACCGTAATATTACTGAAACATTGTCGTACTGACCAGTAGTACCCAGTCAATGCCGTAATATTACTGAAGCATTATTGTAGTGACCAGTAGTACCCAGTCAATGCCGTGATATTACTGAAACATTGTTGTACTGACCAGTAGTACTCAGTCAGTGCCGTACTATTACTAAAACATTGTTGTACTGACCAGTAGTACCCAGTGAGTGCCGTAATATTACTGAAACATTGTTGTACTGACCAGTAGTACCCAGTGAGTACCGTAATATTACTGAAACATTGTTGTACTGACCAGTAGTACCCAGTTAGTGCCGTAATATTACTGAAACATTGTTGTACTGACCAGTAGTACCCAGTCAATGCCGTAATATTACTGAAACTTTGTTGTACTGACCAGTAGTACCCAGTTAGTGCCGTAATATTACTGAAACATTGTTGTACTGACCAGTAGTACCCAGTGAGTACCGTAATATTACTGAAACATTGTTGTACTGACCAGTAGTACCCAGTCAATGCCGTAATATTACTGAAACATTGTTGTACTGACCAGTAGTACCCAGTTAGTGCCGTAATATTACTGAAACATTGTTGTACTGACCAGTAGTACCCAGTTAGTGCCGTAATATTACTGAAACATTGTTGTACTGACCAGTAGTACCCAGTGAGTACCGTAATATTACTGAAACATTGTTGTACTGACCAGTAGTAACCAGTCAATGCCGTACTATTACTGAAACATTGTTGTACTGACCAGTAGTACCCAGTCAATGCCGTACTATTACTGAAACATTGTTGTACTGACCAGTAGTACCCAGTGAGTGCCGTACTATTACTGAAACATTGTTGTACTGACCAGTAGTACCCAGTCAATGCCGTAATATTACTGAAACATTGTTGTACTGACCAGTAGTACCCAGTCAATGCCGTAATATTACTGAAACATTATTGTACTGACCAGTATTACCCAGTCAATGCCGTAATATTACTGAAACATTGTTGTTCTGACGAGTAGTACCCAGTCAATGCCGTAATATTACTGAAACATTGTTGTACTGACCAGTAGTACCCAGTCAATGCCGTAATATTACTGAAACATTGTTGAACTGACCAGTAGTACCCAGTCAATGCCGTAATATTACTGAAACATTGTTGTACTGTCCAGTAGTACCCAGTCAATGCCGTAATATTAATGAAACATTGTTGTACTGACCAGTAGTACCCAGTCAATGCCGTAATATTACTGAAACATTGTTGTACTGACCAGTAGTACCCAGCCAATGCCGTAATATTACTGAAACATTGTTGTACTGACCAGTAGTACCCAGTGAGTGCCGTAATATTACTGAAACATTGTTGTACTGACCAGTAGTACCCAGTGAGTGCCGTAATATTACTGAAACATTGTTGTACTGACCAGTAGTACCCAGTCAATGCCGTACTATTACTGAAACATTGTTGTACTGACCAGTAGTACCCAGTCAATGCCGTAATATTACCGAAACATTGTTGTACTGACCAGTAGTACTCAGTCAATGCCGTAATATTACTGAAACATTATTGTACTGACCAGTAGTACCCAGCCAATGCCGTAATATTACTGAAACATTGTTGTACTGACCAGTAGTACCCAGTTGGTGCCGTATTATTACTGAAACATTGTTATACTGACCAGTAGTACTCAGTCAATGCCGTAATATTACTGAAACATTGTTGTACTGACCAGTAGTACCCAGTCAATGCCGTAATATTACTGAAACATTGTTGTACTGACCAGTAGTACCCAGTCAATGCCGTAATATTACTGAAACATTGTTGTACTAACCAGTAGTACCCAGCCAATGCCGTAATATTACTGAAACATTGTTGTACTGACCAGTAGTACCCAGTCAATGCCGTAATATAACTGAAACATTGTTGTACTGACCAGTAGTACCCAGTCAATGCCGTAATATTACTGAAACATTGTTGTACTGACCAGTAGTACCCAGTGAGTGTCGTAATATTACTGAAACATTGTTGTAATGACCAGTAGTACCCAGCCAATGCCGTAATATTACTGAAACATTGTCGTACTGACCAGTAGTACCCAGTCAATGCCGTAATATTACTGAAACATTGTTGTACTGACCAGTAGTACCCAGTGAGTGCCGTAATATTACTGAAACATTGTTGTACTGACGAGTAGTACCCAGCCAATGCCGTAATATTACTGAAACATTGTCGTACTGACCAGTAGTACCCAGTCAATGCCGTAATATTACTGAAACATTGTTGTACTGACCAGTAGTACCCAGTGAGTGCCGTAATATTACTGAAACATTGTTGTACTGACCAGTGGTACCCAGTCAATGCCGTAATATTACTGAAACATTGTTGTACTGACCAGTAGTACCCAGTCAATGCCGTAATATTACTGAAACATTGTTGTACTGACCAGTAGTACCCAGTGAGTGCCGTAATATTACTGAAACATTGTTGTACTGACCAGTAGTACCCAGTCAATGCCGTAATATTACTGAAACATTATTGTACTGACCAGTAGTACCCAGTCAATGCCGTACTATTACTGAAACATTGTTGTACTGACCATTAGTACCCAGTCAATGCCGTAATATTACTGAAACATTGTTGTACTGACCAGTAGTACCCAGTCAATGCCGTAATATTACTGAAACATTGTTGTACTGACCAGTAGTACCCAGTCAATGCCGTACTATTACTGAAACATTGTTGTACTGACCAGTAGTACCCAGTGAGTGCCGTACTATTACTGAAACATTGTTGTACTGACCAGTAGTACCCAGTCAATGCCGTAATATTACTGAAACATTGTTGTACTGACCAGTAGTACCCAGTCAATGCCGTAATATTACTGAAACATTATTGTACTGACCAGTATTACCCAGTCAATGCCGTAATATTACTGAAACATTGTTGTTCTGACGAGTAGTACCCAGTCAATGCCGTAATATTACTGAAACATTGTTGTACTGACCAGTAGTACCCAGTCAATGCCGTAATATTACTGAAACATTGTTGAACTGACCAGTAGTACCCAGTCAATGCCGTAATATTACTGAAACATTGTTGTACTGTCCAGTAGTACCCAGTCAATGCCGTAATATTAATGAAACATTGTTGTACTGACCAGTAGTACCCAGTCAATGCCGTAATATTACTGAAACATTGTTGTACTGACCAGTAGTACCCAGCCAATGCCGTAATATTACTGAAACATTGTTGTACTGACCAGTAGTACCCAGTGAGTGCCGTAATATTACTGAAACATTGTTGTACTGACCAGTAGTACCCAGTGAGTGCCGTAATATTACTGAAACATTGTTGTACTGACCAGTAGTACCCAGTCAATGCCGTACTATTACTGAAACATTGTTGTACTGACCAGTAGTACCCAGTCAATGCCGTAATATTACCGAAACATTGTTGTACTGACCAGTAGTACTCAGTCAATGCCGTAATATTACTGAAACATTATTGTACTGACCAGTAGTACCCAGCCAATGCCGTAATATTACTGAAACATTGTTGTACTGACCAGTAGTACCCAGTTGGTGCCGTATTATTACTGAAACATTGTTATACTGACCAGTAGTACTCAGTCAATGCCGTAATATTACTGAAACATTGTTGTACTGACCAGTAGTACCCAGTCAATGCCGTAATATTACTGAAACATTGTTGTACTGACCAGTAGTACCCAGTCAATGCCGTAATATTACTGAAACATTGTTGTACTAACCAGTAGTACCCAGCCAATGCCGTAATATTACTGAAACATTGTTGTACTGACCAGTAGTACCCAGTCAATGCCGTAATATAACTGAAACATTGTTGTACTGACCAGTAGTACCCAGTCAATGCCGTAATATAACTGAAACATTGTTGTACTGACCAGTAGTACCCAGTGAGTGTCGTAATATTACTGAAACATTGTTGTAATGACCAGTAGTACCCAGCCAATGCCGTAATATTACTCAAACATTGTCGTACTGACCAGTAGTACCCAGTCAATGCCGTAATATTACTGAAACATTGTTGTACTGACCAGTAGTACCCAGTGAGTGCCGTAATATTACTGAAACATTGTTGTACTGACGAGTAGTACCCAGCCAATGCCGTAATATTACTGAAACATTGTCGTACTGACCAGTAGTACCCAGTCAATGCCGTAATATTACTGAAACATTGTTGTACTGACCAGTAGTACCCAGTGAGTGCCGTAATATTACTGAAACATTGTTGTACTGACCAGTAGTACCCAGTCAATGCCGTAATATTACTGAAACATTGTTGTACTGACCAGTAGTACCCAGTCAATGCCGTAATATTACTGAAACATTGTTGTACTGACCAGTAGTACCCAGTGAGTGCCGTAATATTACTGAAACATTGTTGTACTGACCAGTAGTACCCAGTCAATGCCGTAATATTACTGAAACATTATTGTACTGACCAGTAGTACCCAGTCAATGCCGTACTATTACTGAAACATTGTTGTACTGACCATTAGTACCCAGTCAATGCCGTAATATTACTGAAACATTGTTGTACTGACCAGTAGTACCCAGTCAATGCCGTAATATTACTGAAACATTGTTGTACTGACCAGTATTACCCAGTCAATGCCGTAATATTACTGAAACATTGTTGTACTGACCAGTAGTACCCAGTCAATGCCGTAATATTACTGAAACATTGTTGTACTGACCAGTAGTACTCAGTCAATGCCGTAATATTACGGAAGCATTATTGTACTGACCAGTAGTACCCAGCCAATGCCGTAATATTACTGAAACATTGTTGTACTGACCAGTAGTACCCAGTCAATGCCGTACTATTACTGAAACATTATTGTACTGACCAGTAGTACCCAGCCAATGCCGTAATATTACTGAAACATTGTTGTACTGACCAGTAGTACCCAGTCAATGCCGTAATATTACTGAAACATTGTTGTACTGACCAGTAGTACCCAGTGAGTGCCGTAATATTACTGAAACATTGTTGTACTGACCAGTAGTACCCAGTCAATGCCGTAATATTACTGAAACATTGTTGTACTGACCAGTAGTACCCAGTGAGTACCGTAATATTACTGAAACATTGTTGTACTGACCAGTAGTACCCAGTCAATGCCGTAATATTACTAAAACATTGTTGTACTGACCAGTAGTACCCAGTGAGTACCGTAATATTACTGAAACATTGTTGTACTGACCAGTAGTACCCAGTGAGTACCGTAATATTACTGAAACATTGTTGTACTGACCAGTAGTACCCAGTCAATGCCGTAATATTACTGAAGCATTATTGTACTGACCAGTAGTACCCAGTCAATGCCGTAATATTACTGAAACATTGTTGTACTGACCAGTAGTACTCAGTCAATGCCTTACTATTACTGAAACATTGTTGTACTGACCAGTAGTACCCAGTGAGTACCGTAATATTACTGAAACATTGTCGTACTGACCAGTAGTACCCAGTCAATGCCGTAATATTACTGAAGCATTATTGTAGTGACCAGTAGTACCCAGTCAATGTCGTGATATTACTGAAACATTGTTGTACTGACCAGTAGTACCCAGTGAGTACCGTAATATTACTGAAACATTGTTGTACTGACCAGTAGTACCCAGTTAGTGCCGTAATATTACTGAAACATTGTTGTACTGACCAGTAGTACCCAGTCAATGCCGTAATATTACTGAAACATTGTTGTACTGACCAGTAGTACCCAGTCAATGCCGTAATATTACTGAAACATTGTTGTACTGACCAGTAGTACCCAGTTAGTGCCGTAATATTACTGAAACATTGTTGTACTGACCAGTAGTACCCAGTGAGTACCGTAATATTACTGAAAAATTGTTGTACTGACCAGTAGTACCCAGTGAGTGCCGTACTATTACTGAAACATTGTTGTACTGACCAGTAGTACCCAGTCAATGCCGTAATATTACTGAAACATTGTTGTACTGACCAGTAGTACCCAGTTAGTGCCGTAATATTACTGAAACATTGTTGTACTGACCAGTAGTACCCAGTGAGTACCGTAATATTACTGAAACATTGTTGTACTGACCAGTAGTACCCAGTCAATGCCGTACTATTACTGAAACATTGTTGTACTGACCAGTAGTACCCAGTCAATGCCGTACTATTACTGAAACATTGTTGTACTGACCAGTAGTACCCAGTGAGTGCCGTACTATTACTGAAACATTGTTGTACTGACCAGTAGTACCCAGTCAATGCCGTAATATTACTGAAACATTGTTGTACTGACCAGTAGTACCCAGTCAATGCCGTAATATTACTGAAACATTATTGTACTGACCAGTATTACCCAGTCAATGCCGTAATATTACTGAAACATTGTTGTACTGACCAGTAGTACCCAGTTAGTGCCGTAATATTACTGAAACATTGTTGTACTGACCAGTAGTACCCAGTGAGTACCGTAATATTACTGAAACATTGTTGTACTGACCAGTAGTACCCAGTCAATGCCGTACTATTACTGAAACATTGTTGTACTGACCAGTAGTACCCAGTCAATGCCGTACTATTACTGAAACATTGTTGTACTGACCAGTAGTACCCAGTGAGTGCCGTACTATTACTGAAACATTGTTGTACTGACCAGTAGTACCCAGTCAATGCCGTAATATTACTGAAACATTGTTGTACTGACCAGTAGTACCCAGTCAATGCCGTAATATTACTGAAACATTATTGTACTGACCAGTATTACCCAGTCAATGCCGTAATATTACTGAAACATTGTTGTACTGTCCAGTAGTACCCAGTCAATGCCGTAATATTACTGAAACATTGTTGTACTGACCAGTAGTACCCAGCCAATGCCGTAATATTACTGAAACATTATTGTACTGACCAGTAGTACCCAGTCAATGCCGTAATATTACTGAAACATTGTTGTACTGACCAGTAGTACCCAGTCAATGCCGTAATATTACTGAAACATTGTTGTACTTACCAGTAGTACCCAGTCAATGCCGTAATATTACTGAAACATTGTTGTACTGACCAGTAGTACCCAGCCAATGCCGTAATATTACTGAAACATTGTTGTACTGACCAGTAGTACCCATTCAATGCCGTAATATTACTGAAACATTGTTGTACTGACCAGTAGTACCCAGTCAATGCCGTAATATTACTGAAACATTGTTGTACTGACCAGTAGTACCCAGTCAATGCCGTAATATTACTGAAACATTGTTGTACTGACCAGTAGTACCCAGTCAATGCCGTAATATTACTGAAACATTGTTGTACTGACCAGTAGTACCCAGCCAATGCCGTAATATAACTGAAACATTATTGTACTGACCAGTAGTACCCAGTCAATGCCGTAATATTACTGAAACATTGTTGTACTGACCAGTAGTACCCAGTCAATGCCGTAATATTACT
The DNA here is from genome assembly GCA_031761405.1 of Serripes groenlandicus. Classification (NCBI taxonomy): domain Eukaryota; kingdom Metazoa; phylum Mollusca; class Bivalvia; order Cardiida; family Cardiidae; genus Serripes; species Serripes groenlandicus. The sequence goes on from JASEVX010000002.1 coordinate 31,136,331, forward strand.
GAAACATTGTTGTACTGACCAGTAGTACCCAGTCAATGCCGTAATATTACTGAAACATTGTTGTACTGACCAGTAGTACTCAGTGAGTACCGTAATATTACTGAAACATTGTTGTACTGACCAGTAGTACCCAGTCAATGCCGTAATATTACTGAAACATTGTTGTACTGACCAGTAGTACCCAGCCAATGCCGTAATATAACTGAAACATTTTTGTACTGACCAGTAGTACCCAGTCAATGCCGTAATATTACTGAAACATTGTTGTACTGACCAGTAGTACCCAGTCAATGCCGTAATATTACTGAAACATTGTTGTACTGACCAGTAGTACCCAGTCAATGCCGTAATATTACTGAAACATTGTTGTACTGACCAGTAGTACTCAGTGAGTACCGTAATATTACTGAAACATTGTTGTACTGACCAGTAGTACCCAGTCAATGCCGTAATATTACTGAAACATTATTGTACTGACCAGTAGTACCCAGTGAGTGCCGTAATATTACTGAAACAATGTTGTACTGACCAGTAGTACCCAGTCAATGCCGTAATATTACTGAAACATTGTTGTTCTGACGAGTAGTACCCAGTCAATGCCGTAATATTACTGAAACATTGTTGTACTGACCAGTAGTACCCAGTCAATGCCGTAATATTACTGAAACATTGTTGAACTGACCAGTAGTACCCAGTCAATGCCGTAATATTACTGAAACATTGTTGTACTGTCCAGTAGTACCCAGTCAATGCCGTAATATTAATGAAACATTGTTGTACTGACCAGTAGTACCCAGTCAATGCCGTAATATTACTGAAACATTGTTGTACTGACCAGTAGTACCCAGCCAATGCCGTAATATTACTGAAACATTGTTGTACTGACCAGTAGTACCCAGTGAGTGCCGTAATATTACTGAAACATTGTTGTACTGACCAGTAGTACCCAGTGAGTGCCGTAATATTACTGAAACATTGTTGTACTGACCAGTAGTACCCAGTCAATGCCGTACTATTACTGAAACATTGTTGTACTGACCAGTAGTACCCAGTCAATGCCGTAATATTACCGAAACATTGTTGTACTGACCAGTAGTACTCAGTCAATGCCGTAATATTACTGAAACATTATTGTACTGACCAGTAGTACCCAGCCAATGCCGTAATATTACTGAAACATTGTTGTACTGACCAGTAGTACCCAGTTGGTGCCGTATTATTACTGAAACATTGTTATACTGACCAGTAGTACTCAGTCAATGCCGTAATATTACTGAAACATTGTTGTACTGACCAGTAGTACCCAGTCAATGCCGTAATATTACTGAAACATTGTTGTACTGACCAGTAGTACCCAGTGAGTGCCGTAATATTACTGAAACATTGTTGTACTGACCAGTAGTACCCAGTCAATGCCGTAATATTACTGAAACATTGTTGTACTGACCAGTAGAACCCAGTCAATGCCGTAATATTACTGAAACATTATTGTACTGACCAGTAGTACCCAGTCAATGCCGTAATATTACTGAAACATTGTTGTACTGACCAGTAGTACCCAGTCAATGCCGTAATATTACTGAAACATTGTTGAACTGACCAGTAGTACCCAGTCAATGCCGTAATATTACTGAAACATTGTTGTACTGTCCAGTAGTACCCAGTCAATGCCGTAATATTACTGAAACATTGTTGTACTGACCAGTAGTACCCAGTCAATGCCGTAATATTACTGAAACATTGTTGTACTGACCAGTAGTACCCAGCCAATGCCGTAATATTACTGAAACATTGTTGTACTGACCAGTAGTACCCAGTGAGTGCCGTAATATTACTGAAACATTGTTGTACTGACCAGTAGTACCCAGTGAGTGCCGTAATATTACTGAAACATTGTTGTACTGACCAGTAGTACCCAGTCAATGCCGTACTATTACTGAAACATTGTTGTACTGACCAGTAGTACCCAGTCAATGCCGTAATATTACCGAAACATTGTTGTACTGACCAGTAGTACTCAGTCAATGCCTTACTATTACTGAAACATTGTTGTACTGACCAGTAGTACCCAGTGAGTACCGTAATATTACTGAAACATTGTCGTACTGACCAGTAGTACCCAGTCAATGCCGTAATATTACTGAAGCATTATTGTAGTGACCAGTAGTACCCAGTCAATGTCGTGATATTACTGAAACATTGTTGTACTGACCAGTAGTACCCAGTGAGTACCGTAATATTACTGAAACATTGTTGTACTGACCAGTAGTACCCAGCTAGTGCCGTAATATTACTGAAACATTGTTGTACTGACCAGTAGTACCCAGTCAATGCCGTAATATTACTGAAACATTGTTGTACTGACCAGTAGTACCCAGTCAATGCCGTAATATTACTGAAACATTGTTGTACTGACCAGTAGTACCCAGTTAGTGCCGTAATATTACTGAAACATTGTTGTACTGACCAGTAGTACCCAGTGAGTACCGTAATATTACTGAAAAATTGTTGTACTGACCAGTAGTACCCAGTGAGTGCCGTACTATTACTGAAACATTGTTGTACTGACCAGTAGTACCCAGTCAATGCCGTAATATTACTGAAACATTGTTGTACTGACCAGTAGTACCCAGTTAGTGCCGTAATATTACTGAAACATTGTTGTACTGACCAGTAGTACCCAGTGAGTACCGTAATATTACTGAAACATTGTTGTACTGACCAGTAGTACCCAGTCAATGCCGTACTATTACTGAAACATTGTTGTACTGACCAGTAGTACCCAGTCAATGCCGTACTATTACTGAAACATTGTTGTACTGACCAGTAGTACCCAGTGAGTGCCGTACTATTACTGAAACATTGTTGTACTGACCAGTAGTACCCAGTCAATGCCGTAATATTACTGAAACATTGTTGTACTGACCAGTAGTACCCAGTCAATGCCGTAATATTACTGAAACATTATTGTACTGACCAGTATTACCCAGTCAATGCCGTAATATTACTGAAACATTGTTGTACTGACCAGTAGTACCCAGTTAGTGCCGTAATATTACTGAAACATTGTTGTACTGACCAGTAGTACCCAGTGAGTACCGTAATATTACTGAAACATTGTTGTACTGACCAGTAGTACCCAGTCAATGCCGTACTATTACTGAAACATTGTTGTACTGACCAGTAGTACCCAGTCAATGCCGTACTATTACTGAAACATTGTTGTACTGACCAGTAGTACCCAGTGAGTGCCGTACTATTACTGAAACATTGTTGTACTGACCAGTAGTACCCAGTCAATGCCGTAATATTACTGAAACATTGTTGTACTGACCAGTAGTACCCAGTCAATGCCGTAATATTACTGAAACATTATTGTACTGACCAGTATTACCCAGTCAATGCCGTAATATTACTGAAACATTGTTGTACTGTCCAGTAGTACCCAGTCAATGCCGTAATATTACTGAAACATTGTTGTACTGACCAGTAGTACCCAGCCAATGCCGTAATATTACTGAAACATTATTGTACTGACCAGTAGTACCCAGTCAATGCCGTAATATTACTGAAACATTGTTGTACTGACCAGTAGTACCCAGTCAATGCCGTAATATTACTGAAACATTGTTGTACTTACCAGTAGTACCCAGTCAATGCCGTAATATTACTGAAACATTGTTGTACTGACCAGTAGTACCCAGCCAATGCCGTAATATTACTGAAACATTGTTGTACTGACCAGTAGTACCCATTCAATGCCGTAATATTACTGAAACATTGTTGTACTGACCAGTAGTACCCAGTCAATGCCGTAATATTACTGAAACATTGTTGTACTGACCAGTAGTACCCAGTCAATGCCGTAATATTACTGAAACATTGTTGTACTGACCAGTAGTACCCAGTCAATGCCGTAATATTACTGAAACATTGTTGTACTGACCAGTAGTACCCAGCCAATGCCGTAATATAACTGAAACATTATTGTACTGACCAGTAGTACCCAGTCAATGCCGTAATATTACTGAAACATTGTTGTACTGACCAGTAGTACCCAGTCAATGCCGTAATATTACTGAAACATTGTTGTACTGACCAGTAGTACCCAGTCAATGCCGTAATATTACTGAAACATTGTTGTACTGACCAGTAGTACTCAGTGAGTACCGTAATATTACTGAAACATTGTTGTACTGACCAGTAGTACCCAGTCAATGCCGTAATATTACTGAAACATTGTTGTACTGACCAGTAGTACCCAGCCAATGCCGTAATATAACTGAAACATTATTGTACTGACCAGTAGTACCCAGTCAATGCCGTAATATTACTGAAACATTGTTGTACTGACCAGTAGTACCCAGTCAATGCCGTAATATTACTGAAACATTGTTGTACTGACCAGTAGTACCCAGTCAATGCCGTAATATTACTGAAACATTGTTGTACTGACCAGTAGTACTCAGTGAGTACCGTAATATTACTGAAACATTGTTGTACTGACCAGTAGTACCCAGTCAATGCCGTAATATTACTGAAACATTATTGTACTGACCAGTAGTACCCAGTGAGTGCCGTAATATTACTGAAACAATGTTGTACTGACCAGTAGTACCCAGTCAATGCCGTAATATTACTGAAACATTGTTGTTCTGACGAGTAGTACCCAGTCAATGCCGTAATATTACTGAAACATTGTTGTACTGACCAGTAGTACCCAGTCAATGCCGTAATATTACTGAAACATTGTTGAACTGACCAGTAGTACCCAGTCAATGCCGTAATATTACTGAAACATTGTTGTACTGTCCAGTAGTACCCAGTCAATGCCGTAATATTAATGAAACATTGTTGTACTGACCAGTAGTACCCAGTCAATGCCGTAATATTACTGAAACATTGTTGTACTGACCAGTAGTACCCAGCCAATGCCGTAATATTACTGAAACATTGTTGTACTGACCAGTAGTACCCAGTGAGTGCCGTAATATTACTGAAACATTGTTGTACTGACCAGTAGTACCCAGTGAGTGCCGTAATATTACTGAAACATTGTTGTACTGACCAGTAGTACCCAGTCAATGCCGTACTATTACTGAAACATTGTTGTACTGACCAGTAGTACCCAGTCAATGCCGTAATATTACCGAAACATTGTTGTACTGACCAGTAGTACTCAGTCAATGCCGTAATATTACTGAAACATTATTGTACTGACCAGTAGTACCCAGCCAATGCCGTAATATTACTGAAACATTGTTGTACTGACCAGTAGTACCCAGTTGGTGCCGTATTATTACTGAAACATTGTTATACTGACCAGTAGTACTCAGTCAATGCCGTAATATTACTGAAACATTGTTGTACTGACCAGTAGTACCCAGTCAATGCCGTAATATTACTGAAACATTGTTGTACTGACCAGTAGTACCCAGTGAGTGCCGTAATATTACTGAAACATTGTTGTACTGACCAGTAGTACCCAGTCAATGCCGTAATATTACTGAAACATTGTTGTACTGACCAGTAGAACCCAGTCAATGCCGTAATATTACTGAAACATTATTGTAATGACCAGTAGTACCCAGTCAATGCCGTAATATTACTGAAACATTGTTGTACTGACCAGTAGTACCCAGTCAATGCCGTAATATTACTGAAACATTGTTGAACTGACCAGTAGTACCCAGTCAATGCCGTAATATTACTGAAACATTGTTGTACTGTCCAGTAGTACCCAGTCAATGCCGTAATATTACTGAAACATTGTTGTACTGACCAGTAGTACCCAGTCAATGCCGTAATATTACTGAAACATTGTTGTACTGACCAGTAGTACCCAGCCAATGCCGTAATATTACTGAAACATTGTTGTACTGACCAGTAGTACCCAGTGAGTGCCGTAATATTACTGAAACATTGTTGTACTGACCAGTAGTACCCAGTGAGTGCCGTAATATTACTGAAACATTGTTGTACTGACCAGTAGTACCCAGTCAATGCCGTACTATTACTGAAACATTGTTGTACTGACCAGTAGTACCCAGTCAATGCCGTAATATTACCGAAACATTGTTGTACTGACCAGTAGTACTCAGTCAATGCCGTAATATTACTGAAACATTATTGTACTGACCAGTAGTACCCAGCCAATGCCGTAATATTACTGAAACATTGTTGTACTGACCAGTAGTACCCAGTTGGTGCCGTATTATTACTGAAACATTGTTGTACTGACCAGTAGTACTCAGTCAATGCCGTAATATTACTGAAACATTGTTGTACTGACCAGTAGTACCCAGTCAATGCCGTAATATTACTGAAACATTGTTGTACTGACCAGTAGTACCCAGTGAGTGCCGTAATATTACTGAAACATTGTTGTACTGACCAGTAGTACCCAGTCAATGCCGTAATATTACTGAAACATTGTTGTACTGACCAGTAGAACCCAGTCAATGCCGTAATATTACTGAAACATTATTGTACTGACCAGTAGTACCCAGTCAATGCCGTAATATTACTGAAACATTGTTGTACTGACCAGTAGTACCCAGCCAATGCCGTAATATTACTGAAACATTATTGTACTGACCAGTAGTACCCAGTCAATGCCGTAATATTACTGAAACATTATTGTACTGACCAGTAGTACCCAGTCAATGCCGTAATATTACTGAAACATTATTGTACTGACCAGTAGTACCCAGTCAATGCCGTACTATTACTGAAACATTGTTGTACTGACCAGTAGTACCCAGCCAATGCCGTAATATTACTGAAACATTGTTGTACTGACCAGTAGTACCCAGTCAATGCCGTACTATTACTGAAACATTGTTGTACTGACCAGTAGTACCCAGTCAACGCCGTAATATTACTGAAACATTGTTGTACTGACCAGTAGTACCCAGTGAGTGCCGTAATATTACTGAAACATTGTTGTACTGACCAGTAGTACCCAGTTAGTGCCTTAATATTACTGAAACATTGTTGTACTGACCAGTAGTACCCAGTCAATGCCGTACTATTACTGAAACATTGTTGTACTGACCAGTAGTACCCAGTGAGTGCCGTAATATTACTGAAACATTGTTGTACTGACCAGTAGTACCCAGTTAGTGCCTTAATATTACTGAAACATTGTTGTACTGACCAGTAGTACCCAGTCAATGCCGTACTATTACTGAAACATTGTTGTACTGACCAGTAGTACCCAGTGAGTGCCGTAATATTACTGAAACATTGTTGACCGCGGTGTTAAACACAATACAAACTGTTTAAGTTGTCTGGTCAAGTTATCAGTAATACTGGTTTATTTATCCTGTCTGGTCAAGTTATCAGTAATACTGGTTTATTTATCCTGTCTGGTCAAGTTATCAGTAATACTGGTTTATTTATCCTGTCTGGTCAAGTTATCAGTAATGCTGGTTTATTTATCCTGACAACAGCTGATAACTTGACCAGAAAACATGTGATATAACTTAAAACGTGCTAAATGCGGCGTAAAACACCATTGCGACAAACTGGATCAATAACTTTTCGTTAATATGAATCTGTGTTAGTATACCAGCCTATTGGCACTAAAGTGATTACCACCAATTGGTCTAAAACAGCAACAAATAGAACTGACACGCTGAGGTCACTCCTAACTCGTTCTCACATACAGACGTCTTCTGACGCTGAGGTCACTCCTAATACGTTTTCACATACAGGCGTTTTCTGACGCTGAGGTCACTCCTAATACGTTTTCACATACAGGCGTTTTCTGACACTGAGGTCACTCCTAACTCGTTCTCACATACAGACGTTTTCTGACACTGAGGTCACTCCTAACTCGTTCTCACATACAGACGTTTTCTGACACTGAGGTCACTCCTAACTCGTTCTCACATACAGACGTTTTCTGACACTGAGGTGACTCCTAACACATTCTCACATACAGACGTTTTCTGACGCTGAGGTCACTTCTAACTCGTTCTCACATACAGACGTTTTCTGATGCTGAGGTCACTTCTAACTCGTTCTCACATACAGACGTTTTCTGACGCTGATGTCACTCCTAACTCGTTCTCACATACAGACGTTTTCTGACGCTGAGGTCACTCCTAATACGTTTTCACATACAGGCGTTTTCTGACGCTGAGGTCACTCCTAATACGTTTTCACATACAGGCGTTTTCTGACACTGAGGTCACTCCTAATACGTTCTCACATACAGACGTTTTCTGACACTGAGGTCACTCCTAACTCGTTCTCACATACAGACGTTTTCTGACACTGAGGTGACTCCTAACACATTCTCACATACAGACGTTTTCTGACGCTGAGGTCAATCCTAACTCGTTCTCACATACAGACGTTTTCTGACGCTGAGGTCACTCCTAACTCGTTCTCACATACAGACGTTTTCTGACGCTGAGGTGACTTCTAACTCGTTCTCACATACAGACGTTTTCTGACGCTGAGGTCACTTCTAACACGTTCTCACATACAGACGTTTTCTGACGCTGATGTCACTTCTAACTCGTTCTCACATACAGACGTTTTCTGACGCTGAGGTCACTCCTAACTCGTTCTCACATACAGACGTTTTCTGACGCTGAGGTCACTTCTAACTCGTTCTCACATACAGACGTTTTCTGACACTGAGGTCACTCCTAACTCGTTCTCACATACAGACGTTTTCTGACGCTGAGGTCACTTCTAACACGTTCTCACATACAGACGTTTTCTGACGCTGAGGTCACTCCAAATACGTTCTCACATACAGACGTTTTCTGACGCTGAGGTCACTACTAATACGTTCTCACATACAGACGTTTTCTGACGCTGAAGTCACTTCTAATACGTTCTCACATACATACCTTTTCTGACACTGAGGTCACTCCTAACTCGTTCTCACATACATACCTTTTCTGACGCTGAGGTCACTTCTAACACGTTCTCACATACAGACGTTTTCTGCCGCTGAGGTCACTCCTTACTCGTTCTCACATACAGACGTTTTCTGACGCTGAGGTCAATCCTAACTCGTTCTCACATACAGACGTTTTCTAACGCTGAGGTCACTCCTAACTCATTCTCACATACAGACTTTTCTGACGCTGAGGTCAATCCTAACTCGTTCTCACATACAGACGTTTTCTGACACTGATGTGACTTCTAACTCGTTCTCACATACAGACGTTTTCTGACGCTGAGGTCACTTCTAACTCGTTCTCACATACAGACGTTTTCTGACGCTGAGGTCACTCCTAACTCGTTCTCACATACAGACGTTTTCTGACGCTGAGGTCACTTCTAACTCGTTCTCACATACAGACGTTTTCTGACGCTGAGGTCACTCCTAACTCGTTCTCACATAAAGACGTTTTCTGACGCTGAGGTCACTTCTAACACGTTCTCACATACTGACGTTTTCTGACTCTGAGGTCACTTCTAATACGTTCTCACATACAGACGTTTTCTGACGCTGAGGTCACTACTAATACGTTCTCACATACAGACGTTTTCTGACGCTGAGATCACTTCTAACTCGTTCTCACATACAGACGTTTTCTGACACTGAGGTCACTCCTAACTCGTTCTCACATACATACCTTTTCTGACGCTGAGGTCACTTCTAACACGTTCTCACATACAGACGTTTTCTGCCGCTGAGGTCACTCCTTACTCGTTCTCACATACAGACGTTTTCTGACGCTGAGGTCAATCCTAACTCGTTCTCACATACAGACGTTTTCTGACGCCGAGGTCACTCCTAACTCATTCTCACATACAGACTTTTCTGACGCTGAGGTCAATCCTAACTCGTTCTCACATACAGACGTTTTCTGACGCTGAGGTCACTCCTAACTCGTTCTCACATACAGACGTTTTCTGACGCTGAGGTGACTTCTAACTCGTTCTCACATACAGACGTTTTCTGACGCTGAGGTGACTTCTAACTCTTTCTCACATACAGACGTTTTCTGACGCTGAGGTCACTCCTAACTCGTTCACACATACAGACGTTTTCTGACACTGAGGTCACTCCTAACACGTTCTCACATACAGACGTTTTCTGACGCTGAGGTCACTCCTAACTCGTTCACACATACAGACGTTTTCTGACACTGAGGTCACTCCTAACTCGTTCTCACATACAGACGTTTTCTGACGCTGAGGTCACTCCTAACTCGTTCACACATACAGACGTTTTCTGACACTGAGGTCACTCCTAATAAGTTCTCACATACAGACGTTTTCTGACGCTGATGTCACTCCTAATACCTTCTCACATACAGACGTTTTCTGACTCTGAGGTCACTCCTAACTCGTTCTCACATACAGACGTTTTCTGACGCTGAGGTGGCAAAACAACTTTTGAATATTGTGTGGGTAAATGAGAATTTGATTAGCATGAGCAATTTCACCTTCTGCCACAAGGTTTTCAACTCCATATAAATAGTTTACTGTATTTCATTTGGAGAGCTTTTCCTCACATTTTTGTCCAGACGTTATCAAAGTCGTCTGGTGCTGAATTTGTTGTTTATATGACGAAAACGGTGAAGAGCTTCACTGTTTCAATTCATTCAAATTAAATTCAATGTCTTGAAATGGATGTTATTGTCCGGATCCTAGCGATAATGGATGTTATTGTCCGGATCCTAGCGATAAGGCGGGTATCAAACCTGAAACACATTGGAAAATGAGCCTTCGGAAATGTTCTAATAGCATACACACAAGCTGAACATGTTCTACTAGCATACACACATGCTGAACATGTTCTACTAGCATACACATAAGCTGAACATGTTCTACTAGCATACACACATGCTGAACATGTTCTACTAGCATACACACAAGCTGAACATCCACCATTGTGATACTGCAATGCCCATTTTGCCCGAAACGTCTGTAAACGCTTATGAGATTGTGCAGATGCAAATGCTTGCATGAGCAATCAATTGTTTTGCAAATGCAACAAGACCCCGCTACACTTTGAAGCTATCCCAGATGTCTTGTAGATAATGGCAACAAAGCTCTCGGTTTGGTAAAAAAAAATCGGATTCATGAAAGGCAGTTGCCTGATAAGAACCTGTAGTTATACCGAAAAACACGCTGTTACGACCTTTTTTGCGTTGCTCGAGATAATATTTTAATTTTTGCATTATATAACGTTTATTTTTGTTTGCGTTATATAACGTATTCAATTTTTGCTTAATGACATGCTTTAATATTCGCGTTTTAATCACTGTCTGTCTCGATATTCGCGTTAGTACAAGATATTTGTAGCGTAGATGCGTACTATATTTATTCGTGCTACAACTTTTTTGTTCGCGTTATAAGATGTTCATTTGTATTAAACGACTTGTTCATACCATTATGAATTTCCAAACATATGTTGCTTTTCTTGTAGGATTATTTTATATTAATAAGGAGTTAAATAGTTTACATTGTTGAATTGTGGTTTACGCCGCATTCAGTAGAAGTATCATTAATCTTGACATCAATGCAGCGGCTGTAATGCTATTCCTGCAATATGGAGGGTAGTCCGTTCTTACAAATTTAAAGTTTTTCGTATTACCCGATCGGGGAGGACGCGTTACAGCACGTAGTTAGTCGCGGAATTGAATGGAAATCGGCATGATAGTCACTCAAGCGTTTATATATATGAGGCGTTCCACGAGAAGACCAATATTATGGACACTGCGTAATGTATCGACCCAGATAAGCCTTCGCAGTAAGCGCAGGCTAATCTGGGCCGACATATTCCGTCTCAGGGGGATAGAGGTATAGGTATAGAGTAATGATTCCTGCTGATCCGGGTCGATACTTTACGCAGAATCCATAATGTTGGTTTTATCGCGGAATGTCTCGTATATAAGCCGCGTATCTGGATTCACGATCGTATTGGTGTAGTGGTATACCGTCCGCCTCGGCTGCGGACGTTCGCGGGTTCGATTCCCGGACGGGTCATACCAAAAACTTTTAAAATGATAGTAATGACAAGCCCTTCTTGGCGCTAAGGGTTGCTGAGCATTACGACTGGCTGGTGTCAGGATAAATGGACCAGTTATACTGGTAACTTACCCAGGAAATGCCGTGATATAACTGAAATAGTGTTGAAAGCGGCATAAACAGAACACAAGGAGAGAACACAATTACCCGTCAATACGAGCTCATACACATTAAATTGTGATATAACTAATGAGGTTACAGTTCTAGTTGTTATGTCATCAAATACATATGCAGACGGCAGACGGACGGACGTACCCATGAAGTGTATTTGTTGGGTTATTTCTTTTGTTTCAAACTTGTGGGTTGCAACCCACAAGTATGCTATTCATTCCGTAATTATTCCCCTTTTACGGAATGAATAGCATTAATATGCAAATTAGATACCCGTTATAAAACAAACAAAAACAATATTTATCTAAGTGTCTTTATAAGTGTGGTGGATGGGCTTTAGGGCTTTAGTAAAAAAGAACACCCCACAAGTACTCAGTCACCAGGACGGACATAAACACCCCCTCCCCGCCCAATTCATTTGTAGTTATCAACCCTCGCCATGCAGCATGCAGCAATAACTCAATCAGTATCAATCACAAAATTGAGGTTATTGCAAACAATCCAGATTTTGATAAGTCAGCTCGTAACGAGATGTCTCATCTGAACTCAGCATTGTTTGCCTTCAAAACTTTCCAAATCTCTTATAACATTAAACATGGAGTCGCCAACTCTTTAATATTGAAGTGACTACTTTTAACAATTCGGCACTAAAAGAGATTTAAGTATAGTACCCCAATTAATTCGGCATGCAGCAAGTAGTATTTGGCTTGTTTAACCATTTCCCTCATATAGACGCTTTATGACGCCTCTGCAGCAGACAGCATTTTGAAAAACATTGCGACAAAAGAAGAAATTGCTCAAAACAAGCAATTTCTCCTTTTGTCACCATGTTTTCAACACTATTCAATGATTATACTTTCCTTTATAAATAGTTTCCATATTTTTTCTTAGATATTATCAAAGTCGTCTGCTGCAGATTTGTTGTATGCGGGAAAGGGTTAAAGATGGTGAACTCTAGATGGAGATCAAAATGTTGTAATATTGAAAGTACTGCAAATATTGCTAATAGTGACAACAAAGTAAGTAATAAGTAGTTTAAAAATATTTTGGCACTAAATGTTGAAAGATTGTCAATTGAAAGTCATGAAAATGTAAAAAAATAGATTTCTGGGTATGTCTAGCCAGTAAAAATGAAGCATACAAGATCAATATTTAGATGTTTATGGTACTGAAAAGTGAAATTATTACTCTAATTTTATCCGAGAATTATTATTCTAATATTTCAAGACAACTTTTGAACAGTTTTAAAACTTTGACTATAATATCTATTTTCTGGAGTTCAGCATCTTTAAGCATGTGGACGCCTCTGTAGCAGACGGATTTTGAAAATATTGTGACATAAGGAGAAATTTCTCATCATTATTACGTAAGGTTAAACAATTTCTACTTTTGCAACAATGTTTGCAACTTAATTATATAATTACACTTACAATTATAGGGGATATTCATATTTATGTCAGGATGTTCTTAATTCCGTCTGCTGCAGATTTGTTGTATATGGGAAAGCCTTATGACATCGCTGACATCAGATTTGTACTTGATGGTCATTGTTGAAAAGAACAATTTTGCCAATGTTTCTAAGTGTTAATAAAAGAAAGGTCCGAGTCAAAGAAATGCTTACTGGAGAACTTAAACATCAAACATTAATAAGAAATAGATATATAGATAGAGAGATAGATAGAGAGAGACAGAGAGACAGAGAGAGAGAGAGAGAGAGAGAGAGAGAGAGAGAGAGAGAGAGAGAGAGAGAGAGAGAGAGAGAGAGAGAGAGAGAGATAGAGAGAGAGAGAGACAGAGAGACAGAGAGACAGAGACAGACAGAGAGACAGATAGACACAGAGAGAGACAGAGAGAGAGAGAGAGAGAGAGAGAGAGAGAGAGAGACAGACAGACAGACAGACAGACAGACAGACAGACAGACAGACAGACAGACAGACAGACAGAAAAACAGACAGAGATACAGAGACAGACATACAGCCATACAGCCATACAAACAGACAGACAGACATACAGCTATACAAACAGATAGACAAACACACACACACACACACACACACACACACACACACAGAACGAAATGCTTACTGAAGAACTTAAAAGATAAACTTAACAGACAGACAGACAGACAGAGAGAAAGAGAGAGAGACAGACAGACAGACAGACAGACAGACAGACAGACAGACAGAGAGAGAGAGACAGAGAGAGACAGAGACAGAGACAGAGACACAGACAGAGACAGACAGAGAGAGAGAGAGACAGAGACAGAGACAGAGACAGAGAGACAGAGAAAGCCAGAGAGAGACAGAGAGAGAGACAGAGAGAGAGAGAGAGAGAGAGAGAGAGAGAGAGAGAGAGAGAGAGAGAGAGAGAGAGAGAGAGAGAGAGAGAGAGAGAGAGAGAGAGAGACACACAGAGAGACAGAGACAGAGAGAGACCGAGAGAGACAGAGACAGAGAGATTATACAAAAAATTGTAGCTTCTTAACAAAAGCAAATTATAGAATTTTTTCTGAAATCTATTTTTGTATTTTAATAATACCAGAACTATAATAATTATAGGCACAGGAATATATGCCTACGTTATAAATGATGATTGTACGTATTAAGTATGTCTTATACAACGAGTTTTTCTGTGAAGACCAATTAGGTATATAATAAATGAAAAGAATATTTCGTAGGCTTTTAAATGGTGTTGTGTTATGCTTTATGTTTCATCTGCAATAGAAACTATAGGCAAAAATAAGGTAAATCTCTTTAAGTTAAAGTTGGCCTATTAGATAGAGTTAAAAACAATGGGTCAAATTTCTCTGGGCAATTCGATAAATTTCTAATTATGAAATCATATAATTTTTTCAAATATTGAAGATGCGTTAAGATGCGTCTGGATACATGTGGAAAATGTGTATATACATTTGTTACAAGAGAAAGATGATGCAAGGCATCAATGTCGCCGGAAAAGACTGCATTAAATTGTTTAACACACATACATTTGTAACGTGCAGGGCTAAAGAAGCAGAAGATCCCTTCAGCGAAAAATATACTCAATCCTGAAGGGGTCCACTTCTCTTATATATGTAACCCTAAACTCCATCACTTCGAAACGGTGATGTAAATTTGCATATCAAATGCAACGTATACCGAACGTTTTCGTTACACTACTTCCCACTCCGAGAAGACTCGTCCCGAGTTTTGGCCTGGGAAACCCATGGTTAAGGCAACTCCGGTATGGCAGTTGTCTTCATCCCACCGCTGCCACCAACTGTAACGTGCAGGGCTAAAGATGCAGAAGATCCCTTCAGCGAAAAGTATACTCAACCCTGAAGGGGTCCACTTGTCTTATATATGTAACCCTAAACTCCATCACTTCGAAACGGTGATGAAAATTTGCATATCAAATGCAACGTATACCGAACGTTTTCGTTACACATTCTTGACTTTCATTAGTCTAAACATTCACATAATGTTTTCATTAAGAACTAATTCAATGATTTTTGAAATTCCACATACAAATTTCATGAATATTTTTGTTCAGAATTTGGATTGTTTGGTATTTGTCAATAAAACCACACACAAATACAGTTTGGGATTTAAATCTACATGCAGTAAAAAGCTATATAACCCTTTTCATGTTGAAAGCAACAGTGAAAACCTTTAAAACGTTTAAAACATGAAATAACCTAATACATATGATTAATATCTGATTGATTTTGATATACTATCAAAATAAATGCACTAAAGAATATATATAAATATATATCAGATATTAATCATATTTAAAAAGTGATTTAATTTTTTAATTTACATTTCCTACATTCCTGTTTCATCACGTACGCCTCTTTTTTTTTATTAGCAGACAAGAAACAGTCCATACATTTTACTATTTAAGACATTTATGCAAGAACGTTTTATGCGAACTACACAAATCAAGACATGTCTTTTAATTTGGAACAGAAAGTTCAGTAATGTGGAACAACTTCTAAAAAGATAAAATGATTTTATTTGACAAAAAAAGGACAATTCAACGTGATTTTATCCCTATTTTGAAACATCATAGTCCTCTGCCAGTCTAATAGAGGAGCATTATTACCCATTTGTCTTCGTAAATAAGATAAAAATAACCAAAATGCGAGTTTAAGGAAACTGCAAATACTTAAAACATCGGAATATTCATTTCAATTTAGATGTGTCATAACTTAGTGCTTTTAAACAAACGCAATTGTAATATGTACGGTGTTCCATTAGGGACATATCGTAATATCGTTGTTTCGCGGTTTCGACCCAGGGTCGATAGTACGATAACGCGATGCGATAGTACGACAACGCGATGCGATAGTACGACAACGCGATGCGATAGTGCGATATTAATATCGCAATCTCGCATCGTGGTCTCGTACTATCGCATCGGACTTTCGTACTATCGCATCGCGTTATCGTACTATCGCATCGCGTTATCGTACTATCGCATCGCGTTATCGTTCTATTGCATCGCGTTATCGTACTATCGCATCGCGTTATCGTACTATCGCATCGCGTTATCGTACTATCGACCCTAGGTCGAAACCGCGAAACAACGATATTACGATATGGCCCTAATGGAACACCGTAAATATGTTCAAGCCTTTTTTTTTTTTTTTTTTATAGTAACAACCCTTTTAAATTTTTTTTTTTTTTTTCTAGTAACAACCCTTTTAATTTTTTAATTTTTTTTTCTAATTACAACCCTTTTAAAAATATAAGTCGCCGGCTCCTGCCCGGAGACTAATAAGAGTAATAGATTATATCGGTGATCTCATGCTATACCAATTATTTCATATAAGATCTTTTTGAAACCTACATGTGTTACAATTTGTTCCTTCTTTTGCATATTGCCAGTAGTAATTGCTTTCAATACATATGCCGTAATTTAAATTAATTTCCTGATAAATTTTTAGACTCTTCGCATTTCAAAACTTCTTGAAGGAATGGAAACATTAATTGAAATGAAAGTTAATTAGAGAGTATATTGAATTGATGCAAATGATGAAAGTTCCCTTTACTTCCATAATTTAAAAAAAAAATATTTAAAATTTACATTACAATCAAGTTCGGAAATGAGCGGACCGATTTCTCCGTTCAAATATTGTTTACCAAATAGAATTTGCGCATGCGCAAAACGCACCTGCCAAATAGTTAATCATGGTGGACAGAAATTTTGAGCGAGTACCATCGGAAAATTGATACCTATGGCGTAGTTCAGTGTTAATCGAAGGAAATAAGACTGGTTTACAATGATTCAGAATCCAAATGAGTTCGAAACGGATACTCTCCCCGTTATGAATGAAGAGAACACGTCTCCACTGCTGTCGAACAATAATGGTCCGGAAAATGTGGAGGCAGGCGACGGTAGGTACAATGTACATTTATATGCAGGATTGTGTAGCGAAATGCACGTGTCAACTAGTTTATACGATTGCATGTGTAGTATTTTGGTGCACTTTTTCCGTATTGATCTTCGTCTGGAATGCATTCTAATTGATTATGGCGATATTGGCCCGTTTCCCTTCCCATTATTGATGCAAGTTTTGGAATGTTTTCCTAGATTCATTTTGTCAAGGGACTGAACTCTTGTTTGTCTAATTGTTGCACAATTTTACCATTTGTAATCAAACATAACATTTGGCACCTTAATGATCTACTATGGCTTATTTACTAAACAACACATGACTTTTCCCCTATCAATTTCAAAACAAGATTTAGATTTATTTATCAATTTCAAATGTTGGCTTCCTGAAGTAGTCATTCATTTGAAATATTTGAAGTGATCCGTAACGGTCTTACGTGAATTGGTGGACCTCAACAGGGTGCTATACCTGTATAATCCTGTGGTTGTTACTTTTACTTCTTCGCTTCTTAGTGAGTTTCGGTTTTACGTCTATTCGCTAGGACAGCTGGAAGTGAGAGTGATTCCCCAGATCGATTGGTTCCCCATATCAACTATTCGCGCCACTATGGGTTCGAGGTTTGTGTAGACGTCACAACGCGTCACAACATTCCCCCGACTTTATCTGAAAGGCCTTGAACCGTAGGTGACTTTAAGGCCTTGAATCTGTCCATAGTGGTGTTCTTCTGACCAGTCGCATCTGAATTCATTCTCATGAAGGCTAAAAGCCATCCGGTGAGCCGATTCCTGTAAACCGTTGGCTAAAAGCCATTCGGTTAGCTGATTTGTAAAGAGCTAAAAGCTCACGTTGTCCAAAACAGTAGGCTAAAAGCCCTTCCGTTTGCTTCATCTACATAGAGCTAAAAGCTCACTTTAAGTCAGTTCCAATGTAGTGTTCATAGACATCTAAAAGATCGTCCACACATCAACTCCTTTATGGCAGAGAATCTAAAAGATCTCTCTGTACTGATTTATTGTTACTAAAGTAACTTGCGGCATTCTCTATTATGCTTCCCGCGATTTATTTCCACTGAACCTGGTTTACTGTCCCCTGCATCTGCTCCGTTTTTGTACCCCTTAGGCAGATCCGCATGTTGAATACCAGCTATGTAATCTGAACACGGACTTAAAGGATCTTGAATCCTTGACAGTGCCTCCGCATTACCGTGTTTAGCACCTGCTCGATGCGTTGCCTCCACCAATCGAGCGAGCTGGTCCTAGGATTCTTTAAACCCCAACAACCAGGTGAAACTGGAGTGGTCTGTCCTTACCATATGATTTTACACAACATATAATATCTAAATTGTTGAATAAAGGTAACAATGGCAAGTAGCTTTTTGCGGGTGCACATGGTGCAGAAATTCTTCTGCTCTGGAATTAAGGAGAAACTACTAAAAGCAATAACCCTTTCTTACCCATCCTGCACTTGAATAACTTATGCACCTACATCTACTTGTGAAGCGTCTTAAACCGAAATAATGAAGCTTTTGCTGCTTCAGAATCTTACTTTTCACTTTTCCCCATTTGAAGGGATTATTCTCGGTCATTTTGAACAGCCGCTGTACCATGCCTTCCTGCTCTGGCTGACTAAAAGCCTAGCCAGAGGCTAGATCTTAATCTTCTGTTGGCCTAAAAGCCATCTCATAACTTGGATCCTTGGATAGAATTGCTACTTCGTCATGTGCACTGACAATGTACGACTGAGTTAGCGAAACTCTAGCAATTACAGGTTTTCTATAACCATTTTCCCCCGACCTTTAAATTGATGAAAGAAGATCCCGCACATACAAAATGAACCTGAATTGTTTTCAGATTCCTAAAAGGACTGTTCCTGTAAGCAAATGTGCGCTGTTGGAAGACTAAAAGCCTGTACAACAGAGTCATGCTTTTCTCCAGTATAAACACTAAAAGTGTTCAACTTATTTTGTGATGCCGAAAGACTAAAAGCCTTTTGGGCAGGGTTATGACTTTCTACAGCACTGACACTAAAAGTGTTCAGCTGCATTTGAACACTTCTGCTTGTTGTTTCCTACGTGACTTCTAACCTAAGTCTTTAACTGCTGCCCCCTGGTTTTCTTTCTTTCTCAACCAATCAGCATATTTTCTGCAATCCCGTTTAAAATGTCCTTTGCTCTTGCAAAAGAAGCATTCCACTCCGTATCTAGCTTTTACCGGACTCTTTTCACCATCAGAGCACTTGGAATTCATGACATATTCAACCATATTCTTGACATCTTCAAGTGTAATTTGGTTGACAGATATGTCATTACTGGTGCGGCGACCAGAAGTTGTTTGACCATCCACAGCCTGTGATATGTATTGATGGTGTTTCACTGCATTCAGGGCTTCTTGGATATTGCGGGGATGCTCAAAACAAGCATGCTTTGCCGCATTTTTATCCACACAGCCCTGGCAAAATTTAGAAACAGCCTCTTGCACTCTATGACTTTCCGGGAGATCTCTATAGGCTGATGTAGCCAATGTCATAACCCGGTCCGCCCAGTCTTCCAGAGACTCTTCCGCTTCTTGCATTGCCTGCTGAAAGTTGACCCTAGCCATTTCTGTCAACTCACTGGAGCCGTATCTCATTTCAAGTTTCCTCATTATATTTTTGAAGGAACAACGCTCACCCATTTTGGTTGAAATCATGAAAAAATCAAGAGCTTTTCCTTCAAGGCTCCATGTCAGATAGTCCTGGCACTCCTGCTCACCCAAATTCAAAACAGACATGTAACTCTCAAAAATTCGCTTAAATGAAAGCCAGCTAGTTTTTCCGTTATATCGGAGATTCTTTGGCAATCTCCTTGGATCTCCGTGTCTTTCATTGGAGTGATGTCTAAAAGACACATCACGCTTCGTTGAAGAACGACTACTCTTTCTTTGACAATTTTGGTAGTGTTTTGAATGTCTGTAGGGCGAACATGACTCAGAACTCGACCGTGATCTTGATGAGTTTGGGTATCCATTTCTATGTGTAAACACCTTTTCGGATGGAATATTAGTCCGAGTTGATCTCGACCTTGAAACATGAGATAGAACCGGGCTCACATGAACACATGATCCTGTGGTTGTTACTTTTACTTCTTCGCTTCTTAGTGAGTTTCGGTTTTACGTCTATTCGCTAGGACAGCTGGAAGTGAGAGTGCTTCCCCAGATCGATTGGTTCCCCATATCAACTATTCGCGCCACTATGGGTTCGAGGTTTGTGTAGACGTCACAACGTGTCACAACATATTCAGTGCCCCAGATAAGATGCGTATCTGCGTCATTGACGCTACAAATATGTTAAGATACGCAAGATATTTATTTTATAAGCGTACTAAAAACGCAAGTACTTTGATAAATACGCATAAGATCAAATAAAACAGCGTAAACTAAAATGTGTCAATGCTGAAATTACCTACTTTCATTTTGATATAAACATCCGCTAAACGGTTTGCGACAATGTAACTATTTTACCCAAAATGCGCAGTAATTCTTCGATAATGGAACAGTATACCAGTCTACTCGTTTTCAAAGGTGACTACACACCTCAATTTGTGGGGAATTCCCACCATCAAGGCACATCCATAATTGCCGTCATCCAATCAGAATAGGTTCCATAATTTCTTTCAAACTTGATTGGTGAATAAATATGGATACTACTAAAAATAACTAAGATTTTAATTTTGTGATTCCCTATTTTCATAATGGCGGAATGCGGGAATATTTTTGAAGACATGTTTGGAAAATCGCCTCGTAAGAGGAATTTAAATTATCCCACGTATCAGTTACGGTGAATTTGTACGTAGGATAGTTTTCTTTGTTTGATTTACAATGATTGAGATTTTCGAAGCGATGTATGCTTGATTTACTTGGGATTTATTCTTGCGATTTTCCCGAATTTCAAAATGGCGGACAACGATAATATTTGTGCAGGCATGTTTGGAAATTCGCCTCGAAAGAGGAATTTAAATGATCCCACGTATCGGTTACGGTTAATTTGTACGTAGGATGGTTTTCTTTGTTTGATAATGATCGAGATTTTCCAAGTGATGTATACTTGATTTATTCTTGCGAGTCGTCCCGATTTTCAAAATGGCGGACGGCGAAAATATTTGTGCAGGCATGTTGTTTTTTGGAATAACAGCGTTGATAATGCTGGCGAGAAGGGCGCAGACATTTTGTTGTTATCAACAATACGAATTCACGGCTTCCGGTACGGTGTAAATCGCGGATCGCCCGGACCCGGTCAGCTTTTTAAATATTGCGGTTTTTTTTTGGTCCGTAAAAAAGTTTCGGTCGGCGGTAAAAATGGACGGTCGGTCGGGTTACCAGAAACAAACCTATTTTTTTTTTAGGCCTGTCACTACGCTATAAATTTTCAAATTTTGGTCATTTACCCCCAAGCTCTAAAAACTGGGGGTAAACTACTCCCAAGTTGAAATAATTATCTGGGGCACTGATATTTAATATTACTGATCTACTTACCTTTGCCCACATATTGACTTTTTCAAAGTCAGGTCTAAAAATAATATATCAAGTAAATAGCTGAAAGAAATCAATTTTTAGATCCCTGCAGCAGACAACTTTAAAAGACCTGGTTGGAAACTGATTTATCATGAACCAGGGGTTGTAAGTTCGAACCCAAGCTCATCCAACATTCTTTCTGATGTTTGACAAAAGTCAATGCAACAATCGATTCATTTGTCTTCCACCAATGGGCTAACAGTCTATGTGGAAAAGCAGCCAGTTGCTTGAAATGAATGTTGTGTGGAGTACTGCTGTGAGGAAGACATGGGTAACTTGACTACTGGATAACTTCATGTCAAAGGGATAGTGATAATTTGCAATACAGGTGTGTTAGCCGCAAATTTGAAAATCTGCAACGCATTTTTTGTTTTGAAGAAAAGAAGTTCGGGTATTGTGATACCCTTGAAAGTGGAAGCATCTTTGTCTACTGCGTCGTCACAAAACTCTAACCTACAACCTCATAACTCAAAAAACATATTCAAATCATGAAATGAAATTTAACTTTGTGTAGTACATGTTTCTAGAAACAATATGCATGTCTGTACCAAGTCAAATAACTATGGCTTTAATGATTATTCAGTAATGCCGCTTTTTTTACTCATAAAAAGCAGACGAGTGTTTGCTTTCGCATGCGACGCTCTTGTTTTAAATGTATATCAGATCCGATTCCTTCAAGCCATATAACATGTCACATGACTGGTCATAAGTGTTATATAAACAAAAAAAATGTTTTTGTCTTTAATTCAGTGTCCGACAAATTTCAGAATTGTTTGGTAGCCCACTGGGCTACCAGATTTGGAAGCTGGTAGCCCGAAATATCGCGGATGCCAATGAGTGTTTTATAATTATTTTTGTTTTCTACTTCTGTACAAACATAATATTAAGAGCACACCATGTACATGATTTAAGGGTAATGACCATTTCAAATAACATGACTGTGTTGCAAAAGACCTGAAGTGCAGCATTCAGTTAAAAAAAATGAAATTTGGAAAAAAGCCTTTTTGGTAGAGCTTAACAGATAGGAGAAAATTGGTACTAAAGATTTTCAAGATTACTTTTCACTAGGTTATTTGAAATATTCTGCATAAAATGTATGTATTTTATCCATATTTACAAAAGATTTAAAAGCTAGTGACAGAAATGTTTAAACTTGAGACCAAAAAATCAAATGATGTAGTATAAACTCTTTAAATTGGAGGTCACCGATTTAGGTCCCTCACCGAAACAGGGCATACGATACGAGTGTCAGTTTTACAAAGAACGCCATATTAAATAAGATTCAATTTTATTAACCAAAAGTCAAATTTATCAGGTTCAATGAAGTTATTAACCCTTTCCCTCATATAGACGCTCTCTGACGTCTCTGCAGCAGACAGCTTTTTGAAAACATAGTGACAACAGAAGAAATTGATCAAAACAAGCAATATCTCCTTTTACCACAATGTTTTCCACTTAGTCATAGGTTATCCATTATATTTTTTATTTTTTGACAAAATATGTTCAAAGTCGTCTGCTGCAGAATTGTTGTATGAGGGAAAGGGTTAAATCATAAAATATTGTCAAAAACAATGACGCGAATAATACCGTAACACATGTAACACGTTAAATTTGTTTCATGTGTTACGGTATTATTCACAACATAGCCGCCATTTTGATAATTGCGCAATGTTAATCATGGTTCCCTACTGAGAATTTGAAATCGGTAAACAGCGTTGAATGTAAACATCGGGGTCCACTCTTGATCGGGGTCGTCGGGTCGTTAACGTCATTGACCCAATTTCTCATTTCTTCCAATGAAATCGCAATTATTAAGTCATATGATTTTTTTCCCGCCGGTTATGCTAATTAATTTTGGTAAACAAAGCCGTGATTGGGCATTTATTATTCATTATAGATTTCATCCCAAACATTTTCTTTGACATATCGCATACTATGTCGATTATGAAGGTGTTTCATATTTGATTAACGACAAGATAAGATCTAGAAGTGGTCGTATTGTATTGTCTTTAATATTTGGATCGAATTTATTTTATTAACTTCTGCATGGTGACAATTTTCTTCTCCGTCTTTCTGAACCGGTCTGCACCAGTTTGCAAACATCGCATACCGAAAGTAGAAATATGGATCAAAATACGTTTAAGGGAATATTTGAATTTCATTGGTTATTCGCAATCATTCATGGATTAACACCAGGGAACAATGGTCACTAATGATTGGACCGCCGTAATGGGTATATGACAGATTCCATTTAAGAGTGTGGAATTAGGTCCAATTAGACAAATAATATTTTGCATAAAAAAATGCAGGATTTTTTTAGTAAATGACAAAATTGTGATAATATGGTGTCAAAAAAATGAAAATAAAAATTCTATCACGTTTTATTTGCTTTTAAATCGAATTTTAAATTTCAGGTTGCTAATGTCATTTTTTGACGGAATATTTGACGGAAATTTTTATGTTCACAACTTCAAAAAGTATGAAAATTAAAGAGATTACCTTTATTAAATTAATAACCAAATTATTAAAGTAACAATTTATTGAAAACTGTATCAAAAGTAAGTATGATTTCTGCAAAGAATGTTTCAAATACAGGTTTATGCAACTTTTTTAGTGTTGATATCGTCATTTTTTGACGGAAAAATTGTTGCCAACATAATGTTTTGACGGAACAATGTTTTTGCTAACATAATTTTTTGATGGCACAAGATTTTGCTTACATTCTATTTCGAGGGAACAATATAAAAGAATACTTAATAACCCATTCACTGCTTGTGTTGATAATTAGCTATGTGTATGTTGCCCTTAACCCATTAACTACCTATGCACATGCTATGGTGCTTTGTAACATAGTCCTAGGGTAGACGTTTTTTTTACACTTCACCATATTGAGTTGGGGAAGTCTCAGAACTATGTACAGTGGATGTAAACATTTATTGTAGGTCCCTTAAATGGCAGAAGCTTACTTATTATATTTGTTCATGGCAAAATGTTGTATGGACTGACTAGTTACTGAAACTTCCCTCCAACCATTATCTCATCTCTCATCTCATCATGTTTTGCTTTTACACTGGAAATGGTTGGTTAACAAGGCTCCCCTAGCGTGAAGGGACCTTGGGGCTCACCATAGCTGCTGAATGTACATGCATATCATTTCAAATCACTTTCATATCGTTTTGTTAATCTTATTAATTAATATCTGTAGATTCATATTAGTCCCTTCAAGTCTTAGTTACAGATATTTTAGTCTTGCAATGAAGTCTGCATTGGCGCAGTTGGTAATACACTGGACTTCAAATCTGGAGGTCCCGGGTTCGATCCTCGGCCAGGGTGTCCTTAGGCAAGACACTATTTCTCTAGCCTACACACTCTCTATGATGATTGACATGTATACAACATTGTGTCTCATCCAGAATATATCAAGAAACAACCATGTTTAACTGAAACTTTTATTGGTCATAACAGTAAACAACAAAATCAACTGGTTGACTTGAACAGTGCCGGCCGACGTGTGCCTATGGTTGAATATCGTCATCTGAAAATAAAGAAAGCAGAAACTAAATGTATTAGAGTCACCGAGTGAAAATGTTAGGAGGATAAATTTTAGCCTGCAACTTATCACTTGACACTGTATATCAGAAAATAAATTGCTCGAAAAGCAGAAATATTGTTTTCTCTTTAAAAAAATAATAAAGCCATGTTATATAAAATTATGATATTACACTAGTCAAGTTATGAAATATAAACCAAACTGTTTAGCTTTCAGAAAGCTCTAGCGAAAACTGTGAATGTAGCTTAGGATATCACAGACATTTACCTTTGAATTGATACAGTAGTCTTGTACCTCCGCACATTACTATTTCAGGTGGTTGAAGTTTGAAGTGTATGTCCTGATGAACCACTGTGTGTTGGATTTCGTTCAAAGTCCATAACCCTTTCTTCTGCCTACGGCTAAAAAAATTAACCCATGGCCAGCTGTCCACCTGAAAAACATTTGCCTAGTAAATAAAAAAGTCACCCACAGTGAGCCATGTTAGAGTGTGCAGAAAGCGTCCTCACACTAAAAGTTGACCTTTGAAAATATAATATATAACATACTGCAGGAGAGTAAGTAAGCCTCATCTGAATCTGAAATAAAAGCTCTCATTTAAAAGCTTGTTTATTAACAATCTGACTGGCTGTTTATATTGACTTCAAAAAATCTTTCTCTAGCATTAACAGATGGTTTCCGAGTACACTGCATCTAATTTTTTCAAGATCATATATCTAAGCACAGTTTAAATTTGAACAGAAAAAACATGAGCCATTGACTGACCAGTCCTAATGAAAACAATAATTGAAACCTGGTGAAATGATTATGATATAGAAATGATAAGATGTTGCAACAACAAGATGAAACAAAGATAACATACATGTAACAACAATGATAAATCGAAATGAGCGCAATTTATATGTTTCAAATTGGTAGGAACGATATAAAACCAACAACTTGTATAAGTATAACCTGAATAAAGCAACTGTTCTACAGTTAAAATTCACAGTGACACAATGCGGCAGTTTCCAATCCAAAAGACCAATATATATATGTTAGATTTTGTTAAATTTCTTTCAATTGGAAAAAAATATCAGTTTTGGGGGAAAAATAGCTTATATTTTGGGGAAAATAGTTTATTTCCAATTGGGGAACAGCCTTTAAACATTCACTGTGAGTATTAACTATATATAAAACAATCTTGAGGGTCATGATGTCCCACAATAAATCACCTAAAAAGTGAAAATAAAACAACCAACTGGTAACTTGTAACAAGACTTACAACTGCAGGATATAAACACTTTCCATGTTGAACTAGGACCCCTGTTGTAAACCTGGTTTAATAATATTTAACACAATTGTTAATGTATTTGAACTTAATTGAACATATTGACTACATATACAAGGGATGTCATATTTATAATCTTGAAATGACTCTTGAAAACAGAAACAAGAGGCCCAAGAGGGCCTGTATACGCTCTACTGATTAAAATAGTTTTGTGGCCGCAAATACAGTGTTATCTACAATGACTGTTTGAGTCCAGCTGTTGATATTAATGAAATTTGGAAACATCCGAGATCTTATGGTCAGATACATTGTGACAAAGGCAGAGTCAAATAAAAAAGCTTGTATCAAACATTTTGCAGGTCATTGAAGTAGGGATGTAATGATACTCTGTATTACCGAAGTTGTTCGATTTAATTGCCATTTTCGGTGTTCGATTTGGTACGGTTTCCGTATTTTAGACATATCCAAAGGGTATTTCTTTTGGAGGAAGAAATTCATGAACAAAAATCAATAATGGCGACATCAACCATGCAGATGTTGTTTTTGATGAAGCAAATAATCAAAAGCTTCTAAATAATGGCCTAAAATTAAAAGATGCAGCTACAAATTATAGTTCTTGTGTATAAATTGGATAATTGTCACTACAACTTGCTATATAAAATCATAATGTAGCTAATGTAGCCAATATATCATATCAAACCAAAGTAATAGAATCGTTTGCAAAATGTACAGTATGTATCGTGAGCCAAGTGTATCGTTACATTGAAGTTATCTATCTAAGTAGAGTGTGATTGATATTTATAAAGGTTACTGAAACTTTTACTTTACCTTGACTGAATTTCTCGTCCTGACAAGCCAATATCATCACCACCAGCGTTGTCCGTCTCCTCAGTTTGATTGGGTCTGGGGGTGCTATCAGGTGTAGTCCTAGTGTCCTCAGGTGTGGGGGTGCCATCAGGTGTAGGCCTAGTGTCCTCAGGTGTGGGGGTGCCATCAGGTGTAGGCCTAGTGTCCTCAGGTGTGGGGGTGCCATCAGGTGTAGGCCTAGTGTCATCAGGTGTAGGCCTAGTGTCCTCAGGTGTGGGGGTGCCATCACGCGCGAGGGTGGGGTCAACGTCATTGGTACCGTTGCTACAAAAAAGCATAATTAATAAACATTGCATAATGGACTCAAACTATTAATCATTTTAATTAAACTAAAAGTCTGTCAAAAGCTGACATTCACAACGTAAATGGTCACAATTGTTTGTACAATGGGGTATTAATTTTCAAAATTAACCCTGGTGTTAAGCTAAAACACTAAAACTTTGAAATCATAAAATAAGTTGCCCTACTCACAAGATAAAACAAGTGTATTAAGCTTTTGTCTGTCAAAATGACATAAGCAACTTCACAAGAAATAACGTTCGCCACATTTTCCTGTCATGATATGACGTTCACAATATAATATCTGTCAAATCCTGACATAAGCAACAGAAATATCCGTCACAAACATACGATCGCAACTTATTATTCCGTCAGAAAATGACGTTCATTCATGCACATGGGTGTTTTTCGAAATAAACCGAAACTATCGAAGAGATCACCTGTTGCCGGCGAATCAAATGCATTTCTGACCTCAAATACAAAATATTAGTGTCCCAAAATGACGGGAATCGATAGAACACAACCTTTTTGGAGAACGTCATTAGTTGCGAACATAAAATAAAGTTGACAGACACGATTAAACTTAAAAAACTAACCTAAATTATCTCAGCGTCTCACCCGCCAGCCATTTTGAATCATGCGGCTTACTTCGGTTTTTACCGCAATCAGCCAATCAGAATGAATCAGCGGGTAGTAACCCTCTAAGACGGTGCGGGATAGGTCGAACGTCACTAACAAAAATTGACAGAAATTATGTTCGCAACTTGTTTTTTAAGAATTTCGCGAAAGTTGTATAAAAATTATCGATGGTGACATTTGTTTTAACAAGGACAAGTTGTTCCTATCTAACTTAGATTGCCTCATTAAACATTCATGCTTACAAGCTTGAGTTTCTTCACATTTTGGAAACGTCACTCGATTGACAGACGCGCAGTACGATGCGTACCAAAAATAAAATCCATAAAATGTCTTTCATTAATCAAACTAAACAACAGAAGATGTTATTTTTTATAATTGCAAAGTATTTATATCAATAATAAACCGTACTTACCTAGGATGTTGGTCTTTGAATGGAAAAAAAATACCAGGTAATTAACATGGTGTAAACGCCGGGACATACATTCCGTCAAACTAACGTCATTTTGTGATATACAAATCCAGTTTTTCCCCTCAAAGTGTCCGATTAATGGAATTTAAACAATTTTTTTAAGAACTATTTTCAATACTCTAATTCACCAGGCCTAGTAAATAAAGATACATTACAAGGTCTTTCAAATGTTAAGCTTAAACAAAATTGACGGACAAAATGACGTTTTCACAAGTTTTAAATGGAACCTGTCATATATATATCACGTTAATTGACTATTACTGAAGCGATTCGGTTGGCTGAAACCACTCGATCTGACAGGTTGGTAACTCCGCCTACTGATATTGATTTGTTTATGGTCACAGCGAGTGGTTTTCGCATGTAACATACAGTCACTGTTTATACACGACATGTGTGTAAGTAATTAAGCCGGGCTACCAGACACGGGAATAAACAGTAGCCCGCCGGGCTTTCATTTGAAAATGACAGTAGCCCGGGCAATTATTGTGGTAGCCCGCGGGCTCCGGGCAATGGATTTGTCGGACACTGCTTGAAAGTTTAATCCTTTAAATTGATTGATTAACTAATTTAGGAAAGAGTTAAATGAAAGGTAAAATGTTAGGGAAAGGAACTTTTGAATTGATGACCTTTGATCTATATTGAATCTATACAGTAACATCTAACAAAACACTAAGGTGTTGCTTTTCCAGCGAGTGTATTTTAAGCTCGCCTCCATGGTAAGCTATTGTGATCTGGTGTCGTTGTCTGCTTGTCTATACACATTTTTCTGCAAACAACTTTCATCATAAACCAATGGACCAGTTCAAAAATGATTCCACAGGAATGTTTCATATATGGTCACTTAAAAAGATGTTTAAAGAGTTTAATTTCATGAAGAAATATGGATGCTGCTGAATCAAAAAGTGGGAAAAATGCCAAAACTTATTATTTGTCACAAATCTTCCCTGTGGTACACTCTAGATACCAAGATTGGTATTATTATTCTAATCCGTTATTAAACATGGCTGCAAGTAGGCGGAGCTTTTTTTCCTTAAATGTGTATAGTAAATTTAAAAATCTTTTTGATTTTCTTGTTAAAAAGTAATGGCCCAAAATTTGTAAGTGATTGGCACGAATAAACTTGCAAAAGAAAGTTTCCTTTGTTTTTAAATAATTGTCTCTTTATTATTTTTTAATCACAGTTAATAATATATATGTAGAATTATGTTTCTATGGTTTGTAAAGTAAGAGATAAATTAAGTTTTGACTTGAAAAGTTCAATAAGAATAGATAGATGAATACACTTTTGTTATTTGATTGGCACAAAAAACATTTTTTTCGTTAAAATTAAAATGAAATTTCAAGATGAATTTCAATTTTAACTGATTTGACTCAAGAAGAAGAACTTTCATCTAGACCATCTCTTACAAATAAGTAAAACTTGGAACAAACATGTAGACTAAAATTGGAGACTAAGTATCCAGTATCATAACTTTCAAAGCAACAGCAATAATAATGGTTGAAGCATCGAAATTTCAGCAAGTTCTCTAATAGTCTATTATAGCATTCCCATCTTTATCCCATTACTTTTCAAAGGTCGTCTGCTTAACAAACATCAGACAAACAATTTCAAGAATTTAAAAACTGAAAGAATTGATAAAGAGTTGAAAATATTGCAATAAAAGGTGAAATTGCTTGTTTTGAGTAATTTCACCTTTTGTTGCAATGTTTTCAAAAGTCATGTCCAATGGCAGGTGTCAAATGTCGTCTGCATGAAGTAATGGGTTAAAATCAGAACGAGGCTGTCAAAATTCTAATTTTCATTCACTTATTTAGAGGTTCAATAAATCCTGTATAACTGATTGAATAGTTATACTGTGGCCCTTGATTTCGTTTCAATTATTGGATGACGCGGAGACAAAAAGAAATGGTGGCTTGTCTATTTGCATTAAAGTGTCGTAAACAGCAAGACAGACTGGTGCCCAGATTAATGAGAAAGGGTTCATCAATAAACGAAGGATTTACAAATTGGTGAAAACCAAAGAGAAACCATCTTTTTATGTTGTGAAACGTTAATTTTCCTTAACACCTGACTGAAAAGTTATCACCAATCTATATTGCAATCTTAAAAAAAAATTGGCAAATTTTCTTTCAAATTCGCATTTGTATCCTTTAACGGGAGGGTATAGTAGGCTAGTAGGTCATGAATATACATTGAGAAAATATAGTTTCTAGCGTTGTATGTGGGAAAGAGTTAATTAGGAACTTTCTACCTGCCTTAAAAGTCAGTAGCAAAAACATGAAAAAAAATGGCCCAGTTTCGTTTCCGCTCTATATTTCTGTTCCTATTTGTTCTTAATCAAGTTTGATTACGCTCACCTGTGCACGAAGTGCTCAAGGTGAGTTATTGTGATCGTCCGGCGTCCGGCAACATTTTCTCCTCTGTAACCGGTGGGTCAACTGGGATGAAACTTCACAGAAAGCATCCTCTCAATGTCCTCACCAGAATTCCTTAAAAATGTTGGGATCCATGCAGAATTCTGGTTGCCATGGCAACGAAATGAAAAAAACTAGTGAAAACTTAAAAAATCTTTTTCTCCAAAAGTGTCAGGCCGATTTTCAAATAATTTTGTAGAAATGTTCCTTAAGTGACCCACTTTCAGATTCCTTCAAGCCATGTTGATTGGTCAAAAAACATGACCACTAGGGGGGCGGGGCTATTTTGCCTTATATGGCTATAGTGAAAACTTAAAAAATCTTCTCCGAAAGTGTCAGGCCGATTTTCAAATAATTTTGTAGAAATGTTCCTTAAGTGACCCACTATCAGATTCTTTCAAGGCATGTTGATTGGTCAAAAAAATGGCCGCCAGTGGGCAGGGCTATTTTGCCTAATATGGCTATAGTGATAACTTTAAAAATCTTCTTATCCCAAACTGGTTGGCAGATTTTCAAATAATTTTGTAGAAATGCTCCTTGGATGACCCTCTATCAGATTCCTTCAAGCCATGTTGATTTCTCGAAAAACATGGCCGCCAGGGGGGCGGGGCTATTTTGCCTTATATGGCTATAGTGAAACCTTAAAAAATCTTCTACTCTGAAAGTGTCAGACCTATTTTCTAATAATTTTGTAAAAATGTTCCTTGATTGACCCTCTATCAGATTCCTTCAAGCCATGTTGATTGTGCGAAAAACATGGCCGCCAGGGGGGCGGGGCTATTTTAACCTTTTATGGCTATAGTGAAATCTTAAAAAATCTTCTTCTCCAAAAGTGTCAGGCCGATTTTCAAATAATTTTGTAGAAATGTTCCTTAAGTGACCCACTATCAGATTCCTTCAAGCCATGTTGATTGGTCGAAAAACATGGCCGCCAGTGGGCAGGGCTATTTTGCATTATATGGTTATAGTGAAAACTTAAAAAATCTTCTACTCCAAAAGTGTCAGACCGATTTTCAAATAATTTTGTAGAAATGTTCCTTGATTGACCCTCTATCAGATTCCTTCAAGCCAAGTTGATTGGTCGGAAACTATGGCCGCCAGGGGGCGGGGCTTATATAGCTAAAGTGAAAAAAAAATCAGGTGAGCGATCCAGGGCCATCATGGCCCTCTTGTTTTATCAATTTGATCAAACTAACAAATTGTCAAGGTTATTGGTTTACACATAACTTTACACCAGACAATAAGAAATCCACCACCCGTTTTAGTGGATGCATGTTATTTAACGATTTTGTACAAGTAATCTCAAGTCATTAGATGAATTAAAGTAAAAGACGAAGGCTTGCTTATAATGTTTATCTTGAAAGATGGATTTGCTACCTATTTTCAAGGCAGGTATTAAGTACTTACTGCCAGCCAAAAAAGTTAAATTTGATGGCTGAATAATTCTCATACTGGAATTGACTTTGCATGCCATGACATCAGAGATAAAGGGTGTTATCCTTATTTAACCCCCTAACCCTATGCTGTGGGTACTCAAAAGAATCCTGTGAATGGGATGATTCTTTTGAGTGCCCACATCATAGGCTTTTGTTGAATCTATAATAAGGGAGATACTGTGGGGAAAAGAGCTGTATTATTATATACCCTTCTTAATTATCCCTTTTCCCACATACAACAAATCTGCAGCAGATGAATTTGAAAACATCTATGGAAATGCAAACAAAATCCCTTTAAAAGAAAGAACAGCTATTTAATAACAGTTGAAAACAGTGTGGCAAAAGGAGATATTGCTCGTTTTGAGCAATTTCTCCTTTTGTAACAATGTTTTCAAATGTAGTCTGCTATAGGGGCGTCATAAAGCGTCTATATGTGGGAAAGGGATAACTGTGAAGTTCAAATTTACCAAATAAAAGAGTTGTGCCAAAGAATACTAGCATGTGCGACCAGCGTAGATCTATAAGTTAATAAATTGGGCTTCAATTGGAGTATGATCCAGCTCTGCACTGATTGCAAATTAGTCACAGACACTTGGATCTCACTTAACATTGTAGATTAAATTGTATCCGGGTTTGATCTCCAGTCGCGGCACTGGTCATGACGTGCTCTTCGACAAGGCACATTTCCTAGCCTAGTACTGGTTTGTTTACCAAGGGATTATGAATAAGTGAACTGTCGCCATGACTGAAACATTTTTGAAAACTGCATACATAAAAAACTCATGGTCTGTCTAATTTAAAGAAATTAAAACAAAGATTAAATTGGATCAGCTTAGACATCAGAGCTCTAGATGAAAGGAGTATTTCTCATCCCCTAATCTTTCTATGACCCTCAAACCCTGTATCCTAGGAGTATTTCACCCAAATCCTTATATAACCCTCAAACCCTGTATTCTTGGAGTATTTCACATCCCCAAATCCTTATATAACCCTCAAACCCTGTATTCTAGAGCCTTGCAATTGCATAATCTTACTTAGTTCCTGACGTCATTATTTTCGTTCTTTTCTCCCATGACTAAATGTATTTACAGTCAATTGAGATGCTTATCACTATTTTCTGATGTCTAAAGATTCATTTAGTACTAGACAATGTAGTATATTTTAATGCTTAACCCTTTCCCACTTGCAGACACATTTTGACGCATCTGCAGCTGACGTCCTTTTGAAAACATTTTGGCAAAAGGAGAAATTGCTCACAATGAGCAATTTCTTCATTTGCCATAATATTATCAACTTCATGAGATAGAGATAATTACACTTATATTTCGAGAGATTTTCCCAATTTTCGGCTATCTTTTCAAATTCGTCTGCTGCAGATTTGTTGTAGATGGGAAAGGGTATGATCACAAACTTTAAGGAGACCTGTAGATACATGTTGTGAGATGCTTCTTTTGAGTACCCACAACCTAGAAGGGTTTAGAAGAATCATAAGAGAAATATGCAGTTTATCCAGTCCTCCATAAAAGGCATGCACATTATCATGAGAGATAAGAAGATTATATTTCAAATTTTCATGGTGGAGATCTAGGAAGTAATTTGTAGGAAAGGTGAAATGTTTTACTATGAAATACTTCCTGGTCTGTGTTTTCAACTTTGAAAAACATTGAGGAAAGGTTGGATAAATTTCTATAAATGTCATTATTATTATTGAATGAAGTTGACCCTTTCCCACACATAGATGCTTTCTGACGCCTTTGCAGCAGACGACTTTTGAAATCGATGTCGCAAAAGGAGAAATTGCTCATAGTGAGCAATTACCCCCATTTGCAACAATGATTTTAACTCTTATTCAATAATCATACTATCATTTATTGAGATTTTCTAAATATTTTGGATTTAATAATATCAAAGTCGTCTGCTGCAGATAAATTGTATGATGGAAAGTGTAAATTGCAGATGTGTTAAAATGCATCTGAAGTAAGAAAAAGTTAAGTTATATGCATCTGAAGTAAGAAAAGGTTAAGTTATATGCATCTGAAGTAAGAAAAGGTTAAGTTATCTGCATCTGAAGTAAGAAAAGGTGAAGTTATCTCTATTTGTGCCGTGTCACTCAGTGTCTGGTGAAAAGGGACATTGTTGCATCTCCATCATGTGACGTAATGGTGAATCCATGTGTTCTGTCAAAAGTTACATTTACAGTAGATATCATAAGGAGGAGTTTTAACTGGTCTTTTCCCAACAACAACTCTCTTATAACTCAACTAAACCCTATGTTGTGGGTACTCAAAAGAATGTTCTGATACCAGGCTGACGGCATATATGGCTTGAGGGTTATATAAGGCTTTTTATATGTAATTATACAGGAGTACAAGTAATATGAATAAGTCACTTGTCCGTATAGTTTTCTACTTGTATATGCATGTTCTTTATTATCCCCCACTTTTTCGAAGAAGAAAAGGGGGGTTATTAATTTTGGTTTGTCCGTCTGTCTGTCACACTTCATTTCCGTGCAATAACTGCCACAAATGTGAACCGTTTCTTTTCAAACTTGGTAACAAGGTTAAATGCCTTAAGGGCTAGGCCAAGTTCGATCATCACTTTCGGTGGAGTTATGGCCCCTTATTTAACAAAAAATGTTGTTCGTTGCTGTTTCCGTGCAATAACTGCCACAAATGTGAACTGGTTTTTTAGCTCACCTGAGCTTTGCTCAAGGTGAGTTATTGTGATCGCCTTTTGTCCGGCGTCCGTCGTCCGTCAACTTCTTCTCCTCAGTAACCAGTGGGTCAATTGGGATGAAACTTCACAGAAAGCATCCTCTCAATGACCACACCGGATTTCCTTCAAATTTTTGGGATCCATGCAGAATTCTGGTTTCCATGGCAACGAAATGAAAAAAACTTCAAAATTCTTCTCCTCCGAAATTGTAAGGCCGATTTTCAAATAATTTTGTAGAAATGTTCCTTGGATGACCCTCTATCAGATTCCTTCAAGCCAAGTTGATTGATCGAAAAACATGGCCGCCAGGGGGGCGGGGCTATTTTGCCTTATATGGCTATAGTGAAAACTTAAAAAACCTTCTCCTCCAAAAGTGTCAGGCCAATTTTCAAATAATTTTGTAGAAATGTTCCTAGGGTGACCCTCTATCAGATTCCTTTAAGCCAAGTTGATTGGTCAGAAACTATGGCCGCCAGGGGGCGGGGCTTATATAGCTAAAGTGAAGAAAAAAAATCAGGTGAGCGATTCCAGGGCCATCATGGCCCTCTTGTTCAAACTTGGTAACAAGGTTAAATGCCTTAAGGGCTAGGCCAAGTTCGATTGTCACTTTCGGTGGAGTTATGGCCCCTTATTTAACAAAAAAATGTCGTTTGTTGCTGTTTCCGTGCAATAACTGCCACAAATGTGAATCGTTTTTTTTTCAAACTTGGTAACCAGGTTAAATGCCTTAAGAGCTAGGCCAAGTTCGATCGTCACTTTCGGCGGACTTTATTTGATGGAGTTATGGCCCCTTATTTAACAAAAAATGTCGTTTGTTGCTGTTTCCGTGCAATAACTGCCACAAATGTGAACCGTTTTTTTTTTTCAAACTTGGTAACAAGGTTAAATGCCTTAAGGGCTAGGCCAAGTTCGATCGTCACTTTCGGTGGAGTTATTGCCCCTTAATTAACAAAAAATGTCGTTTGTTGCTGTTTCCGTGCAATAACTACCACAAATGTGAACCGTTTTTTTTTCAAACTTTGTAACCAGGTTAAATGCCTAAAGGCCTAGGCCAAGTTCGATCGTCACTTTCGGCGGACTTTATCGGTGGAGTTATGGCCCCTTAATTAACAAAAAATGTCGTTTGTTGCTGTTTCCGTGCAATAACTGCCACAAATGTGAACCTTTTTTTTTTCAAACTTGGTAACAACCTAGGCCAAGTTTGATCGTCACTTTCGGCCGACTTTATTAGGTGGAGTTATGGCCCCTTAATTTACAAAAAATGTCGTTTGTTGCTGTTTCCGTGCAATAACTGCCACAAATGGGAACCGTTTTTTTTTTTCAAATTTGGTAACAACGTAAAATACCTTAAGGGCTAGGCCAAGTTCGATCGTCACTTTCGGCGGACTTTATTCCTTCAATATATCCTGCAAGCGGGGGATATAAATTTCATGAATTTGCTTGTTTATATATGGTTTTAGCTTTTAAAATAGTATTCAATTTGAGTTGTTTTTCTAACTTTGACAGTTTAAAATTTAAAATTTGATTTCTTTAAACTTTCACGGTCAAATTTTAGCTGACATGAGGCTGCAGGCATGTTTTTCACTTTTTTCATTGGTCAGTAAAGTGTCATTACGAGTAACAACCATACCAGTATACAGACCACCTTCTGTATCTGCAATTTCAGTGTCCGACAAATTTCAGAATTGTTTGGTAGCCCACTGGGCTACCAGATTTGGAAGCTGGTAGCCCGAAATATCGCGGATGCTAATGAGTGTTTTATGGTTATTTTTATTTTCTACTTCTGTACAAACATAATATTAAGAGCACACCATGTACATGATTTAAGGGTAGTGACCAATTCAAATAACATGACTGTGTTGCAAAAGACCTGAAGTGCAGCATTCAGTTAAAACAAATGAAATTTGGAAAAGAGACTTTTTGGTGGAGCTTGACAGATAGGAGAAAATTGGTACTATAGTTTTTCAAGATTATTTTTCACTAGGTTATTTGAAATATTCTGCATAAAATGTATGTATTTTATCCATATTTACAAAAGATTCAAAAGCTAGTGACAGAAATGTTTAAACTTGAGACCAAAAAATCAAATGATGTAATATAAACTCTTCAAATTGGAGGTCACCGATTTAGGTCCCTCACCGAAACAGGGCATACGATACGAGTGTCAGTTTTACAAAGAACTTTAGACATTTATGTATATTAAATAAGATTCAATTTTATTAACCAAAAGTCAAATTTATCAGGTTCAATGAAGTTATTAACCCTTTCCCTCATATAGACGCTGTCTGCAGCATACAGCCTTTTGAAAGCATAGTGACAACAGAAGAAATTGATCAAAACAAGCAATTTCTCCTTCTGCCACAATGTTTTCCACTTAGTCATAGGTTATCCATTAGTTTTTTTAGTTTTTCACAAAATATGTTCAAAGTCGTCTGCTGCAGAATTGTTGTATGAAGGAAAGGGTTAAATCATAAAATATTGTCAAAAACAATGACGCGAATAATACCGTAACACATGAAACACGTTAAATTTGTTTTATGTGTTACAGTATTATTCACAACATAGCCGCCATTTTGATAATTGCGCAATGTTAATCATGGTTCCCTACTGAGAATTTGAAATCGGTAAACAGCGTTGGGGTCCACTCTTGATAGGGGTCGTCGGGTCGTTAACGTCATTGACCCAATTTCTCATTTCTTCCAATGAAATCTTAATTATTAGTCATATGATTTTTTTTACCCGCCGGTTATGCTAATTAATTTTGGTAAACAAAGCGTTGATTGGGCATTTATTATTCACGTGGAATCGTTAATAGATTTTATCCCAAACATTTTCTTTGATTTACGAATACTATGTCGATTATAAAGGTGTTTCATATTTGATTAACAGCAAGATAAGATCTAGAAGTGGTCGTATTGTATTGTCTTTAATATTTGGATCGAATTTATTTTATTAACTTCTGCATGGCGACAATTTTCTTCTCCGTCTTTCTGAACCGGTCTGCACCAGTTTGCAAACATCGCATACCGAAAGTAGAAATATGGATCAAAATACATTTAAGGGAATATTTGAATTTCATTGGTTATTCGCAATCATTCATGGATTAACACATAGCCCCAGGGAACAATGGTCACTAATGATTGGACCGCCGTAATGGGTATATATATCACGTTAATTGACTATTACTGACGCGATTCGGTTGACTGAAACCACTCGATCGGACAGGTGGTTAACTCCGCCTACTGTTATTGATTTGTTTATGGTCACAGCGAGTGGTTTTCGCATGTAACATACAGTCACTGTTTATACACGACATGTGTGTAAGTAATTAAGCCGGGCTACCAGACACGGGAATAAACAGTAGCCCGCTGGGCTTGCATTTGAAAATGACAGTAGCCCAAGCAATTATTGTGGTAGCCCGCGGGCTCCGGGCAATGGATTTGTCGGACACTGGCAATCATTGGAAATTGCCTGCAAATTTTACATTTTGCTGTTTCACCGTCATAAACATGTAGATCCGTAGCGTATCAGTTTAAGCGCAAAATACACTGTACGCATTTAATATCACATGTAAATTCCGCTTTTAAAAGAGACAAACTGATGAGTAAGTTTAATTTTAGGCTTTAAAATTAATTTTCATTCATTAACACAGGGCTCTCACTAGGCTTAAATTTTAGGGAGAAGTGACTTCTCCCTCCAGGCAATTTAGGGCGAAGTGGGGAGACTTTAGGGAGAAGTGAGGAGACTTAAGGGAGAAGTGTCGTTACGCGTCGTAACCGCATCGCATCGTAATCGCATTGTTTGGGATAGAACACATTTACTTAAATAAAGATCAATGTTTTATTTTAATTATGGTTATAAATCAAAGATGAAACAAGCATATTAATTAAAAAAGCACATTTTGAACACTGACAATATAACAATCTCACATGAAGTTCTAAAATTGTTTTTCCCTAAGAGTAGTTGCGATCCGAACATTGTGTTCTCAAGTCGCCGAAATTATTAATGAAGCTACCTTTTACTCGCCATCCATTCCGTAAAGGTGTCAGGCATTTTGTAAAGAAGTCGGTCGTAAGTGTCATAAACAACTTAAATTATTTGTATCGGGTTTGCAATCCGAACATTGTGTTCTAAAGTCGCCGAAATATAATTAATGAAGCTACATTTTACTCGCCGTGTAAAGGTTTCATGCATTTTGTAAAGAAGTCTGTCGTAAGTGTCATAAACAACGTAAATTATTTGTATCGGCCAAACATTCACACTCTTTACAAGTAGAATTGAGGTATTGTCTTTTGATTGGTTAATTCCAAATATTACAACACCCCCATGCTACAGCATTTATTATGAATCCCCTAAAAAAAATATCTGAAAAATTCTCATTTTCTCAATTATTGAAGACGATAATCTCATTAAACCATGACTAGATTCACAATATTATTTATACTATTGAAAGGGTTAAAAGATAATTCGACTTCCATCTCATTTACATCGGATACGTATTTAATGTTTTATCAGGGAGGCGTCATAATATTTGATATGACAATGGGTTCTTTGATTATGCAAATTGGACCACAGGGCACGATTTTGATTGGACAATCGGTTCTACGTCGTGTGTGTTAAATGATTTGATTCTTCAGCTTTTAATGGATATACACTCTCAGTTGTCACATTACTGATTACGCAACTGTGTATATCGAGTTGTATAAATCGATTCGACATGGTGCGTGACCGTGATCATTTGAACAGCTCCTATGATAGGACAAAATTGTCTGCGAAGTCAACTTCGCTTTGACCAAGATTTTGGGCGAAGTTGACTTCGCTTTGATCGAGTGAATGGGCGAAGTCAGACATTTTTAGGCGACCGCTTCGCCCAAATCGCCCCCTCGTGAGAGCCCTGTAACCAGAAAATTTTACTTGTCCACGGAACTGGATTGAAAAAAAATGCTTGCCGAGACGTATAAATGCTCGGCAACTCGGACAAAGGATTGATGCATACATTATGTTATGTTAGAAAGGAAGTGAACTGTAGTATCTCAGATGGTAACCACAAGGGGTCAAGGGTTTCAACTCATGCTTGGTTGTTGTTTCTTTCTGATGAATGCTTCCTTCCCACATTGAACTAAATGTGTCTGGTGAATAAAGCTAGCCACAATGACCTAGTAGATTATAGCAAATTAGGAATGTCATGTAAATAGATTAAAACTGTATAATGTGATAATGGCTAGAGGTTATACTATACGTATATAATAAATTATTGAGATTTTCCATACTTTTTTCTAGATTCTTTTAGTCATTTGCATCAGATTAATCGCATATGACTGTGTGGAAAAGATTATAAATATGCGGCAATTGATGTAAAACTTAAAATATATTTGTGAACAATGTAGACCAAGATCAGCTTACAAAATGGTGTATTCTTATATCTTGGTCTATATTGTTTACTACTCATTAATGATTGTGTGACAAAGACTACTCCTTTCATCTTTTTTGAACCTGCATGCTTAACCCTTTCCCATATACAGACACTTTTTTACACCTCTGCAGCAGATCAATGTCTTGAACAAATTGTGGCAAAAGGAGAAATTGCTCATTTTGTCACAATGATTTGGACTTTATTTGAAAACTTAACTTATAAATAAAGAAAATTATATCCATATTTTTATACAGATGATTTCAAAGTTGTGTGTTGCAGATTTGTTGTATATGGGAAAGGGTTGCGGGAAGCAGTGTCAAGATTAATAATGTAAACTGGTCTCTCCAATAGGAACAGAAAACGACCCGGCCGGGTAGCTCAATTGGTAGCGTATCTGACTCGTGATCTGGAGGTCACGGGTTCGATACCCGGTTGCGGCGACATTCTTTCGGGCGATGTTTTCCATTGCCTCTCACCTCTGATCTATGTGAGAAAGTAGTCAGTGGCTTCGAAAGAATGTTGTGTAAGTACTGGTGTGGGAAAGCCAGGAAAACATGGGTAGGTGCACTGACCGCCGTGATATGACCAAAGCTGTTGTAAGCGGCGTTAAACTCCAAACAAACAAAGGAACAGAAAACAATTCTGCAGCAGGGAACTTTGAAAATTTCTTGACAAAATGATTGAATATCACTAAAAATGGAAATGTATTACTGAACAGAGTTGAAAACACCATGACAAAAGGAGAAATTTCTCATTATGAGCAATTTCTATTTTTATTGGTCTCTGTATAAATGTTTTCAAAAGTTGTCAACTGTAGAGGCATCAAAAAGTGTCTACATGTCGGAAAAGGCTATACAAATAAGATGAATCCTGCATATAGGCACATCTGGGTTTATGTCCTGTAAAATTAGGGTTATTAGTCTGAATGAATAATGTTCTAGGAGTGAATGACCTTTGACTGGACATAGCCTTGTTTTTTAGATTATTTGTACCTTTTAGTGGGCCGGGTTAGTGAACT
The DNA here is from genome assembly GCA_031761405.1 of Serripes groenlandicus. NCBI lineage: Eukaryota > Metazoa > Mollusca > Bivalvia > Cardiida > Cardiidae > Serripes > Serripes groenlandicus. The sequence goes on from JASEVX010000002.1 coordinate 31,178,449, forward strand.
GTCAGTGAAAGCCTTAACCCTTTCCCACATGTAGACGCTTTCTGACATGTAGACCCTTTCCGATATGTAGACACTTTCTGAGGACTGGAGACTGCAGTAGATGATTTTGAAAACATTTAGATATAAGGAGAAATTGCTAGTCATGTTACTGTCATTTATAGAGATTTTCCGTATTTTTTCCTTGATGATTTCAAAATTTTACAGATTTGTTGTATGTGTGAAAGGATTTCAGCCTTTCCAACATACAACAAATCTAGCGTTTACAGCAATTATGAGCAGTTTCCCCTTGCAGAGTTGTAACAAAGTGTCTATAATAGAGTTGTAACAAAGTGTCTATAATAGAGTTGTAACAAAGTGTCTATAATAGAGTTGTAACAAAGTGTCTATAATAGAGTTGTAACAAAGTGTCTATAATAGAGTTGTAACAAAGTGTCTATAATAGAGGTGTAACAAAGTGTCTATAACAGAGTTGTAACAAAGTGTCTATAATAGAGTTATAACAAAGTGTCTATAATAGAGGTGTAACAAAGTGTCTATAATAGAGTTGTAACAAAGTGTCTATAATAGAGTTGTAACAAAGTGTCTATAATAGAGTTGTAACAAAGTGTCTATAATAGAGTTGTAACAAAGTGTCTATAATAGAGGTGTAACAAAGTGTCTATAATAGAGTTGTAACAAAGTGTCTATAATAGAGTTGTAACAAAGTGTCTATAATAGAGTTGTAACAAAGTGTCTATAATAGAGGTGTAACAAAGTGTCTATAATAGAGTTGTAACAAAGTGTCTATAATAGAGTTGTAACAAAGTGTCTATAATAGAGGTGTAACAAAGTGTCTATAACAGAGTTGTAACAAAGTGTCTATAATAGAGTTGTAACAAAGTGTCTATAATAGAGGTGTAACAAAGTGTCTATAATAGAGTTGTAACAAAGTGTCTATAATAGAGGTGTAACAAAGTGTCTATAATAGAGTTGTAACAAAGTGTCTATAATAGAGTTGTAACAAAGTGTCTATAATAGAGTTGTAACAAAGTGTCTATAATTGGTAAAAGGTTGACCTGGTTAACTACTACATCATGACTGTATTTAGCCAACAACTTTCAGAAAGACATATTTTAAGGCTGTTTTTAGCTGGTTAATTGTCTTTGCATGCGTGCGTCAACTTTTTACTTCAAACAACTTCTCCTCCCTAACCACTTGGCCAATTGGGATAAAACTTCATCATCTCAATGTCCTCTCCTAAATTCTTTCAAGTTTTTTGGATCCATGTACAATTCTGGTTTCCATGGCAACCGAAAAAACTAACTTTAAATTTCTTCTCCTCCAAAACTGTTTGACCGATTTTTAAATAATTCTGTAGAAATGTTCCTTGGATGACTATCAGATTCCTTCAAGCCATGTTGATTGGTTGAAAAAGATGGCCAGCTGGGGGCCAGGGCTGTTCTGCCGTATATGGCTATAGTGAAAACTTAAAAAATCTTCTTGGACAAAAGTATCTGGCCGATTTTCAAGTTATATTGTAGAAATGTTCCTTGGGTGACTCTCTATCAGATTCCACCAAGCCATGTTGACTGGTCTTAAGATATGGCTGCCAGGGGGGCGGGGCGGTTAGCTTTATATTGGCTTTAGTGAAAACTTTAAAAATCTTCTCCCCCCAAACTATTTGGCCAATTTTCAACTAAGTTTGCAGAAATGTTCCTTTGGTGACCCTCTATGAGATTCCTTTAAGCCATAGAGATTTGTGGATAAACATGGCCACCAGGGGGTGGGGCTGTTTGGAGATTTAATTTTTGTCTAATGGCATAGGAGCATGGATACTGGCCCTCTTGGGCTTCTTGTTTCTTTTGTCGCCATGTTTTCAAATATCATCTGCTGCATCAAAATTCGTCTATATGCGAGAAAGGGTTAATTTCATTATTCAATTTTACATTCATTTTCTCTGATATTTCGAGGGAGGGTTCACTGTCTTATTATGGTTAACAGTTTATTTTTCCAAGGAAATACGGTTTTTAACCCTTTCCCACTTACAACAAAACTAAGCAGACGAGTTTGAAAACATCTGAGCAAAAATATGACAAACTCTTTAAAATTGAAGTAAGGTCGTTGAATAGAGTTGGCTTGATTGATTTGAGCAATTTCTCCTTTCACCACAAGGTTTTAGTTTAAACTTATTTATTTTAAATCGATTGCGAAACAAGCTTTAAGCTTATATTAATCACGCTCGATGTCTGCTTCCTGGATACTTAACCAGTACTTGCGCCGATTGTGTGGAAAAATCCCAAAGTCAGGACCCGCTCATCACGGGACTCGAACCAGGTACCTTTGATGTGAGAGGCCGACGCTATACCTCTGCACCACTGTCTTCCACAAGGTTTTCAAAAGACTTCTGCTGCACTGAGAGGCCTCATAATGTGTCTACAAGTGGGAAAGGGTTAAACAATATATATAAATTTTTGTCAGATTTTCAATATCAGTAATTAATTTCAATACAAGTAATAAAAAAGTTGATGATCCTTAGATATTGATAAAAGTTAATAGATGAGTTAAACAATTTCATGGACTAACAGTGTTATTGGATGTTCTAGTAGAACATTATGTGGGGACTTAATATCTGTAATTACAGTTTGTCTAATTGATGTCTTATTGTAAACCTTTTCCCTCATATAGATGCTTTCTGACCCCTCTGCTGCAGACAGCTTTTTGAAAACATGGCGAAAAAAGATGAAATTAGTCAAAGAGCTAATATTTCCTTTTGCCACAATATTTTCAACTCTAGTCAATATTTAAACTTTCATTTTCTAGATATTTAATATTTTTGCCCAGATGTTTTAAAAGTGATCTGCTGCAGATTTGCTGTATGCATTTTGCAGGAGCCTCTATTCAAAAATATTGCGGCAAAAGTAGAAATTGCTTAACCCTTTCCCACATACAACTAATTTGCAGCAGACGACTTTGAACATATTTTGTCAAAAAATGGAAAATCTCTATAATTGAATGGATAACCAATGACTATAAGTGGAAAACATTGTGCCCAAAGGTGAAATTGCTCATCATGAGCAAGTTCACCTTTGGCCACAATGTTTTCAAAAGTCGTCTACTGCTATTGCGTTAAAATGCGTCTGCAGGTGGGAAAGGGTTAAAATTGGCAGATTTTATTTTCACCACCATATTTTAAAATCTTTTTGATTATTTAAAAATATATATTTCAATTATAATAGAGATTTTCCCTAATTTAAGCCTGACGTTTCCAAAGTTGTTTGCTAGAGAGTTTTTATATGTGACTGGGAAAGGGTTAAACAGTCTTGAATCCTTTGATGTGAGTTAATCTTGTCATGTTTTGGAGAACCTATATCACAGGGTTTGAAGAGGTCTAATAATGGCCCCAATACCCTTCCCTGTCTTGTACAAATAAGGACACATGACTGTGTTTTTTCTCGCTGTTTTGTGACCAGGGCCTGGGTCCTTTCAATTGGGAAAATAGTGATATGCAAAATGTGATGGAAGGCAGATTTTGTGAAATTTAGGCCTACTATTGTGAAAAAAAGAGCTGTTATTTACCATTTCCCAAATCTGCAGCAGATGACAGAAAACATCTAGGGAAAAATACTGAAAACCTCTATAAATGAAAGAACAATTATTGTAGACTTGAAAACATTATGGCAAAAGGAAACATTGCTCATTATGAGCAATTTCTTCTTTTGCCACAATGTTTTCAAAATTGTCTGCTACACAGGCGTCTGAAATGGTCTATATGTGGGATTAGGCTTAAAAGATATCTCTATAAAGACACCCGGCATCAAACAGTTTTTGCTCCTTTACATGAGATATATTTCCTTTCCCACATGCAGAAACCACCCTACAGCAGACGACTTGGAAACATCGGCCTAAGATATGGAAAATCTCTATAAATGAAAGTACGTGACTGTATAATCATAGAATTAAGTTTTAAAACATTTTTGCAAAAGGAGAAATTGCTCATTTTGAATATTTTCTCCTATTACAACAATGTTTTCAAATGTTGTCTGCTGTAAATGTGTTTGCAATGAGAAAGGGTTAAAGATTGCACATAGTATTACTGCTCAAATAACCATCTACAAACTCGTTAGGAATTTTTTGCATCTTCTGTAGATATATTTTGCACAACTAGCCCAAGAGTTAATTTGTTAAGTATTTTATACCCTTTTCCACATACATAATGATATGCTTTCTCACGCCTCTGCAACAGTCCACTTTTGTAAACCTTTGGCGAAAGGAGAAATTGCTTATAATGAGCAATTACTTCTTTTGCCACAAAGTTTTCATCATATTCAATAATTGTTCTTTCATTCATAGAAAGTTTCAGTATTTTTGACTAAATCTTTACAAAGTCGTCTATTGTATATGGGCAAGTGTTAAAGAAACTGCCTTATAATGGGCTCATCAATACACGTTTGAATGACACCATGATGTAGTAGTTACCACGTCAAAGCTTCTCCCCTGCGAAATTTTCTAGAACTGTTCAAGAAATATCCATGAACTGTTCTTGAATTATAGTTAAAGGACAGTTATAAATCAGTTCAAGAACAATGTGGGAACTGTTCAAGAAATATCCACAAACTGTTCTTAAATTATAGTTCAAGAACAGTTCCAAATCAGTTCAAGAACAATTCAGGAACTGTTCTCGAAACGTTAAATGGACGAAAGTTGATTATTCAAGAACTGTTCAAGAACCAGTAAGTTCAAAAACAGTTCTAGAACTATTAAACATAAGAACTGTTCTTAAGACATAAAAGTAAACTCACAGAAACTTAGTTGTTACAATCAGATGTTTGAATTTATCACATGTCGAAGATAGATGTTGTAATGGGTTATCCGAGACATTGTAGTAAATTACAAAATTAACTGAAAATGCCAGGGCCTGAAACTGCCTAGGCCTAAAAGTGTTCCAGAAAATAATCAAGTTACGAGAGTTATCACCAAAGATGATGAATTTCACTTTAAATCACTGAGTAAACATTCATTAACATAAGTTTTACCTGTCAAGTGTTTCCAAGCCAAGTTGAATACATTGCCATTTCTGAATAAATTCTGTGCTTGTAAATCTTCATAAATTTTTATGTTTTTACTATCTTTTATTAGATCACCTTAGCCGAAGGCTGAAGGTGAGCTATTCTGATCACTTTTTGTCCGTCGTCCGTCGTCCGTCGTCCGTCTGGTGTTAACTTTTAGCTTTAAACATCAACTCCTCCCAAACTCCAAGGACAATTTTCGTGAAACATCACAGGACTGTTCCTCTGGTTGGCCTCTTTCAAAGTTGTTCAAAGATTTAAATTCCATTGAGAACTTTGGTTGCTGCGGCATCAGAAAGGGGACAAAATGTCCAAACTTTGAAAATCTTCTCCTCCGAATCTGCCTGTCAGATTCAAATATAATTTGGTAGAAATGTTCCTTGGGTGACCCTCTATAAAAATTGTTCAAGCCATACTGATTGGTCAATAAAACATGGCAGTCAGGCGGCATCAAAAAAGGGGCAAAATGACAATACTTTAATAAAGTATCCTTATAAAAGTGCTTGTCTGATTTAAAGATAGTTTTGTAGAAATGTTCTTTCATTGATCATCTACATACTTTGTCAAGCCATATTGATTTGTTGAAAGGCATAGCAACCAAGCAGCATCAGAAAAGGAGTAAAATTAACTTTTTGCTTCAAATGACATATGGTTATTAGATTGATGGTCTAAGGGAGGTAACACTTGGCAGAGTATTATGCAAGGGCAATCTCCTTCGCAGAGTTGTCGTTCCTTACACTCACCATACACTATCAATCAGGTGATCGATTTAATGTCCAAACTTTAAAAATCTTCTCCTCCGAATCTGCCTGTCAGATTCAAATATAATTTGGTAGAAATGTTCCTTGGGTGACCCTCTATAAAATGTGTTCAAGCCATACTGATTGGTCGAAAAACATGGCAGTCAGGCGGCATCAGAAAAGGGGCAAAATGACAAAATTTGAAAATTCCATTTTTTATGAAAGTGTTTGTCTGATTTTAAGAAAATATAATACGAATCTTACTGTAATGATCCTCTATTTAATTTGTTTAAGCCGTTTTGATTGGTTACACAATCATATCAACCAGGCGTCGTCACAAAAAGGGTAAATTGAACTTTTAGCTACAAATGACAACCAACTCCTACCATTCCAATAGACCAATTTCCACAAAACATCACAAGAATGTTCCTTTGGTGGTCCTCTTTCAAAATTGTTCAAAGATTTAAATTCCATTGATAACTTTGGTTGCTGCGGCATCAGAAAGTGAGAAAAATACCCAAATTTTAAAATCCTTTTCCTCCATAATCTACTTGTGCGATTGCAAGATAATTTGGTAGAAATGTTCCTTAAGTGACCCTCTAAATAAACTGTTGAAGCCATATTGATTTTGTTGAAAAACAGGGCAGCAAGGCGGCATCAGGAAAGGTGCAAAATGACAAAAACTTTATAATTCCATTCTTATTAAAGTTCTTGTTAGATTTCAAGATATAAATGGCCTTTACTGATAAGCTGTTTCTTGAGAAGTGTCCACTCCTTTGCAGTTTCATAAATTTTGCATTCCCTGATAAAATTTTCCAAGATATTTGCAGTTAAATATTTGCTACTAATTTACTATCAATTAGGTGATCGATTTAGGGCCATCTTGGCCCTCTTGTTATTAGACTGAGAAAAAAAGTTATTTACAAATCACTATGTACATAATATTTGATGACAATCCATTATAACCGAGTGTTTTGTGAAAACATTGCCTGAATTTTAACATGTCACATTGTCATCCATTATGAAAATTTAAAATCTCAACTTCCTGTTGTTGTTGTTGCAATTATTTAAAAAAAAAATGGTTCTAGAAGTGTCCTTAATAATTGTTGTAGTGTCAAAATAAAACTTAAAATAAAATGTTACAAAGTTCTTGCAGTGTAACAGCAGATACAGAACACATTAAGAATATTAAATGTCTTTCTGACATCTCTTTATATATTCTTTGGAACATATTAAGAACAGTCACATTCTAGAACTGTTCTTAAAATGTTTTAAGAACTGTTCTGGAACATAATTATAAGGAACACAAATGTTCTTGCACTGTTCTTAAAATATTGTAGGACATAATTATGTGGAACAAAAAATTTCTTGCACTGTTCTTAAAATGTTCTAAGAACTGTTCTAGAACTTATTAGGAACAGAAAATGTTCAAGAAGTCGAGTTCTAGAACTATGGCTTGATTTTTAGCTCTACTGGCCAAAGGCCAGAAGGGCTTATGTCGTGGCGATTTGTCCGTCGTCCGTGTGTGCGTCCGTGCGTCCGTAAACAATTTCTTGTTAACACGATACAGTCTTCACTTTTGATTGTATCTCAACCAAACTTATACAGTATTTAGATATCCATGAGAGCTCAGTTCCTTTCGAAAACCAGCCAGATCTGCCCATGCATGACTGGATTATGGCCCTTGAAATGGTCAAAATTGCTATAAAAGAGCTTGTTTACACGATACAGTCTTCACTTTTGATTGTATCTCAACCAAACTTATACAGTAGTTAGATATCCATGAGAGCTCGGTTCCTTTCGAAAACCAGCCAGATCCGTTAATGCAAGACTGGATTATGGCCCTTGAAATTGTTCAAATTGCTATAATTGAGCAGGTGAACACAATAGAGGCTCTATTTACTATCTGATCTTCACCAAACTTAGATAGTAGTTAAATATTGATGAGAGCTTGGTTCCTTTTGAAAACCAGCCAGATCCGCCAAGACTGGATTATGGCCAATGAAATTGTAAAAATTGCTATAATACAGCTTGTGAACACAAAAGAGCCTCCATTTACTCTCTGATCTTCACCATACATACATGCTCTGGATTGAAAATGACCAAAGAACCATACCAGTAGAGCATAGGCCCTCATGGGCCTCTTGTTTTCAGGAACTGTTCAAGAACAGTTCCTGATGTTCAAGAACTGGAGAAGAACTGTTCCTGATCATAAGAACCAAGTTTCGCAGGGGCCGGGCAGTGCCTTGTGGGCAGGAAAACTGTACAAGTCAGTGTTCAAACCTGGATTTGATCATACCAATTAATTTGATTTCAAGGTGGCCTCTTGAACAAAAGCTATTGGCTAAATGAGTTAGCATCTATAATGATTAAACCCTTTCCCTAATGTATAGACTCTTTCTAACTCCAATGCAGCAGAGTGAGCAGACACAAACATTTTGGCAAAGGAGAAATTGCTCTGCTCATTATAAGCAATATACCTTTTACCCCTATATGTTTAACTCTTTTCAATAGTTATACATTTATAGAAGTGTGCCATAATATATAGATTGATCACTAGTGCAGACTTCCCGAAACTCGTGAGACTCCTGTCAGACATTTGGTCTGAATAACAGCAATCAACTTTTATCAGTAATTATACCTTCAATTATAAGAGATTTTCCAGTAGACATTTTTAATGTAGTCTGCTGCAGAATTTGTGTATGTGGGAAACCAGTGTTAAAAAAAATGAATGAAATTTCCAGAGCTGATTTGCAAATTTATCTGTTGTGTCAGACATTTTGGGCTGACAAGAAAGGATTTTAGTCAGACCTTTCAAGAATCTGTCAGTCAGGTCTGAAGGTCTGACGGAGTTTCGGGAAGTCTGCTAGTGAACCAAAGGCTCAAGGCAATCTATTCTGATCACTATCTGTCGTTCTTCCATTGTTCACTTTTAGCTTTAAACAACATCTCCTCCTAAACCATTTGTCAATTTCAACCACGCTTCAAAAGAATGTTCCTTTGGTGATCCTCTTTCAAAATTGTTCAAAGAATAAAACTCTATGGAGAACTTTGGTTGCTGCGGAATCATGCTGAAAGTGGGGAAAAATGGCCGATCTTTAAAATTCGTTTCCTCTGAATCAACTAAGCAGATTCGAATATTACTTTGGTAGAAATTTTCAATGGATGGCCATCAACAAAAATTGTTCAAGCCATATTGATTGGTTGAAAAACATTGCAGCCTGGGGGCATCAGAAAAGGGGTAAAATGACAACATTTTAAAATTCCATTCTTAGGAAAGTGATCGTCTGATTTCCAGATTATAATAAGCAATGTTCTTTCGGTGGTTACTGGCATCAGAAAAGGGTTAAATTAACTTTTAAGCTTCAAATGATATCTCCTGCTAAACCACTGGTCTTATTTTAACAAAACTTTTAGGAAGTGTTCCTTTTGTGGTCAAAATTGTTAAAATATATGAATATGTATAACGTTGGTTGCTGCTGTATCAGAAAGGGTGAAAAATGCCCTAACTTGAAGATTCTTCTCCTCTGAATCTGCTTGTCTGTTTCCTAGATAATTTGGCAGAAATGTTCCTATAGCATTTTTTCATCTCTCTACATCGCTTTTTCAAGCCATATTGATTGGTTGAAAAAGATAGCCTCCACCTGTGTCATCAGATAATGGTGTAAAATTAACTTTTAGCTTTAAAACGTCATCTTCTCCTAAACCATTGGTGTTAATCAACCAAAATTTACAGGAATGTTCCTTTGGTGGTGGATGTTAAAAATTGTTCAATGATTTAATACCCTGATTATTACAATAATTATTCTTTACTGATAAGCTGTTTCATTTATAATGTCCACATTTGCAGTTTCATTTTCATTCTTGATCAAATTTTCCCACGATATTATCAAATTATCAGTTACACCTTAGCTAGTATACTATCATTCAGGTGACGAATGATTTAGGGCCATCTTAATGGCTAGTTTTGTCTAGATAAAAATTAAGTTTTGTCTATATATACTATATCACTCAGGTGACTGATTTAGGGCCATCTTGGCCTTCTGGTTTTGTCTAGATATTTCCAAAGTAGTAAGCTTCAGATTTATTGTATGTGGCAAAGTATTAAATTATTATTATTATAATTTATTATTATTATAATTATTAAAGATGTTTAACCCTAACCCACATGCAACAAATCCGAGCAGACGACTTTGAAAACATCTCAACAGTAATATGGAAAATCTCCCAAAATGAAGATATACTTATTGAATAGAGTTAAAAACATTGTGTCAAAAGGAGAAATTGCTTGTTTTGACCATTTTCTTCTTTTGTCACAAAGTTTTCAAAATTCGTCTGCTGCAGATGCGCCAGAAAGCATCCGTGTGGGAAAGTGTTAATTTTTATTTGTGGCTTCTCTAATTTCAAAGGTTTTTACTGGTGCCAGGTAATTGACCCAATAAGAAAGTTGTTATATAAGTGAACGAATTTTGATAGAAGTGCGTAACCGTTATAAAACACCATAAAAAACAAAATGCAACATCTCAAATAGAACATTCTATGGCAGAATTCAGACATCTTATTATAGATAATAAAGCAAATTTCTGCGTGTTCCCTGTTATTAGTGAACAGAAATAAATGGACAAAAAAATGATGATAGTGCAAAACTATAGCATACCCTGGCACTAGATTATTATGTTGTGCTAACATCCTTATTACTTCATTTTACCCTGTGTTATAGGAGCTCATTAGACTTGTCATGACAATTTTAGAAAGACTAAAGTACCGACAACATAATTGTTTGATAAGAGAAAGGCTGCAACAAATATATCATTCTTATGGTACCTTCAAATCAATGGTTCTTATAAAAAAAAAACATTGTTGCTAAAGCAGAAATTGCTCATCATGAGTATTGATTCCTTTTGCCACAATGTTTTCAAAAGTTAACTGCTGCAGAGACATTTGTATTTGGGAAAGGGTTAAACCATTCCCACTTGAAGACAGAATGCAACTCTACTCTTATTACTTTCACTTGAAGGTTACAATTTCCAATAGTTTTGCCAAGACGTTTTCAAAGTGAAATGCTGCAGATTTATTGTATGTTCAAAAGTCTTTAAGGAGTGCTGGAGTGTAGCATATATTAGGGCTACAATTCCAGCTTTTGTCAAAAGTTGAATTTTTAATTGTAGAGGGAGAGTGAACGCTTTGACGTGCTGATAATTAAAACTTTATTCATAAAATACCTGCAAATTCAGTGGAAAGGAAATTGTAAAAGGAATGTAATAGACAAATCAATTGGGATTTTGAATTGAGAAGTGGATAGAGATTTAGGATGAGTTACACTACAGACATCAGACATGTATGTAACCACTGTTGAGCCGTTCCACGAGAAACTTGTAATGTATAGATCCAGATGAGCCTGCTCAGTCCATGCAGGCTAATCCGGGCTCAGGGGAATAGAGGTATAGAGTAATGATTCTTGAAACAGAAAATCCACAGGAGGCGAAAAGTGTCTGCCCAGATTAGCCTGCATGGCATGCTTGGCAGGTCCGGGTCGAAACTTTACACTGAATCCACAATGTTGGTTTTCTCGTGGAATGGCTGAGTTGACTCTTGTGTCACAATCATTGAGAGGTGAAGATAAAGAGGGGTTACATACAGCTCTTTTCCTTACAATATCTCTACTATTATCCAAACAAACCCCATGATGTGGCTTCTCAAAACTATCTTCTTTTGAGTATCCACAACATAGGGTTAGAGCAACAAATAAGGATGTTTAAACATGCAAAAGGTCCCTTATCTAGAGTTTGGGTTATCATAGTTTATGAAATGTTAGCTTGTCTGAGCAAAGGAAGGCTCGATATGATCAAGTCTGATTACTCTCTGTTCACCGTCCAAGTCCATCCTTAACTTAAAGCTTCAGATCTCTCAACCAAGTGCAACCAGAAGGTGTTATTTGGTGGTCCTCTTTTAAAGCTGTTTAAAACAACAATCAATCAATCAATCAATCAAAGATTTAAATAATAAGTAGAACTTTGGTTCCTAATGGCATTAGAAATAGAGAAAAATTATCACTCTTTAAAATTTGTCTTCTCTGAATTTGCATGTTTGATTTCAAGATAATATGGTGGAAATGGTTTTTTAGCTCACCTATGCACGAAGTGCAAGGTGAGCTATTGTGATCACATTTTGTCTGGCTTCCGTGCGACGTGCGTCGTCAACATTTGAGCTTGTTAACACTCTACAGGCTACATTTTGCATCCAATCTTCATGAAAGTTTATCAGAATGTTCATCTCCATAAAATCTTGGACAAGTTTGAAACTGGGCCATATGAGGTCAAAAACTAGGTCACTAGGTCGAATTGAAGGGAAATCTTGTTAACACTCTGGAGGCCACATTTTCAACTTGAGCATGCTGAAACTTTATCAGAATGTTTGTCTTGATGATATGTAGGTCAAGTACGAACATGGGTTACGTCGGGTCAAAAAGTAGGTCACTAGGTCAAATTGAAGGAAAATCTCGTTAACACTCCAGAGGCCGCAATTTTTGCTTCAGCAGTTTGAAATTTTGTCAAAATGTTTGTCTTAAAAATATCTAGGTCAAGTTCGAATATGGGTTATGCCGGGTCAAAAACTAGGACACTAGGTCAAATTGAAGGAAAATCTTGTTAACACTTTTGATGCTGCATTTTTGGCTTCAGCAGCTTGAAATATTGTCAGAATGTTTGTCTTAAAGATATCTAGGTCAAGTTCAAATATGGGTCATATTGGGTCAGAAACTAGGTCACTAGGCCAAATTGAGGGAAAATCTTGTTAACTCTGTAGAAGCCGCATGTTTTGCTTCAGTGGCATGAAATTTGTTCAGAATGTTGAGCTGAATGATATATCTAGGCCAAGTTCGAATATGGGTCATGCCGGGTCAAAATCTAGGTCACTAGGCCAAATTGAAGGAAAATCTTGTTAATACACTTTGGATGCTGCATTTTTTGCTTCAGCAGCTTGAAATTTGGTCAGAATGTTTTTCTAAATGATATCTAGGTCAAGTTCGAATATGGGTCATATTGGATCAGAAACTAGGTCAATAAAGGAAAATATTGTTCAAACTCCGAAGGTCGCATTTTTACATTGAGCAAGTTGAAACTTTGTCAGAATGTTGTCTTGATGATATCTAGTCCATGTTGGAATATGGGTCATATCAGGTAAAAAAATATAGATCACTAGGCCAAATGAAGGAAAATATTGTTAACACTGTGGAGGTTGCATCAGAATAATTGTCTTGATGTGTTTTGCATTGCAGTACATAGTATAATTAAGGTGAGCGATCCAGGGCCATCATGGCCCTCTTGTTTTGTGAGTCTCAACAAAATATGTTCAAGCCATGTTGATTGGTTGAAATGAAATATGGTGGACAGGCAGAAAAGGAGCCAAATGGCAGAACTTTAAAATTCCATTCCTGAAAGAGCTTGTCTGATTTCAAGATAATTTAGCAGAAGTGTTTTTCAAGCAAAATTGATTGGTTGTTCACAAGTTATCAGAAAAATGGAATAAATGACAAAATTTAAATTTCTTCTCCAGAGTCTGAATCTGGTTGTCTGTTTTCAATCAAGCTACATTGACTGGTTAAAACCATATATAGCCACCAGGCAGTATCTGAAAATTGGTATAATGACAAAACTTTAATATATATTCTTCTCCAGATTCTGAATCTGCTTGTCTGATTTCTAATATAATTTGTTAAAAATGTTAATAAGATGACCACCTTCTACAAAACTTATTCCAGTCATATTGATTAGTTGAAAAAAACATGGTCAAGGGGCAGCAGCATGAGAAATATGTATTTTTTCACAAACCCCAAAATGCTTATGCTTTGAAACTTGACACACTTATTGGATGTCATCAAATGACCCTACAGGAAATATCCCATAAAATCAGATTTTGACTGAATTAATTATGCCCTTTTCAGACTTGTTGACCCAAGGCATGTATGTTCGTCGACGTTCACTGTCCAAACAAAAAGATCACGCTCCCTGTATGGCCATATTTTCCATTAAATTCACCCAAGATGTATCCAACTTGATTTATGTTAACTTACTATCCAATCTCATTAAAATCAGAACAATGTACTTCGCTGTGCGTAAATTGTATCTGCCTATCCCGCATATAGAGTCGTCTTAAATTAACCGTTTCTATTTCCAATGTAATACAACAAATGCCCGTTCTATACAATTGGAACATCCAACAATTACCGCTTCTCTATATCATTTATTCATATAGGTTATCTTACTTGTTTTATACCGAAAGATTTGGTAATGCTAAAAAAAAAAATATGTGTGGTTACGGACCCTTTTTATCGATTTTGGGAACGAAAATAATTGAGTACGAAACTGAAACGCTTGGAAATCGTCTATCGATCGTAATAAAACAAACATGGCGGTGGCCACAGTGTTCGCCGTGACGGTAGAAAAATGCCTCCATGGCCCTTCAAAACAAATTATGAAGGCATTTTAATGACAACTAAAAGAATGCCACTAAGAATTATTGCATATATTGATGAGATGTCTTGAATGTGCACATAGCACACATTTGTGACCACTTACGTCTGTAACAACTTGCAACAGACAACTTGCTTCTGAAGAAAAAAAAAAGAAAGAAAGAAAAAAAAAAATCTTTGACCAATGTTACCTGAACCACACATATTTATTTTTTTAGCCTAAGCGACAATTTGATAGGCTGGCGTATAGGTAAATCTTAGACGACCTGTATGGGAGGCTGGAGTATATGTCAGTCTTAGACGACCTGTTTGGGGCAGTCATCAAATCTATATACGAGCTAGCGAAGTTAACGTCTGGTTTTAACGAGATGGTATACTATGAAGCCACTATCTCAGTAACCACTTTTGACTATAGTATCAAATGGCTTAATAGTCTATCATGCTGTATTACAGACATCTCTTGTTAAATAGGTAATAGTTATAATGGCTCATGATCATTCACTGTCTAATGCAATTAGTTAGATATATAACATTCAGTCATCACATTTTGCGGAAGAGCCTGAAGAGGACTGTCATTTTGCCATAATGTTTTTAACTTTTTTAATCATTATGTACATTTATTGTGAGAAATGAAGAAATAGCCCCTTTTTCAATAGCCTGAGATTGCACTTATATGTTTTGTCTGTCTGTCTGACATGCTTTAACTTAATTGGGTAAAGTAACTACTAGCTGAAACATGTGATCCCTCAGAAATTCTATTTTAATATGATGATGATAATTCTTATATTTCAGCATCAAATGCCTCCGGTGATGGTCCATTACCTGATCTCAAGTTTGGTTTTGAAGAATTATGTCCTGTGTGTGGGGATAAGGTGTCCGGCTATCACTATGGATTATTAACCTGTGAGAGCTGTAAAGGTATGTTTCTATAAGGAAAGAATAACCCTTTACCTAACATGCAATGGGGAGTGACATGGATTTTGGCATAGTTGTCTGTCTGTCAGTCAGTAACCAATATTGTTTGTGCATATCTACAAAAGTCTTTGAGATTACATTCATGAAACTTGACAGGAGTGCTAGAGAGCATGTGAAGCTGTGCACTTGGGGTTTGTATTTGCCCCTGCCAGGTTACAGCCAAGTTATGGCTCTGTTTAAGTTACATGGTAGACTTCGCTTATATATAGAGTGTTGACAATTTGTGTTAAACATATCTCAGAAAGTATTCAGGTCACAGTCATGAACTTTTATGTTATGCATCTTGGGTTTTGCCATTGCCAGAACTCAGATTAAACAGCGGTGGTAAGAATTAGCTTCTAGAATGAGGACAATTTGTGTAGCGCATATCTCCAAAACTATTTGAGTTACAGTCATGGAACCTCACAGGAATGAGGACAAATTGTTTAGCGCATATCTTCCAAACTATTTGAGTTACAGTCATGGAACCTCACAGAAATGTTTCTAACCCTTTCCCACACACAACACATCTGCAACTGTTGACTTTATAAACATCTGGGCAAAAATTTAGAAAATCTCTAGATGTAGGTATAATTACGGAAAAAAGGTGAAAACATTGTGGCAAAGGGAGAAGTTTGTTGTTTTGAGCAATTTCTCCTTTTGTCATAATGTTTTCAAAAGTCATCCGCAACAGAGGCGTAAGAAAGTTTCTGGTGTGGGAAATTTTTAAACATGTGGAGTTGTGCACTCGAGATATTGTGCTTATAGAAATCATGTTTAAGAAGAGTTAAGGTCCCTGACCCAGTCATGAAACTTTACAGCAATATCTGTTAGTGTGTGAAGTTACGCCTCTTGGGTTTTGTGGAAGCTCAGTATCAGCCGAGCTATAACCCCTTACTAAGTTAGAATTAGCATTTAAAAAAACTTATCAGAAGTTTGTGCCATAGTTATCTCAAAAAGTATGTTTGGAAACATTTGAGGGCAAAATGTATCATCTTGAGTATTTTGAAGCTTTCCCACATACAACAAATTTACAGCAGATGACTTTGGTAACATGTGGACAAAAATATTAAAAATCCCTATAAATGAGGGTATATTTACTGAAAAAAGATGAACACATTGTGACAAAAGGAGAAATTGCTTGTTTTGAGCAATGAATCTGCAGCAGACAACTTTGAAAACATCTTGCTTCATCTTCAGGCAAAAATACACAATAATTTCAATATTTGAAAGTTATATTATTGATTAGTGTAGAAAATGGGGTGGAAAAGCATCAAAATGCTATTTAAGTGGTAAATGGATAAAAGTCAAAAGCTGCAGAGGCATCTCAAGCAGTCTGTTACAGATAAAGGGTTAAGCATGAAAAGAGTTTGGACATTGAATCAAGATGCTTAGGCATTCATTCCCTTTCTCACATACAGACGCTTTTTATAAGCCTCTACAGCACACAACTTTTGAAAACATTGTGGTAACAGGAACAAATGCTCATAGTGTTTTCAGCCCCCTTTTATATATACAGATTTTTCATATTTTTGCCCAGATTGTGTTCAATGTCATCTGCTGCAGATTTGTTTTATGAGGGAAAGGATTAACTTAATTTTACAGGATTTTTCAAGAGAACCGTTCAGAACAAAAAGGTGTACTCCTGTGTTGACAATCGAAGTTGCCATATCGACAAAAGTCAGCGGAAACGTTGCCCGTATTGCAGATTCCAGAAATGTCTCGGTGTTGGCATGAAATTGGAAGGTATTGAACTCATCTTCAGAGCTCTAGATAAGGGACGTTTTTCATTATCTTAAACCTTTGTTTGGGTCATTTTTACACGTACCTACAACAAAGGATTTAATGAGTGCAAAGAGCGATAAATACTTAGCTCCTCCTTATCTAGTCTTCTGCATCTTTATACAGCCTTTTTTCAAAAACAGGACATATCATGGGAACACTAAGAAAAAATGGGGGTTATCAAACTTGGCCAAAATATGTATGGGCATTATATCTCAACCAATATGAAATCCAGCCCAGAGTACCTGTGTATTCATCCATAACATTGATAGAAATAGTACTCTTAATTGATAACAACCCTTTTATAAAAAAAAAAATGATAAAAGATAAACCCTTTTGATTGGATGTCACAGTTAAATAACCCAGCAGAATTCCCTGGAGCTAAAAAGCACCTGCCAATTATCAGGAGTCACAAATGACCAATGAAAATAATGCTAGAAGTACAGCACCTCCCTCTTTCAAGGCTAGAACTCTACTAACTGAACTAGCTTGTAACATGAAAGTGTGTTAACGTATGTTGAAACCTTGACCTAAATGTTTCTAGTTTTTAGCTTGAATTTTCGAAGAAAAGGTTAGCTATACTATTGGCCTTGGCGTCGGCGTTGGTGTCACATCTTGGTTAAGGTTTTTGTACCAATTCCCTTTTTTGTCAAAACCATTTCAGATGTTGCTTTGAAACTTACAACACTTATTCACCATCATTACCTCCTTCAACAGACAAGAGTACATTATTCTGTCAAGGTATTTGTAAGAATTATGGCCCTTTTCGACTTAGAATTTTTTTAGAAAAGTTTTTGTACCAATTTACTTTTTTTCAAAACCATTACAGCAACAGACAAGAGTTCATAACTCTAAAGGTTTTTGTAAGAATTATGGCCATTTTTTGCCTTAGAATTTTAGTTTTTCTAAAGTTTTTCGTACCACCCCACTTTTTTTCAAAACCATTAGTGATTTAGCTTATACACTTACAATACTTATTTATCATCATTACCTCCATCAATCGACAAGGGTACATAACTCTGTCAAGTTTTGTTTAAGAATTATGGCCCTTTTTCAATTTATAATTTTGGTTGAGTTATTCATACCAAATCAAATTTTTTCAAAACAATTCGAGATATAGCTTAAAAACACTTACAAAAATCTTTTTACCTTCATAACCTCCACCAACAGCCAAGAGTGCATAATTCAGTTAAGGTTTTTGTAAGAATTATATATGACTCTTTTTCGACTTATAAAGTACTTTGCTTATAAATTATATGATAAAGTACTTGGTTATGTTTTTTCTATCACAAAAAATGTTTTGTTTTATTGGCAAGCACAAAAAAGTCGAGCGCGTTGTCCTCCGCCAGCTCTTGTTTTCTTACGTGTGTAATTGTACTTGTCTGGTGACGCATCGTAAATCAAATATAGGTTATTTTCAACCATTTGTGCCCAATTTGAAATTTTGATTGTGGAAAAAATAACTATAAATAACAGAATAATTGTTATTATTAAAGATAAGAATACATGACATTATGCATTATGACAAAAGTCGTCTGTTGCTGATGCATCAAAATGCGACTGATTGTATACATGACGGAACTGTATGAGAGATCAGAAGACAGAGGTGGAGAAAGGAGCAATTGTTAATCATTGAGAGGTTTCTCCCTGGCTTATAATGTTTTCAGAAAGTATCTTTTGCAGGGACTTCTTTATCTTTATCAGGCATAGGTTTAATCATTGAAAACTGCACATCTATGAAACCAGACCTTAACCCTTTCCAATATGTAGACACTTTCAGATTCCTCTGCAGCAGACGACTTTTGAAAATATTGTGGCAAAGGTGAAATTGCATATGATGAGCAATTTCACCATTTGCCACAATCTTTTCAACTCTATTTAATGATAAAACTATCAGTAATGAACTAGATCAGGCTGCCACTCCACTCAGTCTGATCAGGATCTTCTTTGTTTTACCTTTTGGTGATACATTTTTGATTTGATATTGAACATGTAGCTTGTATCCTTTACATTGAACTTTGACCTATTTATATAAAAGATATTTACCCCTGGGGGCATTGGAGTTTCACAAATACTTCTTGTTTAGTTTATAAAATCAATAAAGACAAACATTAGCCGATGATAGTATTCGCTTTTGAGAACAAAAATTAATGAATGGTGTGTTTTTTACAGCTGTCCGGCAAGACAGAATGCGTGGAGGTCGGAACAAGTTTGGGCCCATGTACAAACGGGATCGAGCTCTAAAACAACAAGCAATAAGACAACAACAGCATATAATAGCCACATGTCAGATGAGGCTTGTGAACGGACTTGACCCTTATAACGGGTCTGGTGAAGCCCAGGATGTGAAACCAGATCCAGCTTTGTTAATGTCTATTTCAAATAGTTTAGCATATAATGCGAATGGAATGACAATAGACTTGAACGATTCGGTGCCCGTCACTGTGTCCTCCTATCCGGGTTCAACAATTCCATCCCCGTCGTCTGTGTCGGAGAACTCGCCCCGAGACCTCCGTCTGTCAGGAGATCATCAAGGAATGTCAGTGCCTCAATCCCCTTCAGAACTGTCGACAGACTCTCAGGGAACTGCATACAATAGTGGTCAAAGCCAATCTGGCATGGCAGGGATGTCTTCTTCCCTGTCAAATTATCACTCATTCTATCAGGCAGTCCCTCATCCGGCCACTGTACCACTTCTTCCACAGCTTATTGTGGACTTAAAAGCCAGTGCAATGGACGAACGAGAAATTAAAAATAAACTAATGAATTTCGTAGACTCTGAATTCGGGCATGATGAATTGACTGTTACAAATTATTCTTCTAAATTGTTACGTTTGTTGTGTCGGTTATCTGATCAGTTATTGTTCCTGATGGTAGAATGGGCGCGAACATCAATATTCTTTAGAGAACTTAAGGTAAGAACTTCATTTCTATACCTGGTGGCAGTTATACCTGCACAAGACAAATAAATGTGACAGCACATGTTTGTTGTTTGCAGGCAATTTTCTTTCAGTAGAAGCACTCTCACATAACATTGTGTTAAAAAGTGAAACACATAATAAGTAAATTCTTTATTTACCATATTGTGACAATTTGTTCAACTGTATTCAATGATGTAACTACTACTACTATTTACAGAATTTATTAGTCCCCTACCGGCGTGCCGAAGGGGACTATTAGGTTTGCACTCCGTCCGTCAGTCCATCTGTCAGTCAGTCAGTCAGTCCGGCAAATTTTTGTCCGGAGCATATCTCCAAAACTGTACTAGCTATGGCTATGAAATTCCATATGTGGATACATCTCATCAATGCGGAGTGCAGTGCATATGAACCATAACTCTTGCTTCCCTAATTTTTGAGTTATTTCCCTTTCTTTATTTTCATACTTGATTTTTGTCCGGAGCATATCTCCAAAACTGTACTAGCTATGGTTATGAAATCTCACACATGGATGCATCTCATCAAGGGGGAGTGCAGTGGACATGAACCATAACTCTTGCTTGCCTAATTTTTGAGTTATTTCCCTTTCTTTATTTTCATACTTGATTTTTGTCCGGAGCATATCTCCATAACTATACTAGCTATGGCTATGAAATTTCACACATGAATACATCGTATCAAGGGGGAGTGCAGTGCACATGAACCATAACTCTTGCTTGCCTAATTTTTGAGTTATTTCCCTTTCTTTATTTTCATACTTGATTTTTGTCCGGAGCATATCTCCATAACTATACTAGCTATGGCTATGAAATTTCACACATGAATACATCGTATCAAGGGGGAGTGCAGTGCACATGAACCATAACTCTTGCTTCCCTAATTTTTGAGTTATTTCCCTTTCTTTATTTTCATACTTTATTGTCTTGATATACCTAAACATTGGGTTGCTATGACAACAGAAACAGACTCAAAAGTGCAAACCGGTAGGGGACTATGGTATTGCTTGCAATCCTCCAGTTACTTGTTCATATTTTTTTTTGTCCAGATATTTTTTTGTTTTTTGTTTCAGATTTGTTATATGTGGGAAAGCTTTACATATCAAGAGGAGATACACAATGCACATCTTTTTTAACCCCCCTTACCCACATCAAACAAATCTACATTAACCACTTTGAAAACAATTGGTCAAAAACAGAAAATCTCTATAAATGAAGGTAGCATTACTGAAACAAGTTGAAAATATTGTCACAATATTTTCAAAAGTCATCTGCTGCAGAGGTGTCTAAAAGTGTCTATATGTGGGGGAGGGTTATAGAAGCGTTATGGCAATTGATATTTTACAAACCAGTCAGGGAGAATCCATATTGTTTTGAGTGTTAAATTGATTGGCTTGATTGGAGCTTAAAGTTGTTTGTAACGCTATCTCAGCTATATATCACGACAGCCAGTTCTCCTAACAGGCTTTTCCTGGCTTTCTCGCAGCAGTCCTCCAATAAATATTTTTTACGCAGGCAATTGGCTTCCTTCCCTTATGTACTACTTAGTCCACAAACAGACGCAATCTGATGCCTCTGCAGCATACAACTTTTGAAAACTTTTGCTGTAATGTTTTCAACTTTATTTGATAACTGTTCACCCAGTTTTGCTTTCTAGATGTTTCCAAAGTCATCTGCTGCAGATTGGTTGTATGTGGTAAAGGGTTAAGTATTCAACAATGTTATATTTGTTTTTTGAAATTCTCAAAGCTATATAGGAAATATCCTTGAAAAGGCATTGCATTAGAAATAAAGTTGGATGCCATATTACAGGGCTTCAAGTTCTCTTTACTTTCTCCCTGTCTAGGTTGAAGATCAGATGAAGTTGTTACAGAATTCTTGGAGTGAAATATTAATTTTAGATTTAGCTCAACGCCTGCTGAGACACACTTGGTCAGGGGATTTCATTCTGGTAAGTTCAAAACATAATGTTGATTATCATTTCATTCCATTTATAAGCATTCTCACAGGTTTTCATTAACATCAAAAGGGCATATTCAGTATTTGTCTCAATAACTGTTAAAGCCTTTTCCTCATATGACGAATCTGCAGGAGATGAGTGGAATTGTATGTGCAAAAATATCTAAATGAAAGTATAATTACTGAATAGAGTTGAAATATCTGTAAATAGGAAATACTTTTCATAATTTGTATTGCCCTACTTTTGGCCCAATGTTTTCAATTGAGTGACTGATTGGGGCTAAATGTCATTTTCAACAATTTTGCAGTCATATCTTGGATGACAGCTCACTTACCCATGTGTTTCTCACACCAGTACTCCAGACAAGCAACTTGTCACACAGTTGTCAAACTTTGGAAAGAATGTTAGCCAAACTCGAGTTAGCCGGGTTCAAACTCACAGCCCCTGGATTGGCAGCAGGCATTGTTACCAACTAAGCTACTTGGGCTCGGCATCTCAATCATTTCAAAGGTCTGATGCATATTCAGTATTTGACAGAAGAAATGAAAATTTAAAATCTCCGTGTGGTTTTGTTTTTTTCTAGGCCAATGGTGAGAAGTTAAGTTTAGACAGCCTTGATAACCTGGGACTATCAGATATGAAGGACAGAATCCTCGACCTGGTTCGTAAAATGAAGGAATTGAAGATAGATGACAACGAATACACCTGCTTAAAGTTTCTGCTACTTTTAAACCCAGGTAAGATTAGTCATTGGGAAAAGTGTCTACCTACCTCTGAGTGCAGTGGACTGAATGATGTATACTCATGTCTCTGAGTGCAGTGGACTGAATGATGTATACTCATGTCTCTGAGTGCAGTGGACTGAATGATGTATACCCATGTCTCTGAGTGCAGTGGACTGAATGATGTATACTCATGTCTCTGAGTGCAGTGGACTGAATGATGTATACTCATGTCTCTGAGTGCAGTGGACTGAATGATGTATACTCATGTCTCTGAGTGCAGTGGACTGAATCATGTATACTCATGTCTCTGAGTGCAGTGGACTGAATGATGTATACTCATGTCTCTGAGTGCAGTGGACTGAATGATGTATAGACTACTGTATACTCATGTCTCTGAGTGCAGTGGACTGAATGATGTATACTCATGTCTCTGAGTGCAGTGGACTGAATGATGTATACTCATGTCTGCAGCAGATGACTCTTTAACCCTTTCTCTCATATAGACGCATTCTGACGCCTCTGCAGCAGCCAGTTTTTTGAAAACATAGTGACAAAAGAAGAAATTGCACGTTTTTTGCCACAATGTTTTCCACTTTTTGTCATAGGTTATCCATTCAATTATGGAGATTTTCTATGTTTTGACAAAATACGTTCAAAGTCGTCTGCTGCAGAATTGTCGTATAAGGGAAAGGGTTAAAACATAGTGTCAAAACATAGTGTAAATTCCTCGATTTGCCATAATGTTTTCAACTATTTTCCCATGTTTTAACTTATTTTCAAAGTCGTCTGCTGCAGATTGCTGTATGTGGGAAAGGGTTATTGTACATTGATTATGAAAGCAGGTTTAAGCTTTTGTTTTTAGCTCACCTGAGCTTTGCTCAAGGTGAGTTATTGTGATCGCCTTTTGTCCGGCGTGCGTCGTCCGTCGTGCGTCAACTTCTTCTCCTCAGTAACCAGTGGGTCAATTGGGATGAAACTTCACAGAAAGCATCTTCTCAATGACCTCACCAGATTTCCTTCAAATTTTTGGGATCCATGCATAATTCTGGTTTCCATGGCAACGAAATGAAAAAAACTTCAAAATTCTTCTTCTCCCAAACTGGTTGGCAGATTTTCAAATGATTTTGTAGAAATGTTCCTTGGATGATCCTCTGTCAGATTCCTTCAAGCCATGTTGATTGGTCGAAAAACATGGCCGCCAGGGGGGCGGGGCTATTTTGCCTTATATGGCTATAGTGAAAACTTAAAAAATCTTCTTCTCCCAAACTGGTTGGCAGATTTTCAAATAATTTTGTAGAAATGCTCATTGGATGACCCTCTATCAGATTCCTTCAAGCCATGTTGATTGGTCGAAAAACATGGCCGCCAGGGGGCGGGGCTATTTTGCCTTATATGGCTAAAGTGAAAACTTAAAAAATCTTCTCCTCCGAAAGTGTCAGGCCAATTTTCAAATAATTTTGTAGAAATGTTCCTTGGATGACCCTCTATCAAATTCCTTCAAGCCATGTTGATTGGTCAAACAACATGGACGCCGGGGGGGCGGGGCTATTTTGCCTTATATGGCTATTGTGAAAACTTAAAAAATCTTCTCCAAAAGTGTCAGGCCGATTTTCAAATAATTTTGTAGAAACGTCCTTAAGTGACCCACTTTCAGATTCCTTCAAGCCATGTTGATTGGTCAAAAAACATGGCCGCCAGTGTGCAGGGCTTTTTTGCCTTATATGGCTATAGTGAAAACTTAAAAAATCTTCTCCTCCAAAAGTGTCAGGCTGATTTTCAAATAATTTTGTTGAAATGTTCCTAGGGTGACCCTCTATCAGATTCCTTCAAGCCAAGTTGATTGGTCGGAAACTATGGTCGCCAGGGGGCGGGGCTTATATAGCTGAAGTAAAAAAAAAAATCAGGTGAGCGATTCCAGGGCCATCATGGCCCTCTTGTTGTATAAAAATTTCCATAGGCAGAACCTTTTACACATTATTTGTTTGAAGACTCTTGAGACAATTCTGCAGCAGTAGAAAAAAGAAAGAATGGCAAATCTCTTTAACCCTTTCCCTCATATAGACGCTTTCTGACGCCTCTGCAGCAGCCACCTTTTTGAAAACATAGTGACAAAAGAAGAAATTGCACAAAACATGCAATTTCTCCTTTTGCCACAATGTTTTCCACTTTTTGTCATAGGTTATCCATTCATTTATGGAGATTTTCTATGTTTTGACAAAATACGTTCAAAGTCGTCTGCTGCAGAATTGTCGTATGAGGGAAAGGGTTAAAACATAGTGTCAAAACATAGTGTCAATTGCTCGTTTTGCCATAATGTTTTCAACTATTTTCACATGTTTTAACTTGTTTAGATCACCTAGAGCCAAAGGCTCAAGGTGAGCTATTCTGATCACTCTGTGTCCGTCGTCCGTCGTTAACTTTTAGCTTTAAACATCATCTCCTCCTGAACCGCAAGAACAATTTCCACCAAATATCACAGGAATGTTCCTTTGGTGGTCCTCTTTCAAAATTGTTCAAAGATTTAAATTCCATTGAGAACTTTGGTTGCTGCGGCATCAGAAAGGGGACAAAATGTTCAAACTTTAAAAATCTTCTCCTCCGAATCTGCCTGTCAGATTCAAATATAATTTGGTAGAAATGTTCCTTGGGTGACCCTCTATAAAAATTGTTCAAGCCATACTGATTGGTCGAAAAACATGGCAGTCAAGCGGCATCAAAAAAGGGGCAAAATGACAATACTTTAATAAAGCATCCTTATAAAAGTGCTTGTCTGATTTAAAGATAGTTTTGTAGAAATGTTCTTTCATTGATCATCTACATACTTTGTCAAGCCATATTGATTTGTTGAAAGGCATAGCAACCAAGCAGCATTAGAAAAGGAGTAAAATTAACTTTTTGCTTCAAATGACATATGGTTATTAGATTGATGGTCTAAGGGAGGTAACACTTGGCAGAGTATTATGCAAGGGTTTTCTTGAACAGGAAGTGGAAAGTTAAAATCGCAACATTTCTGGTCTCAACAGCAAGGTGGAAATAAAAGATTGTTATTGAAAGTGAACAAGCAATTATGACATGATTTGTCCTTGTAACTTTTGTTAAAGATATCATAATTGGTGAAGAGGTAAATATGAATGCCTTCACCCCTTTCCCTCAAACAACAAATCCGTAGAAACAGTCAGAAACCAATATCATTTGATAGAAATGTTCCTTAAATGACCCTCGACAAAAATTGAAAGCCAAATGTAATAGGAATCTTATTTCAATGATCCTCTACTTTATCTGTTCAAGCTGTATTGATGGATTCATCACAAAACAATTAAATTGAACATTTAGCTCAAATGGCTATCACATAACTCCTTAACTTCATATGAATGTTCCTTTGTTGATCCTCTTTCAAAATTGTGCAAAGACTTGCATTCTATGTAAAACTTTGGTTGCTGCAGCATCAGAACATGAGTAAAACGACCAAACTTTAAAATCCTTTTCCTCCATAATCTGCTTGTCAGACTCCAAGATAATTCAGTAGAAAGAATCCCTAAGTGACCCTCTAAAAAAACTGTTCAAGCCATATTGGTTTATATTAAAAACAGATCAAGAAAGGTGCAAAATGACAAAAACTTTATAATTCAATTCTAATTGAAGTTCTTGTTAGATTTCAAGATATAAATGACCTTTACTTATAAGCTGTTTCTTGAGAAGTGTTCACTCCTTGAAGTTCTAATTGCACTCCTTGATCTTTTTCCCAGATATTTCTACTAATTTACTATCAATCAGGTGATCGATTTAGGGTCATCTTGGCCCTCTTGTGTTTCAAAGTGGTCTGCTGCAGATTTGCTGTATGTGGGTGGCTAAGGGTTATTGTACATTGATTATCAAAGCAGTTTTCAGCTTTTGTTTTTGAGGAAAATTTCAATAGGCAGAACCTTTTTACACATTATTTGTTTGAAGACTCTTGAGACAATTCTGCAGCAGAAGAAAACATCAGTGTGAAAAAAGAAAGAATGGCAAATCTCTCGGCTTTTTGAAAACATAGTGACAAAAGAAGAAATTGCACAAAACATGCAATTTTTCCTTTTGACACAATGTTTTCCATTTTTTGTCATAGGTTATCCATTCAAATATAGAGATTTTCAATTTTTTGACAAAATATGTTCAAAGTCTTCTGCTGCAGAAATGTCGTATGGGGGAAAGGGTTAAATGAAAGTGAAATTATTGAATAGAGTTACAATCATTGTGGTATGAGCAATTTCTCTTTATGCCACTATGTTTTCAAAACTTGTCTGTTGCAGATTCATCGAAACGCATCTGCACAGTCATGTGTGATAAGAGTTTAGTAAATTGTTTATATAGAAAAAATGAGGGCCAATATGGAGAACTTGGGTGTCGCTCCCAATTATTTTGTGTCCTCACGGCATTGCTAGTGTGGAACCCTGGAAATAAACAAGATTTCTCATTCTATAGATCTTTTCAAATAGAGTTGAAAACATTGTGGCAAAATGAGAAAAATTCAAAAATTGTCTGCTGCAGTGGTGTCAGAAAGCATCACAATATTATCGAAGCTAAAATGAATGTATTAATATTTAATACAGATGAATTCATGAGCAATTTCTCCTTCTGTCACTATGATTTCAAAAGTCGTCTGCTACATATATATCAAAATGCATCTGCATGACGTGTAAAAGGGTAGAACTTCTAATATGGTAAGAATGTCTTTAGCCCTTTCCCAATTACATTAAATCTGCAACAATTTTAAAAACATGGAATATCTTTCAAATGGAAAGTTTAATCATTGAATTGAGTTGGAAACATTGTGGCAAAATGGGAAAATGAGCATTTAATTCTGTTAGTTACAAGGTTTTCAAAGTTGTCAACTGAAGAGACGTCAAAATGCATATACATGTGGGAAAGGGTTAAAGCCCACAGAATTGATATTGAAATTATTATTCTCTCTTTTAAAATGTTTGACAGATGAGTTATAATTTATCTTTTGTCAAACCTTTCCCCCCACATACAACAAATCTGCAGCAGACGACTTTGAAACATCTGGACAAGATTATAAAAAAAATATTTTTAAATGAAATTAAAAAGAGTTGCAAGCATTGTGACAAAAAAAGAAATTGCTTATTATGAGCAATTTCTCCTTTTGGTACAATGTTTTCAAAAGTTGTCTGCTGTTGTGGGGTCAGAAAGTGTCTGTATTTGGGAAAGTGTTAACAGATGAATCATTATAAGATCTCTTTATTTGACAGATGTAACAGAGTTAGAGAATCAGGAGTTTGTTGAGAACTGCCAGGAGCGGGTTCAAGCTGTTTTAATGGAATACTGTGTCAACTTTTACCCGAGTGTAAAAGACAAATTTAGTCAAGTGTTGCTCCGCTTGCCGGACCTTAAGCTAGCGAGTATTCGGGGAGAAGAGTTCCTCTACTATAAACATCTGACGGGAGAAATGCCTGACCAGACTCTTCTAATGGAGATGCTGCACTCGAAAAAGAAGTAGATGTGTTTGTGATAATGTATATAGTTAAATGTATTAACAGTTAACCCTTTCACACCTACAACAAATCTGCAGTAGACAACTTTGTAAGTAACATTTTGAAGATCTATTAGGAGTAAAATACAATTTGTTAATAGAGATGAAAATATTGTTTTCAAAAGTTGTCTACTGCAGATGCATCAAAATGCATCCACATGTGGGACAAGTTCAAAAACAGTTGCAATGGATAAACATGTTATATAACATATTTAACCATTTACCCAGTCACCTCAACTCACTTCTATATGTAGAAAACATTAAAGGAAAAAAGTGTAGTAACTGTTAAAATGGAAATATATCATTGCACATAGTTAAAAACATTGTGTGTAATCTTTTCCCTCATACAACAAATCTGCAGATGGCTTTGATAACATTTGTGGACAACTGTTTTAATCAAAGTATAATTATTAAATAAAGTTGAAAACATTCTGGCAAAAGGAGAAATTGCTCATTATGAGCAATTTCGTCTTTTGTCATGATATTTTCAAAAGTCGTCTGCTGCAGAGGTGCCAGAAAGCGTATGTGGGAAAGGGTAAAAGGAGAAATTGCTCATTATGAACCAATGTTTTCCCAAGTGTTGTCTGTTACAGAGGCATCAAGTGTTGTTCATATTAGCGAAAGTGTTAGATTGCAAGATGTATAAAAAAAAAATTGAAATCAAGAACTGACAAATCCCGACAAGCATAAGTATGATATTGGAAAGAGTATAAAATATTATAAGTTCTCAAAGTTGATTGTCACAGATTTTCACAGAAAGGCTAACCTTGCCCTAGAAAGAATGCATGGATAAGTTCCTAGCAATCTTCCTACATGGGGTCATATAAAACATTTCTCCAACCTTTTCCTGATACAGACACTTTTTGCTTATCTCTGAAGCAGACAAACTTTTAAAACATTCTTTTCTCCAGAATGATCCCATCTCTGTAGATAAGTAACCACATTTTACGATTTTTGGCATCCAATAATTTCAAAGAAGAAGATTGCAAGTATCTGGTAAATGGTTGAAATAATTAATGTCCTTGCAAATGTTAAGTTTCCATAATTATGTCAACTGTTTTGATATGAGCATGGTCAATTTTTCCCCATAGAGATGACCAGTGTCAATATTTTAATGTCATTCTACATTTCTCTCACAAGATTACATGAACCAAACCACATGATATCTGACCTTCAGGGCGTAAGGAACAGCGAGGATCAAGATCAGCATGTGCCTCGTTTTTGCAGTCTGATCAGGATCTTGCCTGTTCACCATGATATTGTGATGCAGGCATCATAAGACTGAAATCCTTTGACAACAAAATTAAGAAAAAGAAATGTATTCAAGTATACAATTTGATTGTACCTTCCATTACTCTAACCCTTTGCCACATACAGACATTTTTCTAATGCCTTTGTAGGAGATAACTTTTGAAAACTTTGTTGCAAAAGGAGAAGTTGCTCATAATGATTGTTTGTACATTTTTAGGGGGTTTCCATCCTTTTGACTTGATGTTTTCAAATAAATGTTGTATGTAGGAAAGGTTTTACAACCTTCTAAGGTAGATATTAGTGTGGTGTGGCTCATATTGAACTTGTGTGAATACTCATTCAATGCCATCTACCCGTGGATAGAAAGAAACTTATATATGCAAGGTTTCCAATGACGCACAAATCCTGCATCATTGATGCATTTTCAACCTAACTATCCCCCCAAAATAAAATGCTGTGTGTCCATAAGGACACAATTAAAATCATTCATGTGAATATAGAGTTCTAAGGTGCACCCCAAAAATGTCAAAAATGTTCCCCTGCATATGAGTTCAATTCAATGTCATGAAAACCAAGCTTCTGTTATTTGTGATTGTTGAAAATCCAGATCACCCTCTCCATCCCTGCAGTCAGGTCATTTTTGTCCTTGTTTGCTATCTAGTAGTGCAAACATTATGGAAGCAAAGATTAACTCCATATGTATGATATATGAAGCAATTACTACTTATTTGAATATGTTCAAAGGTCAAATTCATGACCCACTTGATTTCCTTTTTATACGCCCGTTTTGAAAAAACAGATCGTATTATAGTTTTACCTGTGGCGGGCGGGCGGCGTCCAGTATGTTGTCAGCTCAATAACTTTAGAAGCCTTCGTCCAATCATCACCAAATTTTGTCAGAATGTGTATTGGGATAATATCTCCGACAAGTTTGATAACTAGCCATATCGCTTTAGTCAATCAAGAGTTATCACCCTTTAATTATAGAAATTACCCAAAATTGGTCTTGTCAGCACAATAACTTTAGAAACCTTTGTCCAATCATCACCAAATTGTGTCAGAATGTGTATTGGCATAATATCTCAGACAAGTTTGATAACTAGCCATATCCCTTTAGTCAATCAAGAGTTATTGCCCTTTAATCCTAGAAATTACCTAAAATTGGTCTTGTCAGCTCAATAACAATTATCACTATACAGGACGGGCGTATTTTGTGACATTTGGCGCTCTTGTTATCTATGAATTTACAGATACTGTTTTGATATGTCTGCCGGAATCCGCTGTGGTCGAGTGGTTAGCGTCGGGGATTTCGAAATAATGTTGAAAGCGGCGTAAAACCCCAATAAATAAATAAATAAATTGATATGTCTGCCACAGAAAATAGTCTTGGGGGAGGAGACTTTGCTTCTGACAAAAAAAGTGCATGGTTTAATGGATTAATTAATCTAGTAGTTTGATTTTACATAGACGTATTTAGGATCAGGTGCATCTTTCATGTTCTTAACCCTTTCCAACATGCAACAAATCTGCAGCAGGTGACTGAAATTATCACCATAAAGTCCAAAAATATAGAAAATCTATATTAACAGAGTTGAAATCATTGTGGCGAATTGAGAAATTCGTCATGATGAGCAATTTCTCCTTTTTGCCACAATATTTTCAATAGTCTTCTGCTGCAGGGGCATCACAAAGCGTCTATATGTGTGAAAGGGATAACTCTGTTTTTGACATTCAAATGCAATGCTATGGGCATGCGGAAGATTCGTATCACCAAGACAATGCTCCTGAGTATCCATAACATAGGGTTTAGTTTGTGTAATAAGATGTATTATAGAGCAAAAATATGTTTGCTTCTCCTTGTCTAGACAACAATAATGTGTGTAGGCAAATAAAAAATGTTTGGGGGAAGAAAGAAATAATGTATGCATAATATTTTTTCAAAACAAGCAATCCCTCCTTTTCCCACTGTTTTTAACTTATGAGCACCATTCTTTTAATTTTCCAGGTTTCATTGAGAAAGAAGTAACTTCTCCTATTCCCACAATGTTTTAAAAAATCATCTTTGCATTAAAAGTTGTTTATCTGGAATTTATGGTATTTCCATTCAGTTAGGACCATCTTCTAGTAAGAATTACCTCCCTTACTTTGTGTGCAGAATACAGTTGTAACGGTATGTAATTTTTGAAGCAGTAACAACAATTTCATGCTGATTTATCAAGAAGCCTTTTACCCTTTCACACTTACAACAAATCTGCAGCAGAAAGCTTTGAAAACATGTAGGCATCTCTATAAATGAATGTATAATTGTTTGATAGAAGAGGTTAAAAACATGTGGTAAAAGGAAAGATTGCTCATTTTGTTTTTCAAAAGTTGTCTGCTGCAGAGGCATCAGAAAGCGTCTGTATGTAATAAATGGTCAAACAGGGCTTCAATGATTTACCATTTCTATTGAAGCTCTAGATAAGGAGGCCATAAGATTTTCAAATTTCAAAATCTGTTTTGCATTTAAAACCCTATATTGTTGGTACTCAAAAAAATCACAAGAACAAACTAATTATGAAACCTGGCTGAATGCCAATTCTATTATATTTGTTCCCATATAAAGGCAGTTTGATTTAAAACTAATTATTGCTTATGGTTAAAACATTGAACATGTACACTCTTGTTAGAATTGTATTTGTTACTTGCTCAAGATTTTATTATCAGTTCATTAAATAATGATCATTTTTGCTTACCTGAACAGAAAGTGCTCATGGTGAGTTTATTGCTCACACTGTGTCCATCATTTCTACGTCATCAACAATTACCTTGTAAACACTCTAGAGGCTACATTTTTTTACAATTTTCATGAAAGTCATCAGGATATCCTTCTCAGTCAAATCTTGATCAAAAACATGGCCACAAGTTCACATTTTATATGTAGAAATACTTGTGAACACTAACGGCCACATTGTCAATCCAAATTTCATGAAATCTTTTCCATAGATTTAACCTATCAGATATTGGTCAAGTTTGAAACCAGTGCACGTCATAGGTCTAATGTAGGCCACAAAGTATTATTGGGAAACCTTTGAAGTTCTCGAGAGGTTATATTTTTCATTTAATATCCAAGAAGTTTGTCTGACCAATATTGGTCGTATTTGCAGGCTTATTCTGACAATTGTTACACTTTCATTAATTTTATAAAGATTTTCCATATGTTTGCCTAGACATTTCCAAAGTGGTCGGCTACAGATTTGTTGTAAGAAGTGGGAAAGGGTTTAAGGTTAAAAAAAACTCGGTCATAAGGTCAAATTTGAGATACACCTTTCCAAACTCTCTAGATGCTGCATTCTTATCCAACATTAATCCTTTCCCAGATACAGCAAATCTGCAGCAGACGACTTTGAAAACTATTTTGCAAAACATGGAAAATCTCTATAAACAAAAATATAATTTCTGAAAAAAGCTGAAAACATAGTGGCAAAAGGTGCAATTGCTTATTTTAAGCAATTTCTCCAGTTGTCAGAATGTTTAAAAAGTTGTCTGCTGCAGAGACGTCAGAAAGCATCTGTATGTGGGAAAGCGTTAAAGCGTTAGCATAATGTTGCCAGAGCAATCCACTCTATAAAACCTGTGTTAAATAGTGAACCTCAGTTGTCACTATGTCAACACTCAGGTGAGCTACTCCGGGCCATCATTGACCCTCTTGTTCACAGCATTATTAATCAGACAACTTACATTTTGTATAAGACATCTGTTTTCATGTTTAGTTGCAAGTGACAATGTTTACCTTTGTTAAGCTTTTCCCTTACACAGATGACTGTTAGACTGACTAACTTGTGTTTTAAATTGTTGAAAACATTTTAAGATCAATGTAATGGAGAAATAACTCATATTGAGCAATTTTTCCTTTTACAATGTTTTAAAATAGTCATCTTCTGCAGAACTTGTCTGTATGAGGGATAGGCTAAAGGCTTTCCTTATTTGCAGATTGTATTGTATAAACATTTTGTTTTCGTGTTAAGTTGTAAATGATAATTTTAACTCATGATAACCTTTTCCCTTAAACTGATGACTGTTAGACTGACTAGCTTTTGTCTAATTTCTAATGCCATTTCTAATTTTTGACCAAATCGCATCTCCAATTTCCTTAAATTTTCTTAAAATAAGATGAATGTATGGGGGAGTAATTTTTCACAAACAACAGGCGTGCAGCAGACAAATTTAAGACAAAAATTTGTAAATTTGTAGTTCACAAAATTTTAATTTTAAAGAATTTCTCAAATGATTTCAAAAGTGATTTGCTACACAGAAGCCTTATAAAGCGTCTGAATTTGGGACAGGATTATATTGGGGAAATACTTACGAGGTCCAGATAAAGGGGAGGTGAATAAAACATTATAATTGTTTTATTACTTAATCAAAGCCTATGATGTGAATATTCAGTCATCTGAATGAGATGATTCTTTTGAGTACCCACAACATAGGGTTTGAAAATAGCTTTTGGAATTCTTATGACTTGCCTTATCTGGAGGTCTGATCTATATGTAATTGTGATACATATGGTAGCTGAAAACATTTTAACCCTTTCCTGCATACAACAAATCTGCAGCAGATGCCTTTTAAAACAGTTTGGTAAACATTTGAACAATCACCATAAATGAGAATTGAATTGTTAAATAGAGTTGAAAACATTGTGGCAATGAAGAAATTGCTCATCATGAGCAATTTCTCCATTTGCCATAATGTTTTCAAAAGTCATCTGCTGGAGATGCACCAGAAAGCATCTAGAAGTGGGAAAGGGATAAGTTCAATTTAATAGAGTTATTTGTGACCGGTGAAGATCACAGCAGATGGGACAGGCTCTGCACTGTTGGCCAATTAGTCATAAAAAGTTCCAATAAACTTGCTTTTAAGGATGCAAAGGCAGCTCTTTATATGCACAATTTATGACTACACTAAGGTTGGATTTCTTGACTGGTACATGTACCAATAAAGGAAAGGTCTTGGGGTGAAAAATAGTCACTTTATTTCTCCTGCTTTCTGACAGTTGTTGTTATTATTGTTTGGTGATATTCTTTTTCTGTAAATCCACCATGCTGGATGAAGTACTACAGTCATTACTTCATGACACATGAAGCATCAACATTATTATGAAGTGCTACTTTTTGCTCTTTTTGGCTACATTGTTAATTGTTAATTTAGTATATATATGTAAAATATATACATTTTACTTTTATTTTTTAATAAGTTAAAGCATAAATATATTACATGTCTTAATGTCTAAAAGTTTTGTTTTTAGATCACCTGTGCAGAAGGATCTATATAGGGATCATTATCTGTCTCGCAACTGTCATTCGTCCATCCTCTGTCGTCATAAACTTACTTCAAAAGACGTCTTCTTGAAAACCACTTGGCGAATTTCCGCAAGTTTGCACAGAAATGTTTCTGTTGTGGTCCTTTTTCAAATATGTTAAAAGAAATTAATTCTTTATTCCTTAGGTAACCCCGTACTAAAAAATCCAAGCCATATTGATTGGTTGAAAAACATGGCACTAGATGGCATCAGAAATTTCTATCCCCCTTTTGATCAAATTTTCCCGACACTGGCAGTAACCCTTTCCCAACTATAGACGCATTTTGATGCTTCTGCCACAGACGACTCTTGAAAACATTGTAGAAAAAGGAGAAATTGCTCAAAACAAGCAATTTTGCCGTTAGCCACAATGTTTTCAACTTTTTTCCAATAATTATACCTTCATTTCTAGAGATTTTCCAGATCTTGAGTAAATGTTTTCAAAGTTGACTGCTGCAGATTTATTGTATGTTGTAATAAACCATTGTGGAAGGTAGGCATTGCTTAACATTGCATAAAAAGGTATTATTTCTCTTCTCCCCACAATGTTTTCACCAATATATCAAAATCATACCTCTCCTTTTCAAAGTGTAATTGATTTCCCCCTCAGAGGATTTCAAAGCAGATTTATGCCAGATAAACAGATAAAGGGGTTACTAATCCAGCAGCCTTTTTATGCTCGGATCGTTTTCTCATCAAATGAGTCATTCTACAGGAAAATAAACCTTTGGGCTTTTTACGACCAGAATAGATTCAGATCAGCTTGCAAATCTGCACCATCTGTTTAGTCAGCTTTCAAAAGGCTTATAGTAACTATTTATATTGGTGTCAGATGGCATTGATGCACAACCTGATCCTAATCTACACTTGTAACAAGTTCTTCTGGTCGGTTTTCCTGGAACAATACTCATATTAACGCTTTCCCACATACAAAAAATCTGCAGCAGACGCCTTTAAAAACATCTAGAAAAAAAATAAAGAAAATCTCTATTAATGTATAGCTTGCTATTAGATAAAGTTGGAAACATTGTGACAAAAGGAGCAATTTCACCTTTTGTAACGATGTTTTCAAAAGTTGTCTACTGCAGTGGCTTGGGGAAAGCTCTTCTGTATGTAGGAAAGGATTTGTTTTGTTCTGTGATTATAAATTGTTTGTATGTAAATAAGCATGTGAGCTCGTCATCAGCATTGTCATTTCCATTTTGGATAATTTTAGGTGCAATGCATTTAAGCTCTACTAGAGCATACCTTGTGTCAACTTTTTTCCTGATACAAATGTGTTTGTTTGACCCTCCCCTTCCAACATACAACAACTCTGCAGCAAATGCTTTTGAAAATATAATTATGAAAATGAACAATATTGTCAAAGTAGAAATTGCTCATTATGTTTAATTTCTCCTTGTGTGACAATAAAAAAGTTGTTTGCTGCAGATGCATCAAATGCATTTGCATGTGGGAAATGGTTAACCCTTTCCCTCATATAGACGCTTTCTGACGCCTCTGCACCAGACGGCTTTTTGAAAACATAGTGACAAAAGAAGAAATTGCACAAAATGTGCAATTTCTCCTTTTGCCACAAGTTTTCCACTTTTTGTCATAGGTTATCCATTCATTTATGGAGATTTTCTATGTTTTGACAAAATATGTTCAAAGTCGTCTGCTGCAGAATTGTCGTATGAGGGAATGGGTTAAAGATATCTATGTCACATGGAAGTGATCATAGTTTTTATTTTTTGCTTATTCATTGTTCTCTTCTTTACCCTTTCCCACATACATATATACACTTTCTGAAGCCTTAGCAGAAGATGACCATTGACTTTATTTGATATTTATAGAGATTTTCCATGTGTTTGCATTGATTTTGTCAAAGTCATCTTCTGTAATTTTGTTTTTTTATAGGAAAGGGTTTAATGCTTTTTATTCTCATGACAATGCATTCACTGTGCTGTATTAAGATATAATCCATAATTCCATGTTATTTAAATCCGGTTTAATATCCTTTCCGAGAAATGGACGACATTTGTCGTACTTATAAAAGATGGCTTTTCAAAAACATTGTTGGAAAAGAATAAATTGCTCAAAGCAAGAAATGTGCTCTTTGTCCATGATGCTATCTACTCTGTATGACAATGGATACTCCTATTTCCCAGGTTTGATAATTTCAGCATCAGATATTTTCAAAGAAGACTGCCCTAAAATGTTCAAGTAAATTATCAAAAACTTGTCTAAACATTGAATGATAAAAAAAAAATTCAGTAATTTGCACAAATTAATGTTGTGATGATTATGACCCATTTTTCCCCCAAAAAAATCATATATGTGGTCAAAATTGAATCTTTGCAAATGTTCAAAAGAAAAACATGCTACTTCATGTACTTTATTTTTGGATATTTTCCTTATTTGTAGTTCACTAAATGAAATTCTGATAATTATATAACTCACCCTATTGTATAACTAGCATAATGTTGGACCTGTCCTTATTAGGACATAGGAATATACACTACTTAATGTGAGTTATGCTCAAAGAAATAACAACCTTAGGGTTTTTATGCCAAGTGGAGTTATCCCTTTCCCACATAAACAAAATCTGCAACAGACGACTTGGCAAATATCCAAAATGTGTCAATCTCTATGAATAAAAGTATAATAAGTGATAAGATTTCCAAAGTAATGTCTGCGATAGATACATCATAAAGTCTCTGTTTTTGGGAAAGGGTTAACCCTTTCTCACATACAGATGCTCTCTGACGCCTCTGCAGCAAATGACTTCTGAAACATCGTGACAAAGGAAGAAATTGCTCATAATAGGCAATTTATACTTTTGCCAAAATGTTTTCAGCTCTATTCAATAATACAAATTTCATTCTAAGAAATTTTCCATATTTTTGCCTTCATGATTTGAAAGGCATCTGATGCGGATTTGTTGTATGTGAGAAAGGGTTAATGATGTGTCTGAGTTGGCAGTTTGAAGACTTCTGTGACTTATTGACAAACAATGCATAGCCTGGTCAGATTGTGCTGTTAAGTAGGTTGATCTGGATCTATTCTATTTGCATAATGCACTATGTTTAGTTTTCCCTGTTGCTTATATGTTCATAAAGATAATTTTAATTGTCAATAAGATGAGATTGTTTTTGGTTAGGCTATGTTTTCAATTTCATTTTAAGCCTTTCTGACATGCAGATACATTTTGACCTTTCTGCAACAGACAACAAATGGGTCTCAACGATTTGAGTCAATGCAACTCTTGAGCTCCAGCAGGTGTGATGGTATTGTTATCATACCTTGTATATTTGTATTTCAAAGTAAATATAAGGTGCTTGACCAGTACCATCTTTCCTGTCAAAACTGCATCTTGTTTGTTTCATATATTTCTGAATATGTTTTTCAATGCAGACCACTCTTAAAATATCATATCAAGCAAACAGTTAACTCTTTCCCAATAAAACTGCAGCAGACAACTTTTAAAACATATTGGTAAACTTATGGGAAATCTATAAATAAAGGAACAATTAATGAAGAAAGTTGAAAACATTGGCAAAAGAGAAATAACTCATATTGAGCAATTTCTACTTTTGTCACAATGCTTTCATAAGTCGTCTGCTGCAGAGGCATAAGTAAGCGTCTATATGTGGGAAAGGATTATTTGAAATATCAGATCAAGTAAACAGTTAAGACAATTACATACATGTACTATCTGATTTCTTCTGACCATAGAAAATCTGCTGCATATATTTTGAAGATATATATAGGCATACATATGGAAAATATCTAGAAATAAAAGCACAGTTATTGAATAGAGTTGAAACATTGTGGCTATATGTAGGAAAAGTTGAGATGAAACCAACCTACATGTATTTGATTCTTCTGGCCATTGGCTTACAGTTATAAATAAGGGAGATATATGTTGTTTTTACCGGAGTGTGTTAAAGGTTTTTCCTACAATGTTACTATCCTAGACTTTTTGTCTAGCTGTTAAGTGCTATAATTAATGATTATATAAACTATTGTGTAAAGAGAAGTATTTGTAAAAGGGACTAAAATAAAGCTACTAAAACACCAGAAAATTAGTTTTTTTGTATTCTATGTACTGTGATACCGGCGGGCAGATTTTTGGGGTCTAATTCCCCACCCTAGAGCCAATAATTTTGTCTAAATCCCCATAGTGGGAGATGCTTTGTGTACTCCGGGTACCGGAATGTAAAATCCGGCCAATGTCTATTTCCCGGGACACGGAATCATTTGGCGTGTCAAATTCCCGCCTGTCTGGAATCGTCTTGTCTAAAGTCCTGTGTATGCCCGCCACCCCCCCCCCCCCCCCCCGCCCCGGCAAAATATTGATATGTGAATAAGTTCACCTAAACATGTGTTCTCTGGCTTTCTCTCACCAGTAGTCTACACAACGTACTTTCCTCGTGGCTTTCTCACACCAGTAATCTACACAATATACTTCCATGGCTTTCTCTCACCAGTACTCTTCACAACATACTTCCCTGGCTTTCTCTCACCAGTACTCTACACAACGTACTTCCCTGGCTTTCTATCACCAGTACTCTACACAATGTACTTCCCTGGCTTTCTATCACCAGTACTCTACACAACATTCTTCCCTGGCTTTCTCTCACCAGTACTCTACACAACGTACTTCCCTGGCTTTCTCTCACCAGTACTCTACACAGCATACTTCCCTGGCTTTCTCTCACCAGTACTCTACACAACGTACTCCCCTGGCTTTCTCTCACCAGTACTCTACACAACGTACTCCCCTGGCTTTCTATCACCAGTACTCTACATAACGTACTTTCCTTGCTTTCTCTCACCAGTACTCTACACAACGTACTCCCCTGGCTTTCTCTCACCAGTACTCTACACAACGTACTTTCCTTGCTTTCTCTCACCAGTACTCTACACAACATACTTCCCTCGTGGCTTTCTCTCACCAGTACTCTACACAACGTACTCCCCTGGCTTTATATCACCAGTACTCTACATAACGTACTCCCCTGGCTTTCTCTCACCAGTACTCTACACAACGTACTTTCCTTGCTTTCTCTCACCAGTACTCTACACAACATACTTCCCTCGTGGCTTTCTCTCACCAGTACTCTACACAACGTACTTTCCTTGCTTTCTCTCACCAGTATTCTACACAACGTACTCCCCTGGCTTTCTCTCACCAGTACTCTACACAACGTACTCCCCTGGCTTTATATCACCAGTACTCTACACAACATACTTTCCTGGCTTTTTCTCACCAGTATTCTACACAACGTACTTCCCTGGCTTTCTATCACCAGTACTCTACACAACATACTTTCCTGGCTTTCTCTCACCAGTAATCTACACAACATACTTCCCTGGCTTTCTCTCACCAGTACTCTACACAACGTACTCCCCTGGCTTTCTATCACCAATACTCTACATAACGTACTTTCCTGGCTTTCTCTCGCCAGTATTCTACACAACGTATTTCCCTGGCTTTCTCTCACCAGTACTCGACACAACATACATCCCTGGCAACTAGCTACCATTCTACATATATTGTTTTAGCCCATTTGTGAAAGACAAATTATGCTAGTTATACAATGAATCACGAATTTGTAAATCATTGGAAAGATTTAATGCCTCAGTCGTGGTTATAGCCCTCGTCGTTACCAACTGAGCTGTCATGGTTATAAATTAAAATGCAGGAATGTCCTATAATGACAACTTTTGAAACCTTTTACAATTTCCCACATACTGCAAATCTAGGCTTCAACATAGGGAATCTTTATAGATGAAAAAAATATGGTAACCGAATAAAGTTGGAAACATTGTGGCAAATGATGAGCATTTTCCCCTAGTGTCGCAATGTTTTTAGCTCGCCTGTGCACAAAGTGCTCAAGGTGAACTATCGTGATCACATTTTGTCCGGCGTCCGTCTGTCGTTTGTCGTGCGTCGTCAACAATTGCCTTGTTAACACTACAGGCTACATTTTGCATCCTATCTTCATGAAAGTTTATCAGAACATTCATCTCCATCAAATATTGGACAAGTTCGAAACTGGGCCATATGATTTCAAAAACTAGGTCACTGACAAAGTGAATGGAAATTTTGTTAACACTCTGGAGTCATAGGTCAAGTTCGAATATGGGTCATGTCGGGTCAAAAAGAAGGTCACTAGGTCAAATTGAAGGAAAATCTCATAAACACTTCAATATTTTGATTCAGCAGTTAGAAATGTTGTCAGTATGTTTTTCTTGTTAACACTCTGGAGGTTGCATTTTTAACTTAAGCATGTTGAAACTTTATCAGAATGTTTGTCTTGATGAAATGTAGGCTAAATTCGAATTTGGATCATGTCTGTTTAAAAACTAGGTTAGGCCAAATTGAAGGAACATCTTGTTAACACTGAAGAAGCCACGTGTTGTGCTTCAGCAGCTTAACATTTGGTCAGGATGTTTATCTTAATGCTATCTAGGCTAAGTTCGAATATGGGTCATGCCAGGTCAAAAACTAGGTCTGAAGGATAATCTTGTTAACACTCTTGAGGCCGCGTTTTCAGCAGCTTGAAAATGTGTCAGAATGTTTGTCTTTATGATATCTAAGTCAAGTTCAAATATGGGTCATATTAGGTCAGAAACTAGGTCACTAAGCCACATTGAAGGAAAGTCTTGTTAACAATCTGGAGGCCGCATGTTTTACTTGAGCTTGATATTTTAACAGAATGTTTGTCTTGATGTTATGTAGGTTTGAATATGTGTCATGTCGGGTCAAAAAGTAGGTCACTAGGTCAAATTAAAGGAAAATCTTGTAAACACTCTAGATGCTGCAAATTTTGCTTCAGCAGTTTCAAATATGTCTTAATTAATGATATCATGTTAAAAACTATGTCACTAGGCCAAATTGAAGGAAAATAGTGTTAACATTTGAATCTTTGTCAGAATAATTGTCTTGATGTGTTTTGCATTAGAAATCACATTGCATAATTCAGATGAGCAATCTATGGCCATCATGGCCCTCTTGTTAAATAATTGTGTAGACATGTGTCTTGGGTGACCCTCTTTTAGATTCCTTCAAGCAATGTTGATTCGTCAAAGAACATGACCACAGACTGTGCCACTAGGCTGTTTTGCCTTATATGGCTGTAGTGAAGGCTTGATAAATCTGTCTGGTTGCTTTTTGAATACATTTGTAGAAATGTTCCTTGGATGACCCTCTTTGAGATAAAACATGACCGCCTGGAGGCAGGGCTGTCAATACAGAGGTCCGGTGTCCAAATCATTGTCGTGGTTTTGGATTTTTCTTAGGTGTGTTAAGTGTCTCCAACTCCAGGAAAAGGTGTCTCGCGTGTATCGGTGCTATACAATGAGCATTTTAAAGAACCAAGAGGTCTCTTCGGAAAGAGCTGGGTATCGTAGTCGGGCTCCCTTGTAACTAGCTCTGTCTCTTGAATGTATCTGCACCTGTCAGATATCGTAGTCGGGCTCCCGTGTAACTAGCTCTGTCTCTTGAATGTATCTGCACCTGTCAGAT
The DNA here is from genome assembly GCA_031761405.1 of Serripes groenlandicus. NCBI lineage: Eukaryota > Metazoa > Mollusca > Bivalvia > Cardiida > Cardiidae > Serripes > Serripes groenlandicus. Next base: position 31,220,695 of record JASEVX010000002.1, read on the forward strand.
GCTTGTACACGATATAGTGTATACTATCAAATGGGCCTAAAGAAGCTAAATATATTATGCTCGACCAGATCAATTGCAATTGGTCTCTACAGTTGTATAACACTATATAACTATAAGGCAATAGAAGAAATTGCTCAAAGTATGTTATTTCTCTTCTTTAGCCACGATGTTTTCAACTCTATGTCGATAGATATACTTTCATTTATTGATTGTGTTCACATTTCCCATGTGTTAACCAATTCGTGTTCAAATCCCTCTAGATTGAAATGTGCCTGAACAAATAAATGCAGTAAATTGAAAAATTAATATGTTAATAGGCAAAGCCTCGGTCGTGTGAAAGCAAAAACAATTAATTAAGCAGCCTGACTGTGTCAGTCCCCAAACAAGAAGCAGATTAATAGGCAAATTGTAGAAAGTTACAAAAAGGAATTTGAAAAACATATTGAAAAAAATAAAAAATTATCATGTATTTAAGTTTAAATAGTACATATGTTTTATTTTTTATAAGGTCAGGAGTCTAACAGACTGTACGATTTCTTCTTTTGCCACATCATTTCCAGGGATGTTGATGGAAAACAACACTAGAAGGCATTGAATAATGTTCTGATTTCTTTTTACAAATGCCTGTCTACGACCTTGAAAACATAACCGCAAATTTATTAAAAAGTCTCCACGAATAAAAGTATAATTATAAAATGAAATTGAAATATTCTGGTAAATGGAGAAATTACTCGTTATTAGCAATTTTTCCATTTACCAGAATTTTTTCACATAATGAATGCTGCAGATGCCTCAGAAAAAAGTGTCTGTTAATGGGGAAAAGGTTGGACCAAGGTGCGTGTGGATTGGTCAAAAATGTGTGTAATCTCAACATTGATTATTTGGTTTGGTGTTATACGCCGCTTTCAACAGTTGTTCAGCTGTATCACAGCGTTTTCTGGGTAGTTATCAGTACTTCATTTATCCTGACATCAGCCAGTCAGTTTTAATGCTTACCCTGCAACCGTGAGAACCAAATAGGGCAGCCATTGCTACCACTTTATAAAGTCTTTGGTATGACCCAGCCTTGGATTAAACACGCAGCCGAGGCGGACGCTCTACCATTACCCTTACGAAGAGGTCTATCTCAACATTTACAGATCAGGGCAATTAGTTTTCAGGTCGAAACAAAGAAAAAATAAATAATTCTATGTGCAAACTTCATTTCAAACAATGGTTCCTGAAATTGCTTGAAGGGTGTTTTTACTCAACTGCTTGCGTTTCAATGTGAGTCATTACCATTTAGGTACAAAAATTGCATCCAGACCCGTCATGAAGACAGGCGATGCGTAAGTTATTATGTACTTGTGTCAGCAGTCTTATCCTCACTATACGTTCATTGAATAAGCTCGCAGCCCAAGATAAGGTCGGTTGCAACCTATGGCGGAAATTTAATTTATAAAATATTCTTGATTTATTATAAATAAGGATATGAGGCAAGAAATAAATATTTTATTGTCATTTTGAGATTGACAATCCAACACTTTTGTACGTATTTTACAATTTTAAATATAAACTGACCATATATTTTATAAATAAATCGGTCTTTTTTGGAGTTGTTCTTGTACTGCAGTAATAATCTTTAAAGGGAGGTAATAATAATGCGGTTCTTATATAAACAAAATGTCTAACAAACGTTTTCTTTAAAAGGTTTACTGACACAAGTCCGTTTATTTCAAAAACAATATTTCTAAATATGATATCAGCAGTTTGAAACAAGACACGATTTTATTGAATCGTAACATAATACGTATCCAAACAAAAATATAAATCACCTACAATGATCATATTGATAAAGGTCATGTGATACTATTAATAGTTATATGGCCTACTTCAAAATGAAAGGAAAACAAATGAAGGCACGCTATCACACTATGTTAACGGGGTTATTTATCACTATAAGCTTGTCTCTTGCTGCGGGAAAGAAGCCTAATATTCTACTTATTGTAGCAGACGACTATGGATTCAATGACATCGGCTACCATGGCTCGGAAATTCAAACCCCGACCTTAGACAAGCTAGCAGGGTCGGGCGTGAAGCTGGAGAATTACTTCGTACAACCAGTTTGCACACCTACCAGGAGTCAGCTACTGTCCGGAAGATATCAAGTAGGTGGTCGCCTTTCCGACATACAACACATCTGCAGCAGACGACTTTGTAAAACCTAGGCAGACACACAGAAAAGCTCTATAAATGTGGGTATGATTACTCGAAAGAGTTGAAAACAATGTGTCAAAAGAAGAAATTGCTGGTTTTGAGCATTTTCTCCTTTTGTCACAATGTTTTCAAAAGTCGTCTGCTGCAAAGGCGTCTGTATGTGGTAAAGAGTTAATTAACTAGGCCTGTAACCAACTTGCCCCTGAGTCAATTAGGCATCGGTTCAACTCGGCCCGTTTTGCAGTTAATGTAGGTCCTCCAAGTATCTTCTTCAGGATTTTAGACTTTTCCCTATGTCACAGGTTGAGAAAAACATGGCATATATATCCTATTTAGTAGAGCGGAGTCATGGAGTGGAGTGGAGTGGAGTGGAGTCATGGAGTCTAGCTTTGGAGTGAACCATATTTTTGTTTGTTAAACTTATGTTATATAACAGTAGTATAACTTTACATTGGAAAATTTCAAAAGGGAACTGTAACTTTATGGAACAATCCATATATATTTATATATTTTATCGACATTACAAAGTTACTAAATCATATTTTTAAAACACATTTATTTCATGTTATAATTTCTTGTACCTGTTGGCTGAAGCCTAGTCATCTTACTTTATGGGAGATAATGAATCCCATTGGGAGTTAAACTGGATGGCAGATCTAACATGTCATCAATGCCTCATTTATCTTAGGACATTAAATACTCTCTTGGAGGGTTAAATTAGAACAGTTATTTCACTGGGTGATCCGTTGTTACCTTCAGCATATTATTTATTATGTAACCTAGCAATGGTTCTCCTAGTAGGAAATTATATTGTGGCTAAATTATTAGGAAAAGTAAGTAACAAAATTCAGCTTATGAAAGGTACGAAGACCAGGTCAGGTATTAATTTAGGATAATATGAACAAAAGTACCATTTAAAGATCTACTTTCTTAAAATTGCTAGAAATCATAAATTACAATTTAATGATTCAGAATTAAATGGGCCGTTATTTATACATGGATTCAAAAAATAACTTTTAGATGGGTCATGTGGTTTCTGTTGCCATGTCTATATACATACTAGCTTTAAATTGCATTTTAACCAAAACCAGTAATTTACATAAGAGGTTAATGTGTCTAAATATTCCTAGGATTCCAGATGCATAGAGGTCAGTTTGGTTCATACTATTTTATTACTCTCCTGGGAAAAGATTGGAACATTTGGACTATATCTCCAGACTATTTTTTAAAAGTTTTATTAGTTACTGTTGGTTTTTTTCATGCATTTTTTTAAGATGAAATATACCTAAAGAATATTAACTCATAATTATTCCAAATGACAAAGGATATTGACTATTTTCTTATCATTATAACTCAACTTATGTTTTGGTACGAAGTAGTTAGGTTATAAAACTATATCATACATATTTCTTATAAAAGTTTGTATCGTAGATTTCAAACTTCTTTAACAAACTTGTTAAAAATATTGAATTTTGATTTAAGAAAATAAGAAAACATTTCATCATTACATGTACATGTATATGGGCAAACTTGATAAGAAAACATTTCATTATTACATATGTTAATGTTTCTTTTTTAAGTTTGTAGTTTAAATTCAGCTTTTGACCTTCTCATCATTGTATTTCTGATTACTCCACTCCAACGAATCCACTCCACTCCACTCAACGACTCCACCCCATGACTCCGCTCTACTAAATAGGATATGCTGAAAAACATGCAGCCGCCTGGGACCTCTTGTTTTCAGGTTGAGTACACTACCGACTGAGCTAAAACAGCCGCTTACATGTACTCTCTTCAATTGTGTACAAGTTTGATCTGGGACATACAACCATGCCTAACAGGAAATTTCTCGAATTTTTTTCGAATCGCCAGTTCTAAAGATGTCTTAAAACACACTGCAGGAGCTGTTAGGCTGACCAAAAATGCAGTGCTGTGATGGCCCCGTGATTGAGAGCCAATGTCACAGGGAGAGAGAAACATGCAGCCAGTCCGGGGCCTGAACTTGGACCTCTTGCTTTCTGGAGTAGTTACCAACTGAGATAATCAAAAAACAATACAGTACCAGATACACAATTTGAAGCAGATGACTTTGAAAGCAATTAGGTATAAACATGAAATATTATATAAATGAATGTTTAATTATCGAATAGAGGTCAAAACATTATGTCAAAAGTTGTCTGCTGCAGATCTTAAAACATCGAATGTGCCAATGTTGTAATGGGTGAAATTTTCCACAACATTATTTACTTGTTTAAATAATTTAACTTTCATGTACAGAAACTTTCCGTATTTTTACATGGGTCGTGATGACCTGCTGCCGAATTTTAATGTTTGTTAGAAAAGGGCTAATTGCAAAGCCAATTTTATATGCTGCAAGAAAGTATTTTTTAGCTCAACTATTCCAAGAATATGGAGGCTATTACAGTCAATTGTGCGTTGGCGTTGGCGATGCAACTTTGGTTAAAGTTTTGCATGCAAGGATTATTCTCACAAAACACAGATGCTATTGCTTTGAATATTTACACACTTATTGGACATCATGAAATGACCTTGTAGGACAAATCCCAAACCTCTACATCAGATTTTGACACAATTATATGCCTCTTTTTGGACTTTGACATTTTGATTAATGTCTTGAATGCAAGACTTTTTCTCACAAACCAAAGATGCTATTGCTTTGAAACTTCACACACTTATTGGACATCATCAAATGAGCTTGCAGGACAAGTCCCAAAACTCTACATGAGATTTTGACACAATTATGCCCGTATTTGGTCTTAGAAATTTTGTTTGAAGTCTTGCACGCAAGACTTTTTCTCACAAACCAATGATGCTATTGCTTTGAAACTTCACACACTTATTGGACATCATCAAATAAATGACCTTGCAAGTACAAAAACTCTACATCAGATTTAGACACAATTATGCCCCTTTTTGGACTTAAAAATTTTGGTTAAAGTTTTGCATGCAAGGCTTTTTCTCACAAACCACAGAATGCTATTGCTTTGAAACTTCACACACTTGTTGGACATCATTAAATGATCTTGCAGGACAAGTCCCAAATCTCTATATCTCAGTAACCACTAACGATATTGACTTTAGACTTCATGCATGTCTTCAGGGGTGTCAGACACCCGGCCGGGTAACTCAGTTGGTAGCGTATCTGACTTGTGATCTGTAGGTCACGGGTTCGATACCCGGTTGAGGCGAACATTCTTTCGGGCGATTTTTCCCATTGCCTCTCACCTCTGATTTATGTGAGAAAGTAGTCAGTGGCTTCGAAAGAATGTTGTGCAAGTACTGGTGTGGGAAAGCCAGGAAAACATGGGTAGGTGCACTGACCGCCGTGATATGACCAAAGCTGTCGAAAGCGGCGTTAAACTCCAAACAAACAAATCAGGGGTGTCAGAAAGTCAAGTTAGAAAACTCTTAAATGAATTTAGAACAAATTATGGTCCTTTTTGGACTTAAAGATTTTGGTTAAAGTTTTGCATGCAAGGCTTTTTCTCACAAACCACAGAATGCTATTGCTTTGAAACTTCACACACTTGTTGGACATCATTAAATGATCTTGCAGGACAAGTCCCAAAACTCTATATCTCAGTAACCACTAACGATATTGACTTTAGACTTCATGCATGTCTTCAGGGGTGTCAGAAAGTCAAGTTAGATAACTCTTGAATGAATTTAGAACAAATTATGGTCCTTGTTTGACCTTGACAATTTGGTTAAAGTTTTGCATGCAAGGCTTTTTTTCACCAAACCACAGATGCTATTGCTTTGAAACTTCACACACTTATTGGACATCACTAAATGACCTTGCAGGACAAGTCCCAAGACTCTACATAAGATTTTGAAACAGTTATGCCCCTTTTTGGACTTAGAATTTTGGTTAAATGTTTGCATGCAAGATACTATTATGGACATATCTCAGTAACCACAAATGATATTGAATTGAAACTTCATTCATGTCTTTAGAGGTGTCAGACAGTCAATTTAGATAACTCTTGTATGAATTCAGCCCTTGTTTGACTTTGACAATTTGGTTAAAGTTTGGCATGCAAGGTACTATCATGTACATATCTTATTAACCACTGTTTACTATAGAATCAAATGGCAAATAGTCAAGTATGCTGTCTTATTGACAGCTCTTGTTCGAATATTTTTAACTTAAAAGGGGTAAGAAATGATGTCTGATTATCAGAGATCTATCTAAGGGGTGTTTTGCATGTTCTGAAATCCTTATTTTGACCCTCCAGGAGTTTTATACATGCGGCCAAATTAACTGTCTCAAACGAATTTCTGATCAGCTCAAAACTGTCCAGATTGGATAAATTGCTGTGAAAAAATTGACAGAAACAATTTTATAGAGAGTAGAAACAGTGTTTAGCACTTTCTAAATGGTCTGCCTGTTACGTTTAAAATTTAGCCTTCTACCCAATTTCTTAATGAAAACCCTGCCTTCTAACCCTATGTTGTAGGTAATCAAAAATGTAATAATAGAGATATTGTTTGAAAAAGACCACTTGACTCCACCTTCTCTAGTCTTCTGATTATTCCTCTAGGCCTTAGTTTAGCAGGAGACTGGAGTAATCTGGTCTTTATCCCAATGAGTCTTTTCAGTATTCACAACATAGGGTTTGGAGTTAACCCTTTCCCTCATATAGACGCTTTCTGACGCCTCTGCAGCAGACAGCTTTTTGAAAACATAGTGACAAAAGAAGAAATTGCACAGAACATGCAATTTCTCCTTTTGCCACAATGTTTTCCACTTTTTGTCATAGGTTATCCATTCAATTATGGAGATTTTCTATGTTTTGACAAAATACTTTCAAAGTTGTCTGCTGCAGAATTGTCGTATGAGGGTAAGGGTTAAAATAGTTCTCCTCTTGTCTTGACCCTTGTAAGGTTGGGGTCCTACTAAAAGCCACTTAAAACAACAAAGAACTACTAAGAGTTACTAAGAGGCACAAAGAAGCACTAAGAAGGCACTAAGAATGTTAAAAGTACTTAATTGTATTATAAGTGCCTCTAAGTTTCTCTTAATAGTTCTTAGAAGTTCTAAGTGGCTTTTCAGAGGAGCCTTATTTTGTTATTTCAGATACATACTGGTTTGCAACACAGCATAATATGGCCTGCACAACCTAGTGCTCTCCCACTGGACAGTCCAATCATAGCTGATAAGCTTAAAGAGGCTGGGTATTCAACACATGCTGTTGGCAAGTGGCATGTTGGAATGTATGAGAAGAAGTATGTGCCTACGTCTAGAGGTTTCGACTCTTTCTTTGGTAGGTACATATGTACATGTATAAGTTGACAATAGTGCCATTATCCTGACATAAGTGCAAATATGTACATGTAAGCTATATTATAGTGGACTCGCAATAATTCACAGTGGAAAGGGACACATAAATTAATTCCAGGTATCAACATGTGCAGTTCTAGTGTTTGCTGGATTTATGCTAAATACAATTATATATTGTCAGCTTTGTATTTAATTAATACTTTAAGGTATTAATAATGATGTGCAAGCCAGTAATTAAGAAAGGGCTAGAGTTTAAAGATTTATTTGAATTTTCACACATTTAAATCCATCATGTTTGAACTGGGCAAGACAATCTGCATGTATTTGAGCTGTAAAATGTGCAGGTATATAATTAATGAAAGTATTATCATTAATTTGAGCTGAAGACTGCGAAAATTTCAATTTTATCTTGACTCTGCTGTATATTATTATGACCCTTCCAGAGCTCTAGATAAGGGGCGTTTTGCATGTTCTAAAATCCTTATTTGACACTCTAATCCAGGGTTGTCAAAATGTTTTGTTGTATCAGATCAAATGAGAAAAGCAACCGATCAGGCTGGGGTCAGGGCCCCTTGTGGGTCAAGGGCAAAGCCCACAGATCAAAGAGTGATTTTAACTGATAATTTTGAATGGCAATCGTTTAATTTTGAGTACCAACAACATTGGGTTTGGTTGGAAAATAAGAAAGATATTGTGGGGAAAAGAGCTGTATACCCCTCCTTATCAGAACCTCTGCACTTCTATATTTTGAATAGTTTTTTCACTGAAAACAGTTAGACACTTGCAGAAACAGGAAATGTAGCATTTTCAAAGATGATAAAAATCACAAATTTACCTAGGGAGAATTAATTTCCATTGGATATTATCAGTAGCTGGGACATTGTGATGTGATGTCACATATATTTCATCAGCATATTGTGATGTGATGTCACATATATTTCATCAGCTCCTACGGCGCTATACATATTCCCATCAAGAATGCGTCATAAACAGCTACTTTTACCCACAGGGACTCAACATTAGCAGCTTCCTGTACCATGTATGCTAATGTCGAGTCCCTGTGGTTTTACCCAAATATAACATAAGTTATGAGAAAAAACTTAAATTTGGTTAACTGTTTATGTTATATATAATTTATCTACCATTAAATGTTTAATATTTTTCAAAGAAGCAGAAGCACTCTTTTGTAACCTGCCCATAAATATCACTCCGGATTAAATTCACATAATGGAAAGTCCAATGGTAAAAAAGCACTGTCTCTCAGTTGACCCATTGCCACTTGTAGATGCATTTTGACACATCTGCAGCAGATGACCTTTGAACACGTTGCGACAAAAGGAGAAATTGTTCAAAACGATTAATTTCTCCTTTTGCCACAACATTTCAATTTTTTTCAGTAATTATATCTACATATATAGAGATTTTGCATATTTTTGGGTAGACATTTTCAAAGTCATCTGCTGCAGATTTGTCATATGTGAGAAAGGGTTTAAATGAATGAACTTACTCTATTTTGACTAGGATTTCTCACAGGCCGCGAAGATTATTACACTCATTATAAATGTTCTGGGAAAATGTGTGGATTTGACCTTCGTGATGACCTTCAACCTGTGTCAAGCTACAAGGGTACTTACTCCACCCACATGTTTGCGGACAGAGTCATTGACATTGTAAACAAACATGACAGGGATCAGGTATTTGATTTTGTACTCTTATTCTTGTGTTTATTGATACTTTGTAGAGGTATTCTGATTCGTCTGCAGCAGATGACTTTAAAAAACATTGTGGCAAAGTGAGAAATCATATAATGAGTAATTCAGTGGACTAGATAAGAAGGAGTGAACTAGTCTTTTACCACCTATATATCTCTTATGACTCCACCAAACCATGTGTTGTTGTTACTCACTGAGACAAGTCTTTTACCACCTATATATCTCTTATGACTCCACCAAACCATGTGTTGTTGTTACTCACTGAGACAAGTCTTTTACCACCTATATATCTCTTATGACTCCACCAAACCATGTGTTGTTGTTACTCACTGAGACAAGTCTTTTACCACCTATATATCTCTTATGACTCCACCAAACCCTGTGTTGCTGTTACTCACTGAGACAAGTCTTTTACCACCTATATATCTCTTATGACTCCACCAAACCATGTGTTGTTGTTACTCACTGAGACAAGTCTTTTACCACCTATATATCTCTTATGACTCCACCAAACCATGTGTTGCTGTTACTCACTGAGACAAGTCTTTTACCACCTATATATCTCTTATGACTCAACCAAACCATGTGTTGTTGTTACTCACTGAGACTAGTCTTTTACCACCTATATATCTCTTATGACTCAACCAAACCCTGTGTTGTTGTTACTCACTGAGACAAGTCTTTTACCACCTATATATCTCTTATGACTCCACCAAACCATGTGTTGTTGTTACTCACTGAGACAAGTCTTTTACCACCTATATATCTCTTATGACTCCACCAAACCATGTGTTGTTGTTACTCACTGAGACAAGTCTTTTACCACCTATATATCTCTTATGACTCCACCAAACCCTGTGTTGTTGTTACTCACTGAGACAAGTCTTTTACCACCTATATATCTCTTATGACTCAACCAAACCATGTGTTGTTGTTACTCACTGAGACAAGTCTTTTACCACCTATATATCTCTTATGACTCCACCAAACCCTGTGTTGTTGTTACTCACTGAGACAAGTCTTTTACCACCTATATATCTCTTATGACTCAACCAAACCATGTGTTGTTGTTACTCACTGAGACAAGTCTTTTACCACCTATATATCTCTTATGACTCCACCAAACCATGTGTTGTTGTTACTCACTGAGACAAGTCTTTTACCACCTATATATCTCTTATGACTCAACCAAACCCTGTGTTGTTGTTACTCACTGAGACAAGTCTTTTACCACCTATATATCTCTTATGACTCAACCAAACCATGTGTTGTTGTTACTCACTGAGACAAGTCTTTTACCACCTATATATCTCTTATGACTCAACCAAACCCTGTGTTGTTGTTACTCACTGAGACAAGTCTTTTACCACCTATATATCTCTTATGACTCAACCAAACCATGTGTTGTTGTTACTCACTGAGACAAGTCTTTTACCACCTATATATCTCTTATGACTCCACCAAACCATGTGTTGTTGTTACTCACTGAGACAAGTCTTTTACCACCTATATATCTCTTATGACTCCACCAAACCCTGTGTTGCTGTTACTCACTGAGACAAGTCTTTTACCACCTATATATCTCTTATGACTCAACCAAACCCTGTGTTGTTGTTACTCACTGAGACAAGTCTTTTACCACCTATATATCTCTTATGACTCAACCAAACCATGTGTTGTTGTTACTCACTGAGACAAGTCTTTTACCACCTATATATCTCTTATGACTCAACCAAACCCTGTGTTGTTGTTACTCACTGAGACAAGTCTTTTACCACCTATATATCTCTTATGACTCAACCAAACCATGTGTTGTTGTTACTCACTGAGACAAGTCTTTTACCACCTATATATCTCTTATGACTCCACCAAACCATGTGTTGTTGTTACTCACTGAGACAAGTCTTTTACCACCTATATATCTCTTATGACTCCACCAAACCATGTGTTGTTGTTACTCACTGAGACAAGTCTTTTACCACCTATATATCTCTTATGACTCCACCAAACCATGTGTTGTTGTTACTCACTGAGACTAGTCTTTTACCACCTATATATCTCTTATGACTCCACCAAACCATGTGTTGTTGTTACTCACTGAGACAAGTCTTTTACCACCTATATATCTCTTATGACTCCACCAAACCATGTGTTGTTGTTACTCACTGAGACAAGTCTTTTACCACCTATATATCTCTTATGACTCCACCAAACCCTGTGTTGCTGTTACTCACTGAGACAAGTCTTTTACCACCTATATATCTCTTATGACTCCACCAAACCATGTGTTGTTGTTACTCACTGAGACTAGTCTTTTACCACCTATATATCTCTTATGACTCAACCAAACCCTGTGTTGTTGTTACTCACTGAGACAAGTCTTTTACCACCTATATATCTCTTATGACTCAACCAAACCATGTGTTGTTGTTACTCACTGAGACAAGTCTTTTACCACCTATATATCTCTTATGACTCAACCAAACCCTGTGTTGTTGTTACTCACTGAGACAAGTCTTTTACCACCTATATATCTCTTATGACTCCACCAAACCATGTGTTGTTGTTACTCACTGAGACTAGTCTTTTACCACCTATATATCTCTTATGACTCAACCAAACCCTGTGTTGTTGTTACTCACTGAGACAAGTCTTTTACCACCTATATATCTCTTATGACTCAACCAAACCATGTGTTGTTGTTACTCACTGAGACAAGTCTTTTACCACCTATATATCTCTTATGACTCAACCAAACCATGTGTTGTTGTTACTCACTGAGACAAGTCTTTTACCACCTATATATCTCTTATGACTCAACCAAACCATGTGTTGCTGTTACTCACTGAGACTAGTCTTTTACCACCTATATATCTCTTATGACTCCACCAAACCATGTGTTGTTGTTACTCACTGAGACAAGTCTTTTACCACCTATATATCTCTTATGACTCAACCAAACCCTGTGTTGTTGTTACTCACTGAGACAAGTCTTTTACCACCTATATATCTCTTATGACTCCACCAAACCCTGTGTTGCTGTTACTCACTGAGACAAGTCTTTTACCACCTATATATCTCTTATGACTCCACCAAACCATGTGTTGTTGTTACTCACTGAGACAAGTCTTTTACCACCTATATATCTCTTATGACTCCACCAAACCATGTGTTGTTGTTACTCACTGAGACAAGTCTTTTACCACCTATATATCTCTTATGACTCCACCAAACCATGTGTTGTTGTTACTCACTGAGACTAGTCTTTTACCACCTATATATCTCTTATGACTCCACCAAACCCTGTGTTGTTGTTACTCACTGAGACAAGTCTTTTACCACCTATATATCTCTTATGACTCAACCAAACCATGTGTTGCTGTTACTCACTGAGACAAGTCTTTTACCACCTATATATCTCTTATGACTCCACCAAACCCTGTGTTGTTGTTACTCACTGAGACAAGTCTTTTACCACCTATATATCTCTTATGACTCAACCAAACCATGTGTTGTTGTTACTCACTGAGACAAGTCTTTTACCACCTATATATCTCTTATGACTCAACCAAACCATGTGTTGTTGTTACTCACTGAGACTAGTCTTTTACCACCTATATATCTCTTATGACTCCACCAAACCATGTGTTGTTGTTACTCACTGAGACAAGTCTTTTACCACCTATATATCTCTTATGACTCAACCAAACCCTGTGTTGTTGTTACTCACTGAGACAAGTCTTTTACCACCTATATATCTCTTATGACTCCACCAAACCATGTGTTGCTGTTACTCACTGAGACAAGTCTTTTACCACCTATATATCTCTTATGACTCCACCAAACCCTGTGTTGTTGTTACTCACTGAGACTAGTCTTTTACCACCTATATATCTCTTATGACTCCACCAAACCATGTGTTGTTGTTACTCACTGAGACAAGTCTTTTACCACCTATATATCTCTTATGACTCAACCAAACCCTGTGTTGTTGTTACTCACTGAGACAAGTCTTTTACCACCTATATATCTCTTATGACTCCACCAAACCATGTGTTGCTGTTACTCACTGAGACTAGTCTTTTACCACCTATATATCTCTTATGACTCCACCAAACCATGTGTTGCTGTTACTCACTGAGACTAGTCTTTTACCACCTATATATCTCTTATGACTCAACCAAACCATGTGTTGCTGTTACTCACTGAGACTAGTCTTTTACCACCTATATATCTCTTATGACTCAACCAAACCATGTGTTGCTGTTACTCACTGAGACTAGTCTTTTACCACCTATATATCTCTTATGACTCCACCAAACCCTGTGTTGTTGTTACTCACTGAGACAAGTCTTTTACCACCTATATATCTCTTATGACTCCACCAAACCATGTGTTGTTGTTACTCACTGAGACTAGTCTTTTACCACCTATATATCTCTTATGACTCAACCAAACCATGTGTTGTTGTTACTCACTGAGACTAGTCTTTTACCACCTATATATCTCTTATGACTCAACCAAACCCTGTGTTGTTGTTACTCACTGAGACAAGTCTTTTACCACCTATATATCTCTTATGACTCCACCAAACCATGTGTTGTTGTTACTCACTGAGACTAGTCTTTTACCACCTATATATCTCTTATGACTCCACCAAACCCTGTGTTGTTGTTACTCACTGAGACTAGTCTTTTACCACCTATATATCTCTTATGACTCAACCAAACCATGTGTTGTTGTTACTCACTGAGACAAGTCTTTTACCACCTATATATCTCTTATGACTCCACCAAACCATGTGTTGTTGTTACTCACTGAGACTAGTCTTTTACCACCTATATATCTCTTATGACTCCACCAAACCATGTGTTGTTGTTACTCACTGAGACTAGTCTTTTACCACCTATATATCTCTTATGACTCCACCAAACCATGTGTTGTTGTTACTCACTGAGACAAGTCTTTTACCACCTATATATCTCTTATGACTCAACCAAACCATGTGTTGTTGTTACTCACTGAGACAAGTCTTTTACCACCTATATATCTCTTATGACTCCACCAAACCATGTGTTGTTGTTACTCAAAAGAATAGTCTCACTGAGACTATTCTTTTGAGTAAAATTGTTAAAAGATTTACCTAATTTGGCGTTAATGCTCCTTAGTTGACCCTTAACACAATTTGTTCAAGCCATATTGACTGATTAGAAAACCGGGAGAACATGTCAGCTCAGAAATGGGGTAAATTTACATAGCTTTTAAATCTTCTTCTTTGAAAATATTTGTCTGATTTAATGAAATATTCTTTTGGTAATCGTCTACAATACTTGGTATTTGGATTTGTTAAATATATATCATTCAGATGCTATCAGAAGGAGGGGTAAGTAAGTAAGTAAGTTAGTAAGTAAATCTTTTATTATAGTGACATGTGTATAACAGAACAAACATATAACAAAATATAATAATGGGTAAGCCTATATGTCACAGTTAGTACATTTTACTGTTCCACGTAATAAACACATATATCTACATAAGTAAACGACACTGAGTCGCTCATGTCGTTGGCATGTTTCCTGGTACAAAGAGGACAATGTACTTACCAATTACGTGCCCGAATTCGATTGCATGACCCTCATTATTCTTATACTATATACAATAAATTGTTGTTCACTGTTAAATGGGTGTGTGTTTCATAATAAGTTTCGTTTCGCAACAGCGACTTACACCCTTTCTGGAAAAGAACAGTAACACAATTGCAAAACAAGACAATAGTAATGAAAAGTATCTTACAAATAACTGATTGCATGACTGGAGTTCTTTACAGAAACGAAAGGTAAAGAAAACCCATCATATACATGTAGTATCTCAAATAAACATTGAAGTAAACAAACTAAGCAAAATATAATGATTGAGTGAGTGAATAAATAAATGACCGGACGGACGGACGAACAAATGTATGAATGAATGTATAAATGAATGAATGAATTGTACTGTGAATGTATTGTAATATTTACAACAAAATGTGTCAAAAATAACAATAAGCATGTTGATTTCTCAATGGCTAGAATAAATGGATCTCCGTCTGAAGGAATACGCTTTAACAATATATTTGGACAGTTTTCTGACATGATTTGTCATTAAGTAAGTTACAGCCTGTGCTCTGGTGATAATTGTTTAAAGTCGTCTTTGTCGATAATATCCCCAAATATGTCATATCGTAATCCCCTGTGAATAGCACATACAATCACTAAATGTGTTTCTGTCTCTATTTCTGAACAGTTATAGAATAACAGGTATGAGATTGTACTGGTTCCCCTATATATTGACCTGTGTCTATCCTTAATGGTTTAATTCCACATCTAAGTTGGGCTAGTAAAGAGCGTTCGTTTTTCAATAAATTCAGTTGAATGTAGCGTTCACAAATAAATGTATCTTTAAATAATTTGTATGTTCTTAATTTTGGCGTTTGTTGTACACTTGTAGACCATTCAGCGATAAAATGATGTTTTATATTTTTCTCGGCTAAATCCATCCTAATAATAAGTTTATTTGTGTAATAATCTAAGAAGCCAATCTTTGTCAAAACTTTGTAGAGTCGATATCTGCCATGAGATCTGATCTTAGTTTGTCTATTCTGTACTCCAGTGATTTTCTCAATTTATCTTGGTTTCTCCTTATTTCCTCCACTGCAAATAAAACAAAATCGGGGTAAGTCAAGAATCTAATAATAATTTTCCTTTAATCTGCTTGTTTTCTTTCAATATAATTTAGCAGTAGTGTTTCTAATGGCCCTGTCAAACCAGAACGTTTAAGGCCAACGCCTGAGTAACATGTTGGAAATTCAGACCAGCGTTAGCAACACACTGAGCGCGTTACTCTCATGCTGGGACACGCTGTCTTACGCTGAGGCAAAAATACATTTTTCAACATACCTAAAATTATCAGCGTGTGACTGCACATGCTGGCAACGCTTGAGGGTCGTTACTCACGCGTCAAAAGCGTTAGACGATCGTTACCAACCCGCTACTCACACGCTGGCAACAGGCTGGTACTGTAGTAGCGTGTTGGCTATATACAAACAATCATGTGGTCGTTGCAGTATGCTAGTGCACATTGGAACGCGTTGCTCACATGCTAGGCAGTCGTTCCTCAGTCATCGATTGCGAAAAACTAACGCGTTACTAACGCTGTCTTATGTTATCCTTAAATCAGTGATGTGGTCCTCACACGCGCTGGCATACGCTATGAACCTGTTATCAACGCGTTATGGAAACGCTGAAATCATGTTTCCACTTGACTTTTTAGCTCACCTATGCACGAAGTTCAAGGTGAGCTTTTGTGATCGCTCTACGTCCGTCGTCGTTCTCGTCACCGTCCGTCCGTTCACATTTTCCTACAAACGACTTCTCCTCTTAAACCAATTAACCAAATTCAAAATAATTTTACAGAAATGTTCCTTGGGTGGATCTCTTTCAAATTTGTTCAAAGAATTCTATTCCATGCAGAACTTTGGTTGCCAGGGCAACAAATAAGGGGAAATTAACCAAAACTTAAAAAAATCTTCTTGTCTGAAAGTAGAAGGCCCATGCCTTTGATATTTGGTATGTAGCATCATCTAGTGAACCTCTACCAAGATTGTTCAAATTATAGCTCTGGGGTCAAAAATGATCCCTCCCCGGAGGTCACTTGTTAGCTCACCTGTGCACGAAGTGCTCAAGGTGAGTTATTGTGATCGCCGTCCGTCGGCGTCCGGCGTCCGTTGTCCGTCAACTTTTTGGGATCCATGCAGAATTCTGGTTGCCATGGCAACGAAATGAAAAAAACTAGTGAAAACTTAAAAAATCTTCTTCTCCGAAAGTGTCAGGCCGATTTTCAAATAATTTTGTAGAAATGTTCAAGTGACCCACTTTCAGATTCCTTCAAGCCATGTTGATTGGTCGAAAAACATGGCCGCCAGGGGGGGCGGGGCTATTTTGCCTTATATGGCTATAGTGAAAACTTAAAAAATCTTCTCCTCCGAAAGTGTCGGGCCGATTTTTAAATAATTTTGTAGAAATGTTACTTAAGTGACCCACTATCAGATTCCTTCAAGCCATGTTGATTGGTCGAAAAACATGGCCGCCAGTGGGCAGGGCTATTTTGCCTTATATGGCTATAGTGAAAACTTAAAAAATCTTCTTCTCCCAAACTGGTTGGCAGATTTTCAAATAAATTTGTAGAAATGCTCCTTGGATGACCCTCTATTAGATTCCTTTAAGCCATGTTGATTGGTCAAAAAACATGGCCACCAGAGGGGTGGGGCTATTTTGCCGTATATGGCTATAGTGAAAACTTAAAAAATCTTCTTCTCCGAAAGTGTCAGGCCGATTTTTAAATAATTTTGTAGAAATGTTCCTTAAGTGACCCACTATCAGATTCCCTCAAGCCATCTTGATTGGTAGAAAAACATGGCCGCCAGTGGGCGGGGCTAATTTGCCTTATATGGCTATAGTGAAAACTTAAAAAATCTTCTCCTGAAAGTGTCCGATTTTCAAATAATTTTGTAGAAATGTTCCTAGGTTGACCCTCTATCAGATTCCTTCAAGCCAAGTTGATTGGTCGGAAACTATGGCCGCCAGGGAGGGGTCGGGGCTTATAGGCTAAAGTGAAGAAGAAAAAAAATCAGGTGAGCGATCCAGGGCCATCAAGGCCCTCTTGTTCTGTGAAAGTTCAGCGTTTGCCAGCCTATCAACTATTTCAAACGCGCTACTCACACGTTGGCCTAAAACGTTCTGGTGTGACAGGGCCATTAGGTGATGCTCTGCAAAACTTGCTCAAGCCATGTTGATTGGTTTACACTTTCGCACATATAGACGCTTCCTGATGCTCCTGCGGTAGACAACATTTGAAAACATTGTGGCAAAGGGAGAAATTGCTCATAATAAACAATTTTTTTATCTTTGACACAATGGTTTTAATTCTATTCAATAAATATACTTGAATTTAGAGAGATTTTCTATATTTTTGTCTAGATTCTTCAAAGTCGTCTGCTGCAGATTTGTTGTATGCTGGAAATGGGGTTAAAAAACATGGCCACCAGGGGCTGGGACTTGTTACCCTTGTTCCTTTAATAACTTTATACCTTTGGTTTTTTTACCCTTTCTCTCCTTTTGGCACAATGTTTTCAACTTTTTTCAGTAATTTTACCATCATTTAAAGAGATTTTCTTTGTTTTTGGCTAGATATTTTCAAAGATATTTTCAAAGTTGTCTGCTGCAGATTTGCTGTATGTGGGAAAGGGTTAAAGTCCCTTTTTAAAAAAATGTAGTTTGCTGATATGCTGATTTGTTTACAGTTTCTGGAATCCGCTGTGGTCGAGTGGTTAGCGTCGGGGATTTCGATCCCCAGTCGCGGCACTACGGTCATGGTGGAGTGCCCTTGGGCAAGGCACATTTTCTAGCCTAGTACTGGTTTGTTTACCCAGGGATCATGAATAATTAAATTTAATTGCGCGCTAAATGACCTTGGCTGTCGATGCGCCATAAAACAATATACATTCTGTTTACAGTTTCTACTTTGTGCACTTTCTTTATCACTCTTCATCAAGTTATCCCTGACATTAGCAGTTACACAATTGCTACTTGATCATCACTCAGGTGATCCATTAAGAACTATCTTATCTGTAAGTTCATTTTCTGTTTTATTTCAGCCACTGTTTGTATACTTGCCATTTCAAGCTGTTCATGAACCATTACAAGTTCCAGAACAATATATTAGTCCATATAAACATATACGGGACAAGAATAGGAGGACATTTGCAGGTGCATTTGTATTGTATTTAATTTACAGCCATACATGTCTTCCACAGCCACCAGGGGGGAATCAAAATTTGGCTACAAGTCAAATAAAGATGGACATATTATTATACCCCCAAAAAACAAAGTTTTGGGGGGGTATATAGGAGTCACTGTGTCGGGCAGTCTGTCGGTCTGTCGGTCGGTCGGAAGCCATATTTTGTCCGGCCTATATTTTACAAACCACTGGGTGGAATTCAATAAAATTTTACATGAAGGTTCTTTACCAAGAGGAGATGTGCATATCCTAAAGGGGTTACAATTGCATGATATTTTACAGAGTTATTGCCCTTTTACTTATTAAGTTGTTGGTCATATTTTGTCCGGCCTATTTCTTACAAACCACTGCGTGGAATTCAATAAATTTATCATGAAGCTTCTATACCAAGAGGAGATGTGCATACCCTAAAGGTCTAACAATTGCATGTTATTTTACAGAGTTATGGCCCTTTCACTTATTAAGTTGTTGGTCATATTTTGTCCGAAGCCATATTTTGTCCGGCTTATTTCTTACAAACCACTGGGTGGAATTCAATAAAATTTTACATGAAGCTTCTATACCAAGAGGAGATGTGCATAAGTCTAAAGGTCTTACAATTGCATGTTATTTTACAGAGTTATGGCCCTTTTACTTATTAAGTTGTTGGTCATATTTTGTCCGAAGGCATATTTTGTCCGGCCTATTTCTTACAAACCACTTGGTGGAATTCTATAAAATTTTACATGAAGCTTCTATACTAAGAGGAGATGTGCATACCTTAAAGGTCTTACAATTGCATGTTATTTTACAGAGTTATGGCCCTTTTACTTATTAAGTTGTTGGTCAGTCGGAAGCCATATTTGTCCGGCCTATTTCTTACAAACCACTGGGTGGAATTCAATAAAATTTTACATGAAGCTTCTATACCAAGAGGAGATGTGCATATCATGAAGATTTTACAATTGCATGTTCCTTTACAGAATTATGTCCCTTTTGTTGGTCAGTCGTAAGCCATATTTTGAGTCAAGGTGCTGTTTTGGGGGTATTTATCACCTTCAGTGATATTTCTAGTTTTGGTTAATCTTGAATGTTGGCTGTATAACCCTTTCCCACATACAATAAATCTGTAGCAGATGACTTTGAAAACACTTACATAATAATATAGAAAATATATTATAAAGAAAGAGTAATTATTGAATAGATTTGAAAATATTGTGGCGAAAGGGGAAATTGCTCATTATGAGTCATCTGCTGTATAGGCTTCAGAAAGTGTATATATGTGGGAAAGGGTTAACATAGGTGACCCCTAATGCAAGTTTGACTGCAGTATGTATATAGCCTTAATGCAGAACTAAAGGCTGTCCTTCATCTGCGATCAGTGAAGCATTCAGACTGCATGATCAGAATCACTACTGTTCACCACTTTGTCAATGTGTAATTATGTCTCCCCCATTTCATGAGGGTGACATATTGTTTTTGCCCGTTCTGTCCGTCCTTCCGTCCTTCCGTCTGTCACACTTGTTTCCGCTCAATAACTGAAGAACGCTTGGGTGTAGGAACTTCATACTTGGTATGCAGGTTTGTCATGACCAGTAGCTGACCCCTATTGATTTTGATAACAGAAGGTCAAAGGTCAAGGTCATGGTGACCTTGTGAGGTAAAAAATGGTTTCCGCTCAATAACTGAAGAACACTTTGGCCGAGGAACTCCATACTTGGTATGCAGGTTGGCCATGCCCAGTAGAAGTACCCTATTGATTTTGAGGTCAGTACGTCTAAAGTCAAGGTCACAGTGACCATGAGCTTGAAAGGTCAGTGACAATGAGCTGAAAAATAGTTTTTGCTTGGGCCCAGGAACTTCATACTTGATGTGCAGGTTGGTCACCACTAGCAAATGATCCCTATTAATTTTAAGGTCACTAGGTCAACAGTCAAGTTCACAGTGGTCAAGGTCACATCCGTCACACTTGTTTCCGCTCAATAACTGAAGAACGCTTGGGCCGAGGAACTCCATATTTGGTATGCAGGTTGGCCATGCCCAGTAGAAGACCCTATTGTTCTTGAGGTCAAAGTCAAGGTCACAGATTTTGCTTAATAACTGTAGAATGCTTTGGCCATGGAAGTTAATACTTGGTGTGCAGGTTGGTCACCACAAGTAGATGACCCCTATTGATTTTGAGGTCACTAGCTTAAAGGTCAAGGTCATGGTAACCTTCAGCTGAAAAATGGTTTCCTGCTCAATAACTAAAGAATGCTTATGTCGAGGAACTTCATACGGTTGGTCCTAACCAGTAGATGACCCGTATTGATTTTTTGTTTGATTTTGAGGTCACAAGGTCAAGGTCACAGTAACAATGAGCTGAAACATTGTTTTTGCTTAATAACTGTAGAATGCTTTGGCCATGGAAGTTAATACTTGGTGTGCAGGTTGGTCACCACAAGTAGATGACCCCTATTGATTTTGAGCTTAAAGGTCAAGGTCATGGTAACCTTCAGCTGAAAAATGGTTTCCTCTCAATAACTAAAGAATGCTTATGTTGAAGAACTTCATACCTGGTGTGCAGGTTGGTCCTAACCAGTAAATGACCTTTATTGAATTTGTTTGATTTTGAGGTCACAAGGTCAAATGTCGAAGGTCACGGTAACCTTCAGCTGAAAAAAATGGGTTTTACTCAATAACTCAAGAACGCTTGATGTCAGTAGGTCAAAGGTCAAGGTCACGGTGACCTTGGGCTGAAAAATGGTTTCCGCTCAATAGCTGAAGATTGCTTGGGCCCAGGAACTTCATACTTGGTGTGCAGGTTGGTCACCAGCAGCAAATGATCCCTATTGATTTTGAGGTCACTAGGTCAAAGGCCAAGGTCATGGTAACCTTCAGCTGAAAAATGGTTTCCGCTCAATAACTGAGGATTGTCACTGTTGCTTCATCTCCAGTCCAAAACTACACAATTCATCTCCATCATTTCTTTTCCTCCCCTACGACCACACAAATGGGGAGACAAGCGCTTTTTCAAAAAAGCAATCTCTAGTTAAAGAATCTTTAATCAAAGGGTTTAATGATACTGTGTTAGTTGATGTGGATCTACACTGATCGCAATTGTTCTAATGTTGTGCTGATGTCACAGGCTTTCACAATGTTTGGTATCAAGTATTTTCTGCTGTTGAGTATTTTTATCATTGAGTTAAAATAATATTTGTGAAAAAGTGATTTCCCATTTTTAGCTCCACTGGCTGAAAGCCAGTCGAGCTTATGTCATGGCGAATTGTCCGTCGTGCGTGCGTGCGTGCGTGCGTGCGTGCGTGCGTGCGTTAACTTTTTCCTTTAAACGACTTCTTCTCCCTAACCACTTGGCCAATTTGGTTGAAACTTCATGGGAAGCATCCTCTCAATGTCCTCTACTAAATTCCTTCAAATTTTTTTGATCCATTCAAAATTCTGGTTTCCATGGCAACCGAAAGAAAAAAATAGTGAGAACTTAAAAAATCTTCTTCTCCGAAAGTGTCAGGCCGATTTTCAAATAATTTTGTAGAAATGTTCCTTGGGTGACCCTTTATTAGATTCCTTCAAGAAATTTTGATTGGGCGAAAAACATGGCCGCCAGGGGGCGGGGCTTTTTTGCCTTATATAGCTATAGTGAAAACTTAAATAATCTTCTTCTCAAAAAGTGTTCAGCAGATTTTCAAATAATTATGTAGAAATGTTCCGTGGGTGACCCTCTATCAGATTCCTTCAAGCCATGTTGATTGGTAAAAAAACATGGCCGTCACAGGGCGGGGCTATTTTGCCTATATGGCTAAAGAGCAAACTTAAAAAATCTTCTCCTCCAAAAGTGTCAGGCCGTTTTTCAAATAATTTTGTAGAAATGTTCCTTGTGTGAACCTTAATTAGATTCCTTCAAGAAATGTTGATTGGGCGAAAAACATGGCCGCCAGGGGGCGGGGCTTTTTTGCGTTATATAGCTATAGTGCAAACTTAAAACATCTTCTTCTCCGAAAGTGTTCAGCCGATTTTCAAATAATTTTGTAGAAATGTTCATTGGGTGACCCTCTATCAGATTCCTTCAAGCCATGTTGATTGGTCGAAAAACATGGCCGCCAGAGGGCGGGGCTATTTTGACTTATATGACCATAGTGAAAACTTAAAAAATCTTCTCCTCCGAAAGTGTCAGGCATATTTTCAAATAATTTTGCAGAAACATTCCTTTGGTGACACTCTACAAGATTCCTTTAAGCCATGGTGGTTGGTAAAAAAAATAGCCACCACGGGGCAGGGCTGTTTGGAGATTTTATTTTTGCCTTATGGCCGTGGAGCGATACTGGCCCTCTTGGGCCTCTTGTTTCCACATACAACAAATCTGCAGCAGACAACTTTGAAAACATCCAGGCCAAAATATGGAAAATGAAGGTTTATTTCTTGAAAAGAGTTGAAAACAATGTGGGAAAAGTAGAAAGTGTATTATTAGCAATTAGCAAAGTCATCTGATGCAAATGGCATAAACTTGCGTCTCACACTGCATGTGGTAGGAAAGGGTCAACACATACCTTTAAATAAAGAACTACTTTTATTTAAGGATATTAGCTGCAGGCAATTTTGTCCATACAACTAATTGGACATGGATTAAAGAAAGGTTTTGTCAAAAAAATTGTTATCAATGCAACTATTAGTATTCCAGAGTTATTTAATTTGACAATGATTAACCCTTTCCCACATACAACATATCTGAAGCAGACGGCTTTGAAAACATACCCTCAATAATTTAGAAAATCTTCTTAAATGAAAATTTTATTATTGAATTGGGATGAAACGATCTGGCATGAAATTTTCAAAAAGTGATTTGCTGCAGAGACGTCTGTTTGTTGGAAAAGGTTTAAAGCATTTTATGTCCTTTTTTTTAGTTCCAAAATTATGGTTTATTAAAAGTTGAGCATTTTTGTCTCATCTCTATAACCTCTTGGATATTGTAACGAAACTGAATAATTATCTGTCTTTATGGACTCAAGGCGTGGTGACAAAATTCCACTGAATAGCACAAATAATGTATGGCTTTTTAGATCACCTAGAGCCGAAGGCTCAAGGTGAGCTATTCTGATCACTTTTTGTCCGTCGTCCGTCGTCCGTCGTCCGTCCGTCCGTCCGGCGTTAACTTTTAGCTTTAAACATCATCTCCTCCCAAACTCCAAGGACAATTTCCGTGAAACATCACAGGACTGTTCCTCTGGTTGGCCTCTTTCAAAGTTGTTCAAAGATTTAAATTCCATTGAGAACTTTGGTTGCTGCGGCATCAGAAAGGGCGCAAAATGTCCGAACTTTAAAAATCTTCTCCTCCGAATCCGCCTGTCAGATTCAAATATAATTTGGTAGAAATGTTCCTTGGGTGACCCTCTATAAAAATTGTTCAAGCCATACTGATTGGTCGAAAAACATGGCAGTCAGGCGGCATCAGAAAAGGGGCAAAATGACAAAATTTGGAAATTCCATTTTTATGAAAGTGCTTGTTTGATTTTAAGAAAGTATAATACGAATCTTACTTTAATGATCCTCTATTTAATTTGTTTAAGCCGTTTTGATGGGTTACACAATCATAGCAACCAGGCGTCATCACAAAAGGGGTAAATTGAACTTTTAGCTACAAATGACAACCAACTCCTACCATTCCAATAGACCAATTTCCACAAAACATCACAGGAATGTTCCTTTGGTGGTCCTTTTTCAAATTTGTTCAAAGAATAAAATTCCATTGAGAACTTTGGTTGCTGCGGCATCAGAAAGGGGACAAAATGTCCAAACTTTAAAAATCTTCTGCTCCGAATCTGCCTGTCAGATTCAAATATAATTTGATAGAAATGTTCCTTGGGTGACCCTCT
This sequence comes from Serripes groenlandicus, assembly GCA_031761405.1. Taxonomy (NCBI): domain Eukaryota; kingdom Metazoa; phylum Mollusca; class Bivalvia; order Cardiida; family Cardiidae; genus Serripes; species Serripes groenlandicus. Next base: position 31,245,588 of record JASEVX010000002.1, read on the forward strand.
ATAAAAATTGTTCAAGCCATACTGATTGGTCGAAAAACATGGCAGTCAGGCGGCATCAAAAAAGGGGCAAAATTACAAAATTTGAAAATTCCATTTTTATGAAAGTGTTTGTCTGATTTTAAGAAAATATAATACGAATCTTACTGTAATGATCCTCTATTTAATTTGTTTAAGCCGTTTTGATTGGTTACACGATCATATCAACCAGGCGTCATCACAAAAGGGGTAAATTGAACCTTAGCTACAAATGACAACCAACTGACCTACCATTCCAATGGACCAATTTCCACAAAACATCACAGGAATGTTCCTTTGGTGGTCCTCTTTCAAAATTGTTCAAAGATTTAATTTCCTTTGAGAACTTTGGTTGCTGCGGCATCAGAAAGTGAGAAAAATACCCAAATTTTAAAATACTTTTCCTTCATAATCTGCTTGTGCGATTGCAAGATAATTTGGTAGTAATGTTCCTTAAGTGACACTCTAAATAAACTGTTGAAGCCATATTGATTTTGTTGAAAAACGGGGCAGCAAGGCGGCATCAGGAAAGGTGCAAAATGACAAAAACTTTATAATTCCATTCTTATTAAAGTTCTTGTTAGATTTCAAGATATAAATGGCCTTTACTAATAAGCTGTTTCTTGAGAAGTGTCCACTCCTTGCAGTTTCATTTGCACTCCTTTATCAAATTTTCCCAGATATTTGCAGTTAAATATTTGCTACTAATTTACTATCAATTAGGTGATCGATTTAGGGCCATTTTGGCCCTCTTGTTTAACGGGTTGAGATATGCTGTCCTATGAAATTTCTTCTTAAAATAGCCATCTGCTTCAAAGGCATCATACAATTCTGTTTTAGGGGAAATGTTTTATACTTATCAGCAGCATTGTTATGCATTTTTTAACCTTTCAGGTATGGTAAATTGTATGGATGAAGCCATTAAAAACATTACAGATGCCATGAAAACTAAAGGATTGTGGGATAATACAGTGTTAGTCTTCACTACGGGTAAGTTGTATGGATTAAGCCATTACAATTATAACAGAGGCCATGAAAACTTAACGGATTATGGGATGATACAGAATTAGTCTTTACTACAGGTAAGTTGTACATGTATGGATGTGGCCATTAAACACATAGCAGAGGCCATGAAAACTAAAGGAATGTGGCATAATACAGTGTTATAATTTACTACAGGTAAGGTGTATGGATGTGGCCATTTAAAAAATTTAGCAGAGGCCATGAAAACTAAAATCTTTACTACAATTAAGTTGTTTGGACATAGAACATGAAAACTAAAGGTTGTGAGTTAATGCAGTTTTAGTATTTATTACAGTAAAAATGTATGGATAAGGCCATTAAACATGCAACAGACACCCTGAAAATAAATTAGTGTTAGTTAATGCAGTGTTATTGTTTATTTGTATGAAAGATACCATTAAAAGCATGACAGAGGTCATGCAAATTAAGGGATTGTGGAAAAGTGCAGCAGTTTTAGTATTTACTACAGGTCTGACATGTCTGTCTCGGAAAGTAGTCAAAAGTATATTGAATACATTATTAGCCTGATATGTTATTGTAAATGGCATGTGCTTTGAAGGCATGTGCTTTGAAGGCATGTGAGTCAAACAAGCAATGCAACATCTTGAGAATTAGAAGCATCAATTTGATTCAGGGTTGAAAACAATGAGAAATTGATTACTTTGATAACTTGATGTACTGGCAGCTGACTGGCCCATTTACTCCTTGCGGCATCAGAGAAACTATTTCTGAACATACAAAGTTTCCAAATTAAAAACACAACAGTTTCAGTGACTTGACATTTGGACCTTCAGGATATGCAGGGTGACCAGTAGATTAATAGAAGTGCAACTTCAATACAGATACTAAAACATTGATAGATACAGGAGAAAGTAAGGTCTTCATCAGGGTAAAACTTTTCACCTGATGTGTTTTTTACCCCCATTTTTAGCTCATCTTTTTTTCGAAGTTGGGCTATTGTGATATCCTTGCATCATCTGCATCCTCTTCACAAAACTTTAACCTTACCTCATAACTCAAAAACTGTTCAACATTTTCACATGGAACTCAGTATGCATGTCTGTCCCAAGTCACATAACTCTGGCTTTAAGAATTATTTAGTAATGCCCCTTTTTCGACTTAGAAAAAACCAGGATGAGTGAAAACCAGGATGAGTGTTAGCGTTCGCAATGCGGCGCTCTTATTAAATAAGGTTGGGATATTGCTTTGCCCTTGTCTGTCCGTCCGTCACAAAATATTTTATTGCATATTTCTTCAAAATTATATGAGCCAGAGTCATAAAGCTTGACAGCAATGTTTAGCATGTGAAGTCACAATCATTGGTTTTGTTTGTTGTTTTGCAAAATATTTACCCATAAATTACTTACATAAGAGCCTACAGGACATGCATTCTTGTGTCGCAAATATCTATGAGACTGTATAAGCCAGTCATAAAACTACACAGGAATGTGTACCACCATGAGGGCAGAGTTATGACCCTTGAAAAACTTAAATACCCTACAGGACATGCCTTCTTATGTGGTCAGAGTAATTGCCCTTGTCTTTGGGACAAAGGCTCTAAATGGGGGCATCTGTGACCTATCAACACAATTCTAGATTCTGTTTGCACTGAAGTGTTTTTTCATTCTGATGCAAATTTCAACATAAGTATGTCTAACGGTTAACCCAATGTAATGGGGAGACATGTTGATTTTGCTCACGTTGTCTGTCTGTAACAAATAATGTTGCTTTATAACTTTTGAACCTCTTGAAGAATTTTAAAAATAACTCGCCACACAAGTTCACCATACTCAGATGATGTTCATAGCACATGTTACAATCGTCTTGGTTGAAGGTAAGGTCGCAATTGGATGTTGAAGTACATATGACTATTTCGTGTCTGCTCCATAACTGTTGAAAGATTTTGAAATAAATTGCCACATATGTTCACAATATTGAGACAATTTGCAGCCCGCTGTAACAGCCATTTTTTTTCACGATCAAGATTTCAATTAGATGTCAAAGGTCATATAACTATATTTCATGTCCTCTCAATAACTTTTAACCACTTGAAGAATTTTGAAATAACTGTGTTTTTATAATACTTAGATAATGGTGGCCAAATTTATCAAGGTGGAAACAATTGGCCCTTGAGGGGCTGGAAAACCTCGTTGTGGCAAGGAGGAATCCGGGCAGTTGGATTCGTCCATAGTAATCTTCTGACTAATCAGGCCAAAGGATCAGTGTCACATGACCTGATGCATGTGACAGACTGGTTCCCTACTTTAGTGAATCTTGCTGGTGGAGATTTGAATGGAACCAAACCCTTAGATGGATATGACCAATGGAAAACTATCAAGTCAGTTTATTTCTTCTGTTATGATTAATGATATTTCTATGTTTTTAGCTTGCAGGGCTTGTGTTCCAGAAGAGCTTATTTAGTTACATCATTGTTGGCATCGGCATCATGATTGTCAGTGGCGTTAGCGGAATATTTAAGTTTGGTTGATTAATGTTCAAGCACTTGCCAGACAAGCCATGCTGTCCTGGCAGATCTTGTTGATTTAACTATTGATAGACTAGTGATAGTTGTTTTTGTCAACTTTCATTGGCATTGGAGTTGGCATCAGCATAAGGGTAGTCATTCAACAAACATAGATTTATGAAACGTTTTGCAATTTATTATATATAGTAGGTTCTACGAATACCGTGTTATCACGAATACCAAGGTAAACACAAAACCGGTGTTTTCTTTGTTGCGCGCGCACAACCGGATGCCGTATGATTCCATCAGGAAACCCCGTTATCACGACTTTCAAATGCTACAATATTTTTTTTCAAAAAATCAATATTCTCAGAAATTACGACACATCATGATTGTTACCCATAATAAAAAGAAAATCCTACATGCCCTGACCCCACACCAACAAAATCGTCATTTTTTTTTAGTAGAAAACCTGTTGTTGATTTTTTTTCTTTTACATTTGAACATGTTGTGTATTAACTGCTTATGACATCATAGGAATTTTAAGTCACATGGAAGTTTTCTCGACTATAGAAAACATGGAAGAAATTAAGGACCAAAATTCTAAAACAATTTTTTTTTTTTTGGCCTGTATGTTTGTGGTGGTTATAAATTTTAACATATGCTATTTTTAAACTTCTTAATCATATACTGTGTTACACAAATTAAGGATGTTATTATAAGGACTAAAAAAATAACAAAGAAATGGGTCATTTTTGGAAAATATGATTAAATTGTGGCAATAAGAAAATTTAACAAATTGATTCTGAAAATATCGTGTAAATAAGTTCATAGTTTGGAACAGTTAATAAATTAACATTTAAATTAAATATAATTGTTCTAGTGACAAATATTTTAAAGGATAATCAATTTCACATTAAATCTCACAATCTTGTAAAGAGTTTTTGTAATTACACCGGTGAGTGATTGCCTCCCTTGAATGTCAATTTCAAAATGGGTGCAGATGAACTTGATTTTTGGAGTTTTGTACAGAAGTGAATGATTATTTGGTGTAAGTTAATTAACAAGTACATATAAAGGAACGAGTGACACTGGATATAATTTACAGTTAAGTTTGCTTTATTATTTTTTTTTCAAAAAAAACGTAAGTACACCGATAATAGGGATACCCATCCTAACTGCATTGTTTCCGGTGCAAAAATCAAACATGACGGATTAAAATTCTCTATTTGACTAGGTCGAAAAAAAGTTCCAAATGTAATGTTACATCACTGAAATATGATGTGACGTCATTGAAATATGATATTGCGTCATTCAAAATGCGGTAGTGGGGTGTGATACACAGGCCATTCATGAATTTTAATGTATGTGTTAATTGTGTTATTTCATTATTGAAAATATTATAATTTGAATATTTTTTCTTTATACGTCTTAACAGTAATACTAAGTATATAATAAAAGGAAAATTATTTTGCAATAGCGAGAGATGGCAATGTATCGTCTACTTTAGGCGTGGTCTAATTGACATCTCTATCGACCTACGGTCTTGTGAGATATAAATTGTTCATGCCCCTCATAGACAATACCAAACAGAACTCAGTATCACTATTGCAACATTATATTACCTTTTTATGATTTTGATATCTTTTTATATCTCCAAATATTGTCTTTGGAAGATCCATCAATTTGATGTAACTCAATGAGTTATTCTATAAATATCATTTTGTCAAAATTAAATAAAAAATATTTTTAAATTGTGGTAATCAATTTATTGTACTATGAAAATGTGATGGTTGATATTTTACACTTTATTTTCAGTCAAGTAGACTCAAACCAAAGACAAGATGTTCTTCATAATATTGACCCACTGTTTCCAAAGGTTGGCAAACAGCTTTACAATGACACATTTGATACACGAACAAGGGCCTCACTGAGATCCTTTGATTGGAAAATCATCACAGGAGATCCAGGTATAAGATGGTACCCTGTAACGAATTTAAGTACTACCACATTAACCCTGACCTACATTAAACAAATCTGCAGCAGACAAACTTTATATATTGCCAAGAATATGGAAAATCTCTCTTAAATGAAAATCTAAATATTGAATGGAGTTGAAAAGACTGACAAAAGTCGTCTGCTGCAAACGTGTCAAAATGTGGGACCTAACCTTCACTAGCTCATATATAGATCTGATGACTGCCCCATATTGACCTATACTCCAGCCTCCCATACAGGTCGTCTCAGATTGACCTTTGCATCAGCCTATCAAATTGTCACTTACCATCTTTTGGTATGAAACAAGTAAGATAACCTATATGAATAAATGACATAGAGAAGTGGTGATTGTTGACTGTTCGAATTTTATAACAGTTTGTTGTATTGTGCGATTACATATGACATAAAAAACATGTACTCGTGAGTGTGTATTAGGTCAATTTGAGACGACCCTATATGCAGGGTATTCAGATTCAATATACATGAAGCAAAGTATTTTGGTCTGCTTTTAATGAGATTGGGGTTCTTAAAACAACTCATCTAACATATATATACAGTCCAAGCTGTGTTTAAAGACCACCCATGGGAAGAAAACAATCTGGTCTTTGTTCACAGGTGGTCATTAATTACAGGGTCATTTATGCAGAAAATGAGTAATTGGGAAATTAAAAGTGTGGTTGCTAAAGACAAGGAATTGCTAAATAAAGGGGGTCTTTCATACAGGTTTGATTGTACATGCATACGTTTGAAATATACAACGACATTTTTATTTGTTTGGAACAAACAAATTTAGAGATAGCTAAAGTTCTGAAATCTGTAACAGACAAATTTATCCCTTTCCCACATCCAATGAATCTGTAACAGACAACTTTATCCCTTTCCCACATACAATGAATCTGTAACAGACAACTTTATCCCTTTCCCACATCCAATGAATCTGTAACAGACAACTTTATCCCTTTCCCACATACAATGAATCTGTAACAGACAAATTTATCCCTTTCCCACATCCAATGAATCTGTAACAGACAACTTTATCCCTTTCCCACATCCAATGAATCTGTAACAGACACATTTATCCCTTTCCCACATACAATGAATCTGTAACAGACAACTTTATCCCTTTCCCACATCCAATGAATCTGCAGCGGACGACTTGAAAAACATTTAGTCAAAAATATGGAAGATAGCTTTCATTGAAAGTAAAATTATTGAATGGAGTTTAAAACAATGGGGTAAAAGAAGAAATTGCTCATTATGAGCAATTTCTCCTTTTGATACAATGTTTTCCAAAGCTGTTTGCTGAAGAGGCATCAAAATGGGGCAAAGGGTTAAGAATATCTTAGGAATATCTCTTTTCCTGGCTTGGAGTTTATCCCTTTCCCATGTATAAAGACGAATCTGCAACAGTCAATTTTAAAACTATCTTTGCAAAAGAATACCAAATATAAAAGAACAATTACTAAATAAAATTGAAACCATTGTGGTAGAAGGAGACAATGCTATTAATAGGCCTACTGTAGATGTGTTAAAATGTAACTGCATTTGGGATAGGGTTATATTTGTTTGGACATTGTTCTTGAATTTAAGACACACTATAAGCTACGTTGGCATATTAACATTTGTTTATATGCCAACGTGAAGACCCAGATCATGTTGTGCTTAAGCGCAGTCTCATGACTCTGACTAGAGATCTGCAATGTCTGCCATCCATTTATTGGGCTATATAGGTGTCTTTTAGTAAAGAGTCAAAATAATGATCAGATTGTTGTCTGATCTTAACCCTTTCCCATCTGAATTCAACAAATCTGCAGCTGGCGACCTTGAAAAACATCTTGGTAAAAATATGGAAAGGTACAGGGTTTCTACAAGTCGTCTACTGCAGATATGTTAACATGGGCCTGCATGTGGGAAAGGGTTTAACTAAATTTGAGTCTTACCACGAGAAAACCAACATTGTGGTCTCGGCGTAAAGTATCGACACTCAGCATGCCGCGCAGGCTAACCCGGCCAGACACTTTTCGCCTCCTGTGGATTTTCTGTTTCAGTAATAATTACTCTATACCTCTATACCCCTTAGACGGAATGTGTTCGGCTTAGAAAAGCCAATGCGGATTGTGCAGGCTGATCTGGATCAATACATTACGCAGAGTACATAATGGTGGTTCTCTTGTGGAATGGCTCATTTGTATGTAGGCCCATTTTCATGTGGTGAAGCTCAAATAGAACATCACATATCATTATGTCTCCTCCCTCCGGAGGAGACATATTGCTTTTGCCTGCGCCGTCTGTCTGTCTGTCTGTCCGTCTGTCTGTCTGTCCGTCTGTCTGTCCGTCTGTCTGTCCGTCTGTCTGTCAATGCGTCCACATTTCTTGTCCGGCCTTTATCTCACAACCCCTTGGCCACATTTCTATGAAACTTCACAGGAGTCATCGGTACAACTTCTAGTTGCGCATATTACGAGGGCATTTAATTTGACCTACTTTTGGATGAGTTATTGCCCTTTTTAGCTCACCTGAGCTTTGCTCAAGGTGAGTTATTGTGATCGCCTTTTGTCCGGCGTCCGTCGTCCATCGTGCGTCGTGCGTCAACTTCTTCTCCTCAGTAACCAGTGGGTCAATTGGGATGAAACTTCACAGAAAGCATCCTCTCAATGACCTCACCAGATTTCCTTCAAATTTTTGGGATCCATGCAGAATTCTGGTTTCCATGGCAACGAATTGAAAAAAACTTCAAAATTCTTCTTCTCCCAAACTGGTTGGCAGATTTTCAAATAATTTTGTAGAAATGTTCCTTGGATGACCTTCTATGAGATTCCTTCAAACCATGTTGATTGGTCGAAAAACATGGCCGCCAGGGGGGGGCGGGGCTATTTTGCCTTATATGGCTATAGTGAAAACTTAAAAAATCTTCTCCTCCGAAAGTGTCAGGCCTATTTTCAAATAATTTTGTGGAAATGTTCCTTGGGTGACCCTCTATCAGATTCCTTCAAGCCATGTTGATTGGTCGAAAAACATGGCCGCCAGGGGGGCGGGGCTATTTTGCCTTATATGGCTATAGTGAAAACTTAAAAAATCTTCTCCTCCGAAAGTGTCTGGCCGATTTTCAAATAATTTTGTAGAAATGTTCCTTAAGTGACCCACTATCAGATTCCTTCAAGCCATGTTGATTGGTCGAAAAATATGGCCGCCAGTGGGCGGGGCTATTTTGCCTTATATGGCTATAGTGAAAACTTAAAAAATCTTCTTCTCCCAAACTGGTTGGCAGATTTTCAAATAATTTTGTAGAAATGCTCCTTGGATGACCCTCTATTAGATTCCTTCAAGCCATGTTGATTGGTCAAAAAACATGGCTGTCAGGGGGGCGGGGCTATTTTGCCTTATATGGCTATAGTGAAAACTTGAAAAATCTTCTCCTCCGAAAGTGTCAGACCGATTTTCAAATAATTTTGTAGAAATGTGCCTTGGATGACCCTCTATCAGATTCCTTCAATCCAAGTTGATTGGTCGAAAAACATGGCCGCCAGGGGGTGCGGGGCTATTTTGCCTTATATGGCTATAGTGAAAACTTAAAAAATCTTCTTCTCCCAAACTGGTTGGCAGATTTTCAAATAATTTTGTAGAAATGCTCCTTGGATGACCCTCTATTAGATTCCTTCAAGCCATGTTGATTGGTCAAAAAACATGGCTGTCAGGGGGGCGGGGCTATTTTGCCTTATATGGCTATAGTGAAAACTTGAAAAATCTTCTCCTCCGAAAGTGTCCGGCCGATTTTCAAATAATTTTGTAGAAATGTTCTTTGGATGACCCACTTTCAAATTCCTTCAAGCCATGTTGATTGGTCAAAAAACATGGCCGCCAGTGGGCAGGGCTATTTTGCATTATATGGCTATAGTGAAAACTTAAAAAATCTTCTCCTCCAAAAGTGTCTGGCCGATTTTCAAAAAAAATTGTAGAAATGTTCCTAGGGTGGCCCTCTATCAGATTCCTTCAAGCCAAGTTGATTGGTCGGAAACTATGGCTGCCAGGGGGCGGGCTTATATGGCTTAAGTGAAAAAAAATAAAATCAGGTGAGCGATTCCAGGGCCATCATGGCCCTCTTGTTTTAAATTTGTTTGTCTGTCTGTCTGTCTGTCTGTACGTCCACATTTATTGTCCGGCCTTTTTAGCTCACCTGAGCTTTGCTCAAGGTGAGTTATTGTGATCGCCTTTTGTCCGGCGTCCGGCGTCCGTCGTCCGTCGTCCGTCGTGCGTCGTGCGTCAACTTCTTCTCCTCAGTAACCAGTGGGTCAATTTGGATGAAACTTCACAGAAAGCATCCTCTCATTGACCTCACCAGAATTCCTTCAATTTTTTGGGATCCATGCAAAATTCTGGTTTCCATGGCAACGAAACCGAAAAAACTTCAAAATTCTTCTTCTCCCAAATTGGTTGGCAGATTTTCAAATAATTTTGTAGAAATGTTCCTTGGATGACCCTCTATCAGATTCCTTCAAGCCGTGTTGATTGGTCGAAAAACATGGCCGCCAGGGGGGGCGGGGCTATTTTGCCTTATATGGCTATAGTGAAAACTTAAAAAATCTTCTCCTCCGAAAGTGTAAGGCCGATTTTCAAATAATTTTGTAGAAATGTTCCTTGGGTGACCCTCTATCAGATTCCTTCAAGCCATGTTGATTGGTCGAAAAACATGGCCGCCAGGGGGGGCGGGGCTATTTTGCCTTATATGGCTATAGTGCAAACTTAAAAAATCTTCTTCTCCAAAAGTGTCAGGCCGATTTTCAAATAATTTTGTAGAAATGTTCCTTGGGTAATCTTCTATCAGATTCCTTCAAGCCATGTTGATTGGTCAAAAAACATGGCCGCCAGGGGGCGGGGCTATTTTGCCTTATATGACCAAATTGAAAACTTAAAAAATCTTCAACATCTTCTCCTCAGTAACCAGTGGGTCAATTGGGATGAAACTTCACAGAAAGCATCCTCTCATTGACCTCACCAGAATTCCTTCAAATTTTTGGGATCCATGCAAAATTCTGGTTTCCATGGCAACGAAACCGAAAAAACTTCAAAATTCTTCTTCTCCCAAATTGGTTGGCAGATTTTCAAATAATTTTGTAGAAATGTTTCTTAAGTGACCCTCTATGAGATTCCTTCAAGCCATGTTGATTGGTCGAAAAACATGGCCGCCATGGGGGGGCGGGGCTATTTTGCCTTATATGGCTATAGTGCAAACTTAAAAAATCTTCTTCTCCAAAAGTGTTGGCCCGATTTTCAAATAATTTTGTAGAAATGTTCCTTGGATGACCCACTTTCAGATTCCTTCAAGCCATGTTGATTGGTCAAAAAACATGGCCGCCAGTAGGCAGGGCTATTTTGCATTATATGGCTATAGTGAAAACTTAAAAAACCTTCTCCTCCAAAAGTATCTGGCCGACTTTCAAATAATTTTGTAGAAATGTTCCTAGGGTGACCCTCTATCAGATTCCTTCAAGCCAAGTTGATTGGTCGGAAACTGGCTGCCAGGGGGCGAGGCTTATATAGCTAAAGTGAAAAAAAAATAAAAAATCAGGTGAGCGATTCAAGGGCCATCATGGCCCTCTTGTTCTCACAACCCCTTGGCAACATTTCTATGAAACTTCACAGGAGTCATCGGTACAATGTCTTGTTGCGCATATAATTGGGCATTTAATTTGACCTACTTTTGGATGAGTTATTGCCCTTTTTTAGATCACCAGAGCCGAAGGCTCAGGTGAGCTATTCCTATCACTTTTTGTCCGTCGTCCGTCCGTCGTTAACTTTTAGCTTTAAACATCATCTCCTCCCAAACTCCAAGGACAATTTCCGTGAAACATCACAGGACTGTTCCTCTGGTTGGCCTCTTTCAAAGTTGTTCAAAGATTTAAATTCCATTGAGAACTTTGGTTGCTGCGGCATCAGAAAGGGGGCAAAAGGTCCAAACTTTAAAAATCTTCTCCTCCGAATCTGCCTGTCAGATTCAAATATAATTTAGTAGAAATGTTCATTGGGTGACCCTCTATAAAAATTGTTCAAGCCATACTGATTGGTCAAAAAACATGGCAGTTAGGCGGCATCAAAAAAGGGGCAAAATGACAAAATTTGAAAATTCCATTTTTAGCTCTACTGGCCAAAGGCCAGAAGGGCTTATGTCGTGGCGATTTGTCCGTCGTCCGTGCGTGCGTGCGTGCGTGCGTCCGTGCATCCGTAAACAATTTCTTGTTAACACGATACAGTCTTCACTTTTACTTATACAGTAGTTAGATATCCATGAGAGCTCGGTTCCTTTCGAAAACCAGCCAGATCCGCCCATGCATGACTGGATTATGGCATTTGAAATGGTCAAAATTGCTATAAAAGAGCTTGTTAACACGATACAGTCTTAACTTTTAATTGTATCTCAACCAAACTTATACAGTAGTTAGATATCCATGAGAGCTCGGTTCCTTTCGAAAACCAGCCAGATACGCCCATGCATGACTGGATTATGGCCCTTGAAATGGTCAAAATTGCTATAAAAGAGCTTGTTAACACGATACAGTCTTCACTTTTGATTGTATCTCAACCAAACTTATACAGTAGTTAGATATTCATGAGAGCTCGGTTCCTTTCGAAAACCAGCCAGATCCGCCCATGCATGACTGGATTATGGCCCTTGAAATGGTCAAAATTGCTATAAAAGAGCTTGTTAACACGATACAGTCTTCACATTTGATTGTATCTCAACCAAACTTATACAGTAGTTAGATATCCATGAGAGCTCGGTTCCTTTTGAAAACCAGCCAGATCCGCCCATGCATGACTGGATTATGGCCCTTGAAATGGTCAAAATTGCTATAAAAGAGCTTGTTAACAAGATACAGTCTTCACTTTTGATTGTATCTCAACCAAACTTATACAGTAGTAAGATATCCATGAGAGCTCGGTTCCTTTCGTAAACCAGCCAGATCCGCCCATGCAAGACTGGATTATGGCCCTTGAAATTGTCCAAATTGCTATAATTGAGCATGTGAACACAATAGAGGCTCCATTTACTATCTGATCTTCACCAAACTTAGATAGTAGTTAAATATTGATGAGAGCTTGGTTCCTTTTGAAAACCAACTAGATCCGCCCATGCAAGACTAGATTATGGCCCATGAAATTGTAAAAATTGCTATAATACAGCTTGTGAACACAAAAGAGCCCCCATTTACTATCCAATCTTCACCATACATACATGCTCTGGATTGAAAATGACCAAAGAACCATACCAGTAGAGCATAGGCCCTCATGGGCCTCTTGTTATGCAAATGCTTGTCTGATTTAAAAAAAATATAATATGAATCTTACTGTAATGATCCTCTTTTTAATTTGTTTAAGCCGTTTTGATTGGTTACACAATCATAGCAACCAGGCGTCATCACAAAAGGGGTAAATTGAACTTTTAGCTACAAATGACAACCATCTCCTACCATTCCAATAGACCAATTACCACAAAACATCACAGGAATGTTCCTTTGGTGGTCCTCTTTCAAAATTGTTCAAAGATTAAAATTCCAATGAGAACTTTGGTTGCTGCGGCATCAGAAAGGGGACAAAATGTCCAAACTTTAAAAATCTTCTCCTCCGAATCTGCCTGTCGGATTCAAATATAATTTGGTAGAAATGTTCCTTGGGTGACCCTCTATAAAAATTGTTCAAGCCATACTGATTGGTCAAAAAACATGGCAGTTAGGCGGCATCAGAAAAGGGGCAAAATGACAAAATTTGAAAATTCCATTTTTATGAAAGTGTTTGTCTGATTTTAAGAAAATATAAAATGAATCTTACTGTAATGATCCTCTTTTTAATTTGTTTAAGCCGTTTTGATTGGTTACACAATCATATCAACCAGGCGTCATCACAAAAAGGGTAAATTGAACTTTTAGCTACAAATGACAACCAACTCCTACCATTCCAATAGACCAATTTCCACTAAACATCACAAGAATGTTCCTTTGGTAGTCCTCTTTCAAAATTGTTCAAAGATTTAAATTCCATTGAGAACTTTGGTTGCTGCGGCATCAGAAAGTGAGAAAAATACCCAAATTTTAAAATCCTTTTCCTACATAATCTACTTGTGCGATTGCAAGATAATTTGGTAGAAATGTTTCTTAAGTGACCCTCTAAATAAACTGTTGAAGCCATATTGATTTCGTTGAAAAACAGGGCAGCAAGGCGGCATCAGGAAAGGTGCAAAATGACAAAAACTTTATAATTCCATTCTTATTAAAGTTCTTGTTAGATTTCAAGATATAAATGGCCTTTACTGATAAGCTGTTTCTTGAGAAGTGTCCACTCCTTTCAGTTTCATTTGCACTCCCTGATAAAAATTTCCAGATATTTGCAGTTAAATATTTGCTACTAATTTACTATCAATTAGGTGATCGATTTAGGGCCATCTTGGCCCTCTTGTTTAAATTGCCATTTCATTCTTGTCCGGCCTTCATCTCACAACCCCTTGGCCACATTTCTATGAAACTTCACAGGAGTCATCGGTACAACGTCTAGTTGCGCATATTACGAGGGCGTTTAATTTGACCTAATTTTGGTTGAGTAATTGCCCTTTTTTTAAAATTGCCATTTCATTCTTGTCCGGCCTTCATCTCACAACCCCTTTGCCACATTTCTATGAAACTTCACAGGAGTCATCGGTACAATGTGTTGTTGCGCATATTACGAGGGCGTTTAATTTGACCTACTTTTGGATGAGTTATTGCCCTTTTTTAAAATAAATCACTAACTGACAAAATACAGTCAGCCAGACAAATACCCCTTGGGGGAGACATACGTTTTTCCCAAAAACAACCTCTAGTTATTCATTAATTGTAGGTAATGGCAGTTGGATACCGGAACCGTCTAGCATGATGAATTATGCCGAATCTCAAATTCACCCTCAAACAGTTTCATCAACAAAAAATGTCTGGCTCTTCAATGTGACCGCAGATCCAAATGAGAGGAAAGACATGTCAGACAGTCATCCCGATATTGTCCGAATGATGCTGAGAAAGCTGGATGCATACAGTAAAACAGCAGTTCCCTGTTTTTATCCGCCAATTTATGATAAGAGAGCTGATCCGAAATATCAAGGTGGATTTTGGGGTCCATGGGAATAATAATTGAGTTAGCTCTTTTATGCCTTTTCTTCACAAAAGCTCTCCCATCACTGTTTTCTAGAGTTTGTCTGCTGAAGAAGCATCAACAGATGTATTTATCAGGGAAAACATTGATAAAAGATTACTTATATAGATTATGTATTTCTTCTCACTCATTTTTGCTTCTCCGTGCGATGATCCATGAAAGGGTCCAAGGTAATTAGGTTAAAGACTAGTAAACACAAGTTGAGTTTGACTTTGGTGAAAAAAAAAACAATTTGTAATAGTTATGGCCCGTTTTCAACTTAGAATTTGACCACTGCTTACATGTACCAGTATTTCATATTTTGTAGTCTAAACAAAAATGTTGTCTAATAGTGTAACAATTGCTCTTGCTGGGCAGTTTCTCCTTTACCCACAATGTTTTGAAAAGAAGCCAGCTGCAAATACATCTTAAAGCTTCTGCATGTAGAAAGTGCTAATATTGTTTCTAAATATAGAAGTACTGTTACATTTTATGCAGATATGCATTTCAACCCTTGCCAGGGACCTAGCTACAGTGGAAATATTTTCGGATACTGATGTTAACACTCATGTGGCGTCATTTTTAGCTCGACTTTTCGAAGAAAAGGATAGCTATACTACTCGCCTCGGCTTCGGCTTTGGCGTTTGTGTCACACCTTGGTTAAGGTTTTTGTATCAATTCACTTTCTTGTCAAAACCGTTTCAGATATTGCTTCGAAACTTACAACGCTTATTCACCATCATTACCTCCATCAACAGACAAGAGTACATAACTCTGTCAAGGTTTTTGTAAGAATTATGGACCTTTTTTACTTAAGACTTTTGTTTAAGTTTTTTGAACCAATTCACTTTTTTTCAAAACTATTACAGATATTGCTTTTAAACTTACAAAAGTAATTCACCATCATTATTATTGACAGACAAGAGTTAGAATTTTGGTAAAGTTATTCATAACAAATCAATTTTGTTCAAAACAATTAGAGATATAACTTAAACACTTACAAAAATATTTTTACCATCATACCTTCACCAACAGCCAAGAGTGCATAATTTAGTAATGGTAAGAATTATGACGCTCTTTCGACTTGTATAAAGTACTTTGCTCATAAAGAATATGATAAAGTACCTGGTTATGTTTTCTGTACAACCCAAAAAGTTTTGTTTTATTGGCAAGCACAAAAAAGTCGAGCACGCTGTCCTCCAACAGCTCTTGTTCATCTAATTATCATGATTTTGTCTGACCATTTGTCTTTATCAAGTCTAGGTCACATTTTGAAACAGGATCAATTCTGGTCAAAGACTAGGTCACCAGATTAAAATTTAAATAAAAACTTGTAACACTCCAGACCTCGCAATTTAAATTCAATCTAAGACCAATCTTTAGCATCAAAGTTTGATCAAGTATGAAACAGATAGACGTTTGGTCAAATACTAGGTAACTTGGTCAACTTTAAGAAGCATCTTATTATTTTATGATCAATTTGTGTCAAAGACAACGTCACAAGGATGAATCTTAGAAAAACCTTTCGACCTCGTTCGACTGCATATTTTATCAGAACTTCTTGCCAGAGAGTTTGTTTCTCTATAACATTGGGTCAGTTTTGAAACTTGGTCGTAAGATAAAGGGTCACATGGTCAAAACTGGGCGAGTGACTCAGGGCCATTATGGCCCTCTTGTTTCTTTTTTATTGTGTTAAGTTATCATTTTCAATAATGCTTATGTAACTTAATTTTAGGTAGCCCTTTGTTACTTTTCTTGTGGTTCTGCTTTATTTCTCATGCTGCAAGGGGGTAGGCAGATAGCTTGTGACTTTTAGATGTGGAAGATACAATAACTATAACTCTATCATTAATTTTATATTATCACATCCTTATTGTATGGTCATTCTCTCGCAAAGTATCAACAGTATCATGTAAACCATGCTTGTCAGATAGTTGGTGACCTGAAAAAGTACTATGAGCAAGAACAGTAACTTACTTATGACTATTTTGGATTTGTTTCCCCTTATTACATTTTCAAGTCCTGCCATTTGCTGTATTGTTCTACAAGGTATCAAATTAAAACTTGGTATACCTATAGATTGTGACCTGTAAATGAGAATTGAATGAGAACCAAAACAAGTTTAATTCCAATTATGTAGTTTAATTTTATTTAGTTGAATCTCAATTTTCCAGTGTTTATAGTTGTTATTACTATGTTGAAAATAATACTTTTGTATCAAAATAATAATTAAAATTGTTTGAGCTTTCTTCTTTATAGTTGTTGACTTATTCTCTTTCGATCTCTGAATCTGCTTGTCTGATTCGAAGTTCAAAACGTAAAGTATAAAGGCAATTTCTTGGCCCCATTAAAAATGTTAATGACATTTTTTCACTCAACCACTTCGATCATAATTGTTAACTCTGATAAACAAAAGAATTAAGTGATTCTGTGTATGGTTGTCTAGCAAAAGACTTGCAAATTAAAGACATTTTAGAAATATACAGTGGTGTACGCCACTACATAATCTGTTTACTTGTAATCTGATCTCGGGTAGGATTTAACGACATCTGGGACAAATAATGACATTTTAGGCATATATACATCAGGCGAGGGCTTTACTCATTCTATTAAATATTGATTGATTGTTTGGTGTTTAAAGCCACTTAAAAAAGAAGTAAGTTATATCACAGCGTTACCAGTACTATTGGTCCATTTATCCTAACACCAGCCAGACAGTCGTAATTCTAACCACGCAAGCCTGAGCGCCAAGGAGTGAAGCCATTACTGCCATTTTTGAAGTCTTTGGTATGACTAGGTCGGGGGTCGAACCCGCGACCTCCCTAACCCAAGGCGGACGATCTACCATTCTGTTCAATAAAATGTCGTTATGATTTTCAGCTCCTCTGGATGAAAGCAAGTCGAGCTTATGTCATGGCGAACTGTCGGTATTGCATCAAGTGTGTTCATTCTTTTATTATGTCTCCCCCCATACATGGGGGTGACATATTGTTTTTGCCCGTTCCGTCCGTCCTTCCATCTGTCACATGCAGGTTTGTCGTGACCAGCAGCTGACCCCTATTGATTTTGATAACAAAAGGTCAAAGGTCTTGAGGTAAAAAATGGTTTACGCTCAATAACTGAAGAACGCTTTGGCCAAGGAACTCCATACTTGGTATGCAGGTTTGCCATGCCCAGTAGAAGACCCCTATTGATTTTGAGATCAGTACATCTAAAGTCAAGGTCACAGTGACCTTGAGCTAAAAGGTCACAGTGACAATGAGCTGAAAAATTGTTTTTGCTTGAGCCCGGGAACTTCATACTTGGTGTGCAGGTTGGTCACCACCAGCAAATGACCCCTATTAATTTTAAGGTCATTAGGTCACAGTAGTCAAGTCACGTCTGTCACACTTGTTTCCCCTCAATAACTGAAGAACGCTTGGGCGTAGGAACTTCATATTTGGTATGCAGGTTGGTCATGACTAGGAGATGACCCCTATTGATTTTGATGTCAGAAGGTCAAAGGTCATGATGACTTTGTGAGGTAAAATATGGTTTACGCTCAATAACTGAAGAACGCTTGGGCCGAGGAATTCCATAGTGGTCAAGTCACGTCCGTCACACTTGTTTCCGCTCAATAACTGAAGAACGCTTGGGCGTAGGAACTTCATATTTAGTATGCAGGTTGGTCATGACTAGGAGATGACCCCTATTGATTTTGATGTCAGAAGGTCAAAGGTCAAGGTCATGGTGACCTTGTGAGGTAAAAAATGGTTTACGCTCAATAACTGAAGAACGCTTGGGCCGAGGAACTTCATACATGGTATGCAGGTTGGCCTGCCCAGTAGAAGACCCCTATTGATTTTGTTTGATTTTGAGGTCAAGGTCACAGTGACAATGAGCTGAAAAATTGTTTTTGCTTAATAACTGTAGAATGCTTTGGCCATGGAAGTTAATACATGGTGTGCAGGTTGGTCATCGCCAGCAAATGACCCCTATTGATTTTGAGGTCACTATGTTAAAGGTCAAGGTCATGGTTACCTTCAGCTGAAAAATGGTTTCCGCTCAATAACTAAAGAATGCTTATGTCGAGGAACTTCATACTGGTGTGCAGGTTGGTCTTAACCAGTAGATGACCCTCATTGGTTTTTTGTTTGATTTTGAGGTCACAATGTCAAAGGTCAAGGTCACAGTAACAATGAGCTGAAACATTGTTTTCGCTTAATAACTGTAGAATGCTTTGGCCATGGAAGTAAATACTCGGTGTGCAGGTTGGTCACCACCAGTAGATGACCCCTATTGATTTTGAGGACACGAGCTCAAAGGTCAAGGTCATGGTAACCTTCAGCGGAAAAATGGTTTCTGCTCAATAACTAAAGAATGCTTATGTCGAGGAACTTCATACCTGGTGTGCAGGATGGTCTTAAGCAGTAGATGACCGTTATTGAATTTGTTTGATTTTGAGGTCACAAGGTCAAATGTCAAGGTCACAGTAACCTTCAGCTGAAAAATGTTTTTTACTCAATAACGCTTATGCCCAGGAACTTCATACTTCGTGTGCAGGTTGGTCCTAACCTGTAGATGACCCCTGATGTCTGTAGGTCAAAGGTCAAGGTCCCGGTGACCTTGGGCTGAAATATGGTTTCCGCTCAATAATTGAAGATTGCTTGGGCCCAGGAACTTCATGCTTGGTGTGCAGGTTGGTCACCACCAGCAAATGACCCCTATTGATTTTGAGGTCACTAGGTCAAAGGCCAAGATCATGGTAACCTTGTCAAGTTGTCATTTCTTTTCCTCCCCGCAATTTCTAATTTCTAATTTTATTTACAGTGATTTTCTTATGTTTTCTAAGTCGTCCGTTGTAGACTTGTTGGAGTCACAGTACGGTCGCCGTTTACAAACAAAACTGACATTGAGGTCAAACATGGTTCAGGGATCGAGTGCTTCACTTGTTGGAATTATTTTGACTCATTTAATGCAATGGATTTTGCGTTATTCGGTCGCACCAATCAAATCAGTGTGATGCAGATGTTAACCAATCAAAATATTCTATTTTTTTTTATACATATGTTTTTTCGAAGTTTAGACACGCAATAATAGTATTCTTATTGATTTTGATTGGGGGTTATATAGGCCTAGGCCGAATCCGCCCGATACCCTCTCGCAGATGTAGACACGGTTAATTGCGGCTTTTAAAGTGACCGTTTAGAGCCGGTGACCTCCCGCACAATACTTATATCAATTCATTACAAGAGAAAGTTGATGCAAGGCATCAATGTCGCCGGAAAAGACTGCATTGATTTATTTATGTATTCTTGACTTTCCTTAGTCTATTCAAACATTGGTAACGTTGAAATGAAAACATTTACTTATAAATTTTATATTCACCTATACATTAGGGTATCTATAAAAAATTAACGAAATGTGTACACATTTATCTTGGCTTAAATTTAATTTTGCTGTTGTTACTTATTTAAATAATAGTATTCATTCATATAATTTCAATGTTTGTCAATCTTATTCGAATCACAAGGTAAATATCCTGTTATTGCTTTAAAGGGAGGTAATTTGAAGAAAACAAAAGTCTTCAAAAGGAGAAATATATCAGCATTACCGTCTACAGTTTAAATTGTTCTATTGTTTGTGGATTTAAAAATGTTCTTTTTTTCTTATTTCTACATGTACAACGAAATATTGCGGCTTCTCTTTGACGCTTTGCGTCAAACATTCGTCTTGTACTTGTCTAAAATAAAATAATATCACTCGCTTTTTCATATCGAAATGCGCATGCGCGAAAATCGATGTTAAAGGTCACGAACCTACACAACCAATCTCATTAAAATCAGACCAAAAAACTTCTACCGCGTACGTACGTATATTCATTAAAATCAGACCAAAAAACTTCTACCGCGTACGTACGTATATTGGATCTGACTACAGGTCATATTAGGTCGTCTCAAATTGACCCAACTCATTTAAATAATCATAAGCCGGTGCTCGTTTTTTTGTCCAATGAAATCGCACGATACAACAAACGCTCGGTTTCTGCTTCAAAATGGCTGCGTCTATAGAAACGATCGAGAATGTTTTACAACAATTCAAAGTACAGCAGTTTAAACCCGCACAAAAGAAGATTTTTGAAAGTATTTGGTTCGGGAAAGATTGCATTGCAGTTTTGCCAACAGGATATGGAAAATCTTTACCATACCAGACCATTATTTCTGCGAAAACCCTTGAGCATCAGTCATATGGGAAAATAATCGTTTGTTGCCCATTGGTGTCATTGATGGAAGATCAAGTTCATCGGATCAGATTATCAACAGATTTAAAGGCGATTTACAAAGGTAAAGTGCAAACAAATTGAACTATTTTTGTGACATTAATTTTATTTTTATGCCCCGGCATACGAAGTATGAGGGGCATATAGTTTTCCGGTCTGTTAGTCCGTCCGTCCGTCCGTTCGTCCGTCCCGCTCAGGTTAAAGTTTTTGGTCAAGTTAGATTTTAGTGAACCTGATGTCCTATCATTATGAAACTTCACACAAATGACAATCAACATATATCATTGTTTAAAAAATTGTATCAATTTGAGGTTGGACCAACTGTTTGTCCGTCTGTTCGTCTGTCTGTTCGTCCATTCCATTCTCAGGTTAAAGTTTTTGGTCAAGTTAGATTTTAGTGAACCTGATGTTTTAAAATATAGTTAACAACCGGGGCATCCGTGTTCCATGGACACATTTTCTTGTTTATCATCTTTTCATTTATTTTGCCTGTGAAGAATATTGAACAATATTGGTTATAAGAAATTCATTCCATGTTATTTTGGCTGTCACATGTGTGTCCTCATTGCAAAAAACGAATAAGCAAATGATTTTTTAAAACAATCAAGATGAGGTTAAAATGATTTCAAGTTAAAGATTAACAATCTATGCATAGAAGAAATACATTGAACAAACAAAGACGTATAGCCCCAGGTGCAAATAAACATTCTGACACAGACTGTTAACATGAAATGGCCTTTCCTAAGGTGAGAACTTGTGGCCAGACCCTTCTGCCTCTATATAAATGTTAAACTATGTACAAATATGTATGTTTGTGAACACTTAATGTTATTTTGATAATAAAATATGGTCAAACTGTTAACATTTACCCACCTATAGATACATTTTGTCTCATCTGTAACAGACAGCTTTTAAAACTAAAAGGATCAATTTCTCCTTTTCCACAATGTTTTCTACTTGATTTCAGTAATAATACCTTTATTTCTACAGTTTTTCAACATTTTGAGTAGATTATTTCAAAGGGAACAGACCCAACCCTTTTAAACATACACATGCTTTCAGACACCTATACACTGTCATTCAACATTTGAGTTGAGTCAATGGCTCAGAAGAAAATGGCCTTTGCGACATTTTTCCCCCTTTTTCCCGATCACCTATAACCACAAATATAAAAGAAATTCCCAACAGGAAATAACTTTTTACCTGTTAAGCTTTTACATCCTACATAGAGAAGTGTTGGTTTAAAAATTCAATAGTGGCTGTGTGTGTGTGTGTACACAATATCTTTACGGTACCTTCAACTCAATGGTTGTATGTATGCAAATGGTTGTAACTACATCTCGAACAATTTGCAGTTACAACCGTCTTTCATCAAGCCCTCAAACTGTTTGTTGCATGTAAAATAAAGCCCGAGGAGATTGATAGATTAGCGATTTACGCAATCAGTTTATATAAATAAACCTGTTTTTATTCACATGAGTTATATATATATGCAATTGCTCTCTTATTATTTAATTGCAGTTGATTGTAGCAAGGTGGAATGTAGTAAGTCTCTCATGTTGATATTTATCCCGTTTAATAAAATAAAAACTCATCCAAATACTGCTTTACTAATTACTTGAATACTTTCCATTTATTTCAGGTCAAAGTGTTGATACTGATGAACAATTAAAAAATGGTGATTTTGATATCATGTTTGCTTCCCCTGAAACTTTAGTTGGGGACAAGAATTGGAGATTGATTATCCAACAGTACAATGTATCCCTTCTGGTGATTGATGAATTCCACACTGTAGCTGAATGGTGAGTACGAGCTGTATTAAACCTTTCCCAAATGTATACAACCTACATGTATCTGCAGTATATGACTTTGCAAACATCAAAGTAGACTGGCAAAACATATTTAAAAATGAAGGGATAACCTTTGTTAATACAGGAGTTTTGAGTTTGAACCCCAGCTTGTCAACTATCTTTCTAAAGTTTGACTTATGTCAATAAAATAAGTATTCTATGTCTTACATAGATGGGCTAATTGCCTATGTGAAAACTCAGTCAGTTATTTGGAAGGTATTTTGTGTACTTACTCTCTAACCTTTTATTATCCTCAAGGGGAGTTGCATGATCTCAAAGTGGAAGATTGGTGTTTGAAGTGCAAGATTTTTAGAGGGATGAGTTAAATAGTAGAAGTTTTGACAAAAGATTGGGAATTAAGAAAACTATTCAGGAGACAGTGTTTCAAAAGGAAAAGATTAAAAACAACTCATTTTTAGAATGTTTTCTATTCAATATAATATTTTCAACTGTATGTTAGCATTTAAATATTGCATGTACCTTTAAAAAGGACAGGTGTATGCAAGGGTACCTATAACACTTTCCCTCATATACAAGCTTTCTGACGCTTCTGCAGCAGACAGCTTTTTTCAAAATATAGTGACAAAAGAAGAAATTGCACAAAATGTGAAATTTCTCCTTTTGCAACAATGTTTTTATCTTTTAGTCATAGGTTAGCCCTTCAATTATAAAGATTAGCTATCTTTTGACAATATATGTTCACAGTCGTCTGCTGAAAAATTGTCGTATGAGGGAAAGGGTTAAGGAAAATAGCTAGTGTGTTATGGCTTCAAATCGCACCATTAAGTTCACCCTTTTTCTCATCATTGTGAGTAATTTGCTGTTTACCAAAATTTTAACAAAATGATTCATTTCAAAATTTATCTTTCAGGGGTGAAGATGAAAGGGGAAAAGCAGCCTTCAGAAAGTGGTTTTCCCACATTGGGGAGCTTAGAACATTATGTCCAAATGCATCTCTTCTTGCATTGAGTGCTACATGCCTAAAAAAAGATTACAAACATGTGATGAAGGTATTACAAATGAAGGACAATGCACTTGTTATTAGAGTATCGCCTAATAAAACCAACATTAAATTTGTTGTTAAAAAAATGAAAAATTTGGAAGAGTCTTTCTATAGTTTAGTGGAAGCTTTGTATAAAAAGCAAATAGGAAGAGTCATATCATACTGTTCTTCAATTAAAGAAGTATCCGATGTTTATAATTATTTAACAAATGAGTACACTGATTGTGATGTGTGTATTGAGATGTACCATTCAGAAACAACTGAAGCTACCCAAAAAAAAGTTGGATCCATTTTTCGTGACCCAAAACAAAAATTTATAATTATTGCGACCAGTGCACTTGGAATGGGGCTAGATATTGTAAATTGTGACTCAGTTATATTGTATGGTATTCCAAAGAGTATTGTTGACTTATTTCAACAGGTTGGAAGAGTTGGAAGAAATGGTCTTAAGGCCGTAGCTATATTGATTTTCAAGTCAAGTCACCTAAGTTCTGCCTCAGAACATGTTAAACATGTTTATACTACAAAGAAATGTCGTCGACAAGAAGCATTGTCTTTATTTCTTACAAAATCTGAACTTTCACAGCTTGCTCTGACAGGTAATGTTCATAGTTGCTGTGATGTCTGTGAACTATCATGCAATTGTGGTAATTGCCAAAAGTTGCCGTTTGAAAACATCTTTCTAGATAACGAGGCCAGCAATGAAGAACCCAGTGAAGAAGTTGAATCCAACTCTGATACAGAATCATATACATCTTCTGATACTGATGAGTAATTTATCTTTTTACCACACTATTTTCAAATTTCACAGTGTATGTACAACCTCATGCTATGAGACAGGAATTGTATAAAACCTGATCAGTATTCAAGTTATTTATAGGCTAATCTTTTTGCTGATTTCTCTTGGTTGGAAAAATGCTGAAACTATTTCACATTACATAAAGGGAAAAAGAATTGATCTACAAGGGAAAACATCATTTGAGAATTTAATCATTCCATATTTGTCGAAATATTATTCCAATAAATAAATAATTACAAAGGGTTGGAATACAAGGAAACCAACCTTTAAGTCTTTGTAACAAAAGTTAATAAAGATCTCCCTGCTCATGTTAGTTACATAATCAATATTTTTCAGAAATTAAATGAAAACTTTTATTGACTAAAAGTGCAGATCCAGATTTGATTAGATGACATGCGTAGGTTGATCTAAGGTGACACTTTTTGTAAATTCCTTAATGGTTGGTTTACCTTGACCAGAGCTTTGCAACTAAATTGATCACATTTTTAATTGAGTAAATCTTCAGAAGAAAAGTTTTGAAAAAAATGTATAAAAACAGCTTTGCAACTAAATTGATCACATTTTTAATTGAGTAAATCTTCAGAAGAAAAGTTTTGAAAAAAATGTATAAAAATAGAAATTTCAATTTAATATGACTTTAACAAATTGTTTTACGAAAGCAGTAAAACCTTTGCATGAAATAGACCAGTCTTCCGGCAAGCTGTGTAAACCAAGATCAACCAGTTAGCTACAGCATTTAAAAACATAGACCGTGTTTTAGACTCTGTTAGCTACAGCATGATAAAACATAGACTGTGTTTTAGACTAATATAAATTGATACATGTATATGTTAACCCTTTCCCTCAAATAGACACTTTCTGACACCTCTGCAGCAGACCTCTTTTTGAAAACATAGTGAGAAGAAAAGAAATTGCACAAAACGTGTAATTTCTCCTTTTGCCACAATGATTTACACTTTTAGTCATAGGTTATCTATTCAATAATGTGGATTTTCTATTTTTGACAAAATATGTTCAAAATCGTCTGCTACAGAATATTTGTATGAGGGAAAGGGTTACAACAAAATGAACATATGTGTAAGCTTATCTTTATCATAAGTAACCAGTCATGTGTCAAATTAACCCTTTTTCTCTTATAAGTAATGCAATTTGACACATCTCCAGCAGATGACTCTTGAGAACATTGTGTCAAAAGAAGAAATTGCTCATGGTGTTTTCCATTGAATATTTATAGATGTTAACAAAGTCTTCTGCTGCATATTTGTTGTATGTGGGAAAGGGTTAATATATCCATTAAATAAGCAAAAGACCATTGTTAGTTGTTATGCAAAACCTCTAAAATATGATATTATAATTTTTTAATCAAGTTTGAAATATTGTTGAAAAAGAAGGAATTGTTCAAAATGAAATATTTTCCTTTTTACAGTATGTTTTCGAAACTTATCTGCTGCAGATGTTTCCAAAATGTCTTCCAAAGGTAAAAGGATGTAAGCTTGAAATGTGTTTTCATTTAAGGAATGGAGAGCGTTTTTTTCGTGTTCATGGGGGTATGAACAAAAAAACCTGATCACTCACTATGAAATCGCGAAGCGGTTTCATAGACTGTGTGATCAGGGTTTTTTGTTCATACCCCCATGAACATGGAAAAAAAGCTCTCCATTCCTTATATTTTAGCATTAATATGGCTATTACAGTGAGTAATAAAACATAATAGTATTTAACAACATTATTTTCCATAATATAGCACGTCAAACATTGGTACTATTTTTTAAAGGTGTCCAATTTGGCGCCAAAGTAATAACGTTATGACGTCACTTTCTTAGTATTCGGTCGCTTTTTCTAAGAATCCAAGATTAATTTTGTTTATGAGGTTATGAACAAAATATTTCAGCCAATCACAGACAAGCAAAAGTGATGAACACAAAAAAAACTAAAATATATGGTAATCAGCACAACATGTTCATGATAATCATCCATGATTTTCTTAAGATTATAGTTAGATGTGAATGTAACCTTACTAAGTGTGTTTATGAATCATTTTGAAAGTGAATCAATCTTAAGAAGACAAGTTTTAAAAATATACATGTACAAAAGTTATATTTTAATTCAATCTTAGTAAAATTTGACCTACATCTAGAAAGAAGTATCTTGGTCTGATTTGAATGTGATTGACTGTTTCACTTGAATTCACATAGATGGCTATTCAGTATTGAAGAAATTGTGGCAAAAATAAAAGTTGTCTATGCTGAACACTATCTACTTTTGCCGCAATGTTTTCATACATACATCTTAAGCAGAAGACTTCGAAAACCTCTTGTCAATGTCAATGGAAAATCACTTTAGATGAAAGTTAAATTGATTGATTGATTGATTCACTATTTCGTGTTTAACACTGTTTTTAGCTTACCTATGCACGGAGTGCAAGGTGAGCTTTTGTGATCACTCATCGTCGTCTGTCCGTCTGTTAACAATTTCCTACAAATGACTTCTCTTACTAAACCAATGGACAGATTTCAAAATAACTTCACAGATATGGTCCTTAGGTGGTCCTCTTTCAAAATTGTTCAAAGAATTTATTTCCAAGTAGATCTTTAGTTGCTGCAGCATCAGCAAAGGGCAGCAACCAAAGTGACCAAAACTTAACAAACATTCTTGTCCAAAAGTACTTGCTCTATTTAAAAATGATTTTGCACAAATGTTCCTTTGGGTACCCCCTACCAAGATTGTTTGAATATGTCCGATCCGTTGAAAAACATGGCTGCCAGGGGGCGGAGGTTATTTTCCTTATATGTGCATTGTTAAAACTTCAAAAATCTTCTTGTCCAAAAGTACTGGCCCGATTTGAAAATTATTTTGCACAAATGCTCCTTTGGGAACCCTCTACCAAAGTTGTTCAAATATCTAGATCTGTTAAAAAACATGGCCGCCAAGGGGCGGAGCTTATTTCTCTTATATGTGCATTTCAAGCTAGATATGAGGATCCTTCAAACGGCAATAGGGAGTTAAAGATCTATGTCTGTGTATCAATGTGGCTAGTCCAGATATAGTGTTTGAATATGGATTACGGCAAACATTTTTGCATTTTACTTTCCTAGTTTGATTTTGGAATACTTCTAATTTGAATAGATCTTTTGCTACTTTGTGCACATCATCTTTGTATGAAGGCAGGTGGTGAAAACCTTTACTTTTTCTAAATTCACTGATTTCATCTACATACTTTACTGCTTGAGATAATATAGGATACTCGCGTGAATGCTCAATGATACTGTCTTTCGTTTTATATCCTGAACACGACAGTTTAGAATCCCTATTTAGCATCTCAACATATTCATCCAATGCAATATTATTGTTTACGCCACCCTGTATATTCACAAAGCGGTTAGCTATAAGGCGCTCTCTTTGTGAGTTGGAAAGAACTTCTTCAGTCAACGAACTTAACTGGATTGATCCAATTGCATATTTAATTTTATGTGTCTTATTGTATATTGGCAACTCATATTTTGCAGATCGAACACACCTTTCACCGTCTCCCATATCTACAGCTGTATCTAAATTCTTGTGTAGAATTGTCAATTTAAAAACCATTAACATATAGTCCTGAAGTTCGTCCTTACTTGTGATATTTTCTTTAGAATTACTCTGACAGTCATTATAGCTGTGAGCTTTTATTTCATGCGTTTTTAGACTGGCCACATATGCATATGTTCTTTCACAGAAATGACATTTATAGCGTCCATTTTCCAAATTTGAGATCCAATAGTTCTCTGGATTTTCAATGTCATCTATAACTTCATGCAAGGATGAACATATATCGGTTGAGTCTTCAAAAAACCATTTTTTTACAATACATGTGCAAACTCCATTCAACCATTCTAATTTCTCTATATTTGTCATTTCTGTGAAATCATCTGGGAACGGCACATTTGGGAAGTTTTCTGACTTTTCTGGAATTGTGTCAATACCAAAATGATTCAAAAACATACTTAATATTATGGCTTCCAATACTGCATAATACAGCATTTTATATGCTCTATATTCATTTTTAACATTTCCCTTTACATTCCTGTAATTTAGCATGTTTCTGTAGAAGGGAACTGACCCTTTATCGGCTGCATTTTCAACACCATATGTCAATTTTGTAATAGCCTGAAAAATCAACAAAAAAAGATAAGCAATCAAATTTCATATATATTTTTATATGTATACTTCAATTTTTAATACAGATTAGAAATGACACACTACTTTTGTTTTCATTTACTTAAGAGATTTTTTAATGCACACACACTATATATTTTAAGATTTGATACATTATTGCTCAGTTAATAACAATAAGTTTTCCAATCAAGAGTTGTGAATTTGATCTCTTGCTTAGATTTCATTAGTTCTGATGTTTGAGGAAAGTGAACAAGTGAATGTAAATTATTTATATATATATTGAAGTCAATCTCATTTAAACCTGATCTTTTTAAACTCCCAGAAGTTTGTTTGGTCAAATTTTAACCCTTTCTCTCATAAGACAATTTTGCAGTAGACGACTTTGAACATATTTTGTCAAAAAATGGAAAATCTCTTTAATTGAATGGATGACCTATGACTTAAAGTTGAAAACATTGTGGCAAAAGGAGAAATTGCCCTATTTGTGCAATTTATTCTTTTGTCACTATGTTCCCAAAAAGCCTTCTGTTGCAGAGGCATCAGAACACATTCATATGAGGGAAAGGGTAAATGAGATTGTATTGAAGTATACCTCGAGAAAATTCATCAGCCTGTGGAAATCTTCCATTTTCGATATAAACCCTTCCAAGCGTTCACGAGGACTCTCATTATTTTTCATGGCCATTTGTGCACACTGAACTCTTTCATCTGTCAATCTATCACCTGTATAAAAAAAAAGCAATATTATATCAAGTTTCATTTTGAAAAAGATGCAATTTCTCCTTTTGCCACATTGTTTTCCACTAATTGTCATAATTTTGTCATCCATTCAAATAGGGAGATTTTCCATTTTTTGACAAAATATGTTCAAAGTTGTCTGCTGCAGAATTGTTGTATGATGGAAAGGGTTAATAAGATGACTGTGTAACTGTATTGTTCAACAGCTTGGTAACTTAACCCTTTACCTCATATAGACGCTTTCTGATTCCTCTGAAGCTGATGGCTTTTTGAAAACATTGTGAAAAAGAAGAAATTGCACAAACATGCAATTTCTCCTTTTGCCACAATGTTTTCCCCTTTTAGTCACAAGTTATCCATTCAATTATAGAGATTTCCATATTTTGACAAAAACTGTTCAAAATCCTCTGCTGCAGAATTGTCGTATGAGGGAAAGGGTTAACCCTTTCCCTCATATAGAAGCTTTATGATGCCTCTGCAGCAGACCGCTTTTTGAAAACATTGTGACAAAAGAAGAAATTGCACAAAACGTGCAATTTCTCCTTTTGCCACAATGTTTTCCACTTTTTGTCATAGATTATCCATTAAATTATAGAGATTTTCTATGTTTTGTCAAAGAATGATCAAAGTCGTCTGCTGCAGAATTGTCTTATGAGGGAAAGGGTTAAGATGAGTATAAGATCAGCAGATTTAAGCTGTGTTATTTGTGCTCTATAAATTTAGATTGAAAACCAGTGCTAAACCCTTTCCAACACAGTCACTTTGTGATGCCTATGTAACAGGTGACTAAAAAAGAAGTGGCAAAAGGAAAAGTTAATATAATGAACATTCATGCTTTTGTCAAAATGTTGTCAACTTTTTCCATTATTGTTCTGACAGATATTTATAGTGAATGTCAATTGATATGTTTGGGTTAATATTTTTAAAACTGACAGCTGCAGATGTGTTGTATTTTGTTCAAGGGTAAGTGGGGTTTAAACATATATATTTGGGCTTGTTTTCCTAAGAACCTTACCTCCAAAGAAAACCGGCTCAACAATTTCTTCATTTACCATTGGCACATACTTCTCTGTCAAATTTTTCAATAGTTGAATGACATCTTGGGTTTTGTTTTCGTTACAGTCAATCAACCCTAGAGGAAACTGAAAGCATACACTTTGATGTATTAGTTAAATTATAACTTGCCCACATAAACAAATCAAGCCAAGCCATTTTACTGAAATATGAAAACTAGGCTTGAGTTATTGTCATTTTGGCTTTTTAATTTAACCCTTTCCGCCATAATGATGATTTCTGATGCCTCTGCAGTGGACAGCTTTTTGAAAACATAGTAACAAAGGAAGACATTGATCAATGCGAGCAATTTCTCCTTTTGCCACAATGTTTTTCATTTTCAGTCATCCATTAAATTATAGATATTTTCTATTTTTTGAAAAAATATGTTCAAATATGCCTTCTGCAGAATTGACATATAAGGGAAAGGGTTAAATTAAATAGCCAAAATGTTATTTAATACACTTATTCCAATAACTCAAGCCTAGTTTTCATATTTCAGTAAAATGGCTTGGCAGACAGCTTTTTGAAAACATAGTTACAAAAGAAGAAATTGCTCAATGCCAGCAATTTCTCCTTTTGCCACAATGTTTTTTCCATCTTTAGTCATCCATTCAATTATAGATATTTTCTATTTTTTGACAAAGTATGTTCAAATTAGCCTACTGCAGAATTGTCATATGAGGGAAAGGGTTAAATGAAATTATGGATTAAATTGGAATAAAAAATATTATAATAAACATTATAACATTAATGATTTAACACTCAAATAAGCGGAATTGAATGCTGTTCTTTGTTTTTGAGTTGTGTATGTTTATAAAATCAGCATGACAGTAGTGAAATAATCTAAGGAAAGTTAAGAGAAAACTCTGAATTAAATTGTTAAAGTAAAAAAAGGAGTTTACATGATTTTTGGACAAATTCTCATAGGTCACAATGTTTGCCAAAATTATCTGCTGCAGATTAAAAAATTATGTCTGCTTGAGGGAGACATTTTAAATAATTATGTAATGTCACAGAAATAGTTAATGTTTAGTATTTGAAACAGTACCTGCTCTGTTTTAATCCCACAAACATCTGAATATTTATGTTGTAAGTGCTTTGGATATATCTTGTTGAACACCTCATGTATCTGTGGAACATTTTCTATTAACGATGTGGCAACAAGAAATACCAATTCTTTCATTAGCACTTCCTGTTCCCTTACTGATGGAATATAGTGATGAACGTCAAATGCCGACTCGATCTCCTCTAGCTGTAATGCTGGTGTTACTCTGTCAACAATGGCATAAACATTGAACAAGTGGAGGGATTCTGTTTTCCTGTCTGATGTTCTGTAGGACGGTAGAACATCTTTATCCCAGTTGTCACCAATAAGTTGGTACTTTTTGTTGCCACCACTTGACCACTCTGCTTTCAGCTTGAGAATTTCAGCATCCAGCATTCCGTTCCACGATTTTACCTTCCTATGAACAGTCTCTGGACGCACACTTAAACCAAGCTTTGAAAATCTCTCAATTGTCTGTAAATGTACAAATTCAAAACACATACATTAACCCCTTTTCATGTGCAGAAACTTATTTTGCCACAATGTTTCATCTTTAGTAATTCATTATATGAAACCTTATTTTTTGTTTTAAGAACAGAAAGTGGTTACTGAAAAACACATTAGTTATGATGCCATGTTCAAATGCACTATTGCTATGTTGTTATTTATAAGACGCAACCTGCTGTATAGAACATCTAAGAAAGATATATAATTGAGCCGTTCTCTGACAAAAGGGGTCTTAATGACAATAAGGTAATGACGTCAAAAATGCGCTTTGAACGATGTCATTATACAATATGTATTGTTTACATATCGCCGATGTCACTTGTATACAGTTTTGATATAATCTCAAATATAATTGATATAATCTAAAATATTTTAAAATACTGGCTGCCAAACTTCGATTGCTTCTCAATATTTTATAAATAACATCATGTGCATATATGACGTCAAAACGATGACCTCGTCAATTTTTAATTCTGATCATTAGGCAATAGAAACGATTATGTGAAACTACTCAGGAGGCAATGAGCAATGAATTTTTCAGATAATGTGTAAAAATGATTGTCAATAAGACCCCTTTTGTCAGAACGGCCCATATAATTTGACATACCTTCTGTGTACAGCCACCATTAGCCATCACAAAGCCCATCAGGTAATGTGCTGCTGACATTTCCTGGCACCTGCTATGTAGTCCCATGGATGCCATAACCATCATCTGTTTGAACGGTTTACACAATGTGTCTCGAGGAATGGGAGTATCACTGATAATTGATTCCAGAATCATACTTAGGCCAGGACATTTTTGTTCAAGCTCATTGAAGAGGTGCACCCAGGAAAATGAAAAAATGCTATCATAATCTGTCTGTCTAAGAATAGAAGAAGAATCTCTTTTACATAGGGTTTTGCATTCACGTTTAAGGATATTTGATGCACATTTGATAACATTCAAGGGATTTTCCTGGGCTAGCACATCTAGTATGATTTTTTCACAATTTTTGCCCGTCACCAACGTCTTGGCAATCCTTTTCTGATGCTCTGGCCAGATAAATGATGTTTTTGTTCCACTTGGGTAATGAACAGTAACCTAAATTAGAAATTCATTATGATAGACATACATTCAAATTTATCAAAAACCATAAGTTTCTCATTTTAACACATCAGTTAACATTTTCCCACATGAAGGCACATTTTTGATGCAATAGCAACAGAGGACTTTTGAATACATTGTGGACAAAGGTGAAATTTTTCCTTTGGTCACACTGTTTTCAACTTTATTTAACAAATAAGCTATCTTTTATGAATTTTTTTTGGTTTTTGTCACAATGTTTTTAAAAATAGTATTCTGCTGCAAATTTGATGAAAAGGTTAATACTTATTTTATTTATTTTCTTCCTAAAATGAGTTATTTGTTATCTCTACTTCTTTCTCATTGTCAATCTGTGCAAATGATCAGTTTTATAATAACTCAAATATATAATCAGCTTTGATTATCACGAAATAATAAAATATGATAACTGTCCTGGATATATCTAGTCACATGTTAATATATTTGTATCAAATGATAATATTTCAGGAGGACTACATGCTCCTCGAAGCCAGTTTTAATTTTTCTAAGAATTACTTTTTACATTTGATTTGGTGTGAAAATGTAATTAACCCTTTCACACCTATAGAAACTTTTTGATGCCTCTGCAGCAGATGACTTTTTGAAACATTGCAACAAATAAGAAATTGTTCAAAAAGAGTAATTTCTCCTTTTTCCACAATGTTTTCAACTTTTTTAAGCATATATTTATATCTGTATTTATAGAGATTTTCAATGTTTGCATGCACATGTTTCCTAAGTTAATAGCTGTTGCAAAAAAAATTATGTGAGAAAGGGTTTATTAACAATAAAAAAAATAGGATTATATAAAGCAAATAGAACATTTTAACATTTCAAAGCTGCAGTCTTTGTCTTTAAGATAATATCAAATAGGTTTATGTGAGAAATTTAACATTTAAACAGTAAAATAATCCAAAACAATAAATTAACAACATTTTCAAAATTTTAAGAGAAAAACTGAAACATAAACCAGGTGTTTAACAATCATACTTCCACTTCTCCTTGTCCAGGTTTTGTGTTACCAAAATTTATACATGTTTTGGCTTTAGGGGGAGTAACTGATGCTTTCTCTATTAAAAAAACAATCGCCTTTCAATTTTAACTTGGTATATAATTATGTGTATAATGGGACACTTCTCCTGCTTAAGTTTTGTTTCATTATTATATTTATTATACATGTATAGCCTTAACATATTGGCCTTAAGGTCAAATGCCTTATTGTTACACTGACATATATTGTATTCATTTAGCTGAGAATATATAGTTTTAGTTTGTTGAATCAAAATAGTTTGTCAATAAATATTTATGGTAAAGATACATACTGTTAAAAGGTTTGTCAACTGTTATTTTACACATTATTTAACACCTGCTGTATCCTATAAAAAAACATGTAAGCATAAAAAAGATTATGCTTAACATGTGTCAATACTCCAAATATTGTGAATGAGTGGTATTAAGTCAAGAATGGTAAGCCTTCTTTCAAATCTTACCTTTGTTTATGTGTTGGAGAAGAGCAATTTGTTTTGAAGCTTCTAACTGTAAAGGGTGCTTCACACTCACTGCAGGTAACCTCTTGCATGGCTGTCTATGTTGTGGGGAAGACAACAACCTCTTCTCACTAATTGTTCGACAACCCTGATTAATCTAAAAAAAAAAGGTTTCTTAGCTTCACAGAAATCAACTTTCACTAACTGAAATCTACTTTTAATGTTATGATTGATGTTGTGAACTTCACTATAAATCAATTATGACATACATTTGAGTTAACAGTTTCTATATTTGTTAATTGAAATTAAAAATTGCTAATTAGTTTCACAGGGGTTATGAATTTATTGAGTTAATTCTATTTGCCTTTACCAGTATCTCACGAGATATAAAATGTATGAAAATAACTAGAATGTTCAAAGATCACATCAATAAGTTTAAATATTGTGGCATGAATATTTGTTTATATATTAGATATTTTAAATCACTTTCTGTCAGTGAAAGTTAATTTTGTTAAATCTATGACCAGTTAGTGAAAAAGTTTAAAATAAAAATATTTTTTTCTATGTTTAGTTTAATATGACACAACAAGAAAAAATGAAAGTATCGATATATCTCTAATATGAGCCTGCCCATGCAAATTGGAACAACCTAGGTTCAGAACTCAACATGATCAGATCAGACTGCATATGCATGAAGCTGATCAATGTTTACTTATTTTACACAATTGTTTTTTATATCAAATATATCTTTGTAAAAAGATTAAGCGAAATAAACAAACTGATGCAATAGTATTCACAAATGCAAATGTCGTACTTTTTGGGGATCGCGAAAAATCACGAATGAAAAAATATCGTACTATACCTGTTTGACTTTCAATCGGTTGTTTCGAATCTCAGTTCTTATCTTTTCCATCCTTTCTGCAAGCTTTGAATGGTTTTCAAATTTGTTAAAGCATCGTACACAGATGGAATTATCTCCTTCGTCGATATCGCGAACAGTTTTCATCTCTTCGTGTCGCAACACTCCGTTAATTACTACGATACGATCTTTCGTAAGTTTTAATTTCAAATGAAAAAGTTTTTTCTCTTCTCTTCGACCTGTACTCGTTAAAAAAATCTCACGAAACGAAAAACCACACATAAAACATTGATCGTTGAACAAATAAAGTTTCTTTGGCGTAAGTAGAAGATTTGCCTGTTCTACGGACGAATATTCTACGGACGCCATTGTTCTTTTGTTTATTCTAATGCAATCGGAATACTCTATAGTAACCGTGTCGCCTTTTCGTTCTTTCTACATTAGTTACCATACTTGATTCGTACCGACTATTCTGGTAAGCGACAATTTGATTGGCTGACGCAAAGGTCAATCTGAGACGACCCGTATAGGGATGTCATCAGATCTATATACGAGTATGCAAGTTTTATAAGATCTGGTTTTAGTATGCAAGTTTTATAAGATCTGGTTTTAATGAGATTGCTACACAACAGAATAGGGTCTATATTTAGCTTAGAAACAGTTCCTACTTTAGATATTCATGGATTAACATTATTAAATGAATTCTACACAAATCAAGACATCTCTTTGAACATGAAAACAACATTTAGTAAGTTAAAATTGCTATTAAAAGGAGAATCCGAAATTGACCTCAATGATGACACATAAGAGTCTGCATTAGGGGGTGTTGGTTCACGTCTTGAAGGGACCACTTTTGTCTTCGTAAATAAGACAAAAAACTTAAATGCGAGTGAAATAAAAAAAACTGCAAACATTAAAAAATCGGAATATTTATTTCATTTTAGATGTGTCATTTATTAGTGTTCGTAAACAACCACAATTGTAATATGTTCAAATCATCTAGATTTGTTTCTTTCTAATAATAAGCCGCCCTCCCATGTGATTTCCGAAAAGCTATTAAAAATAGAAGTCGCGGGCTTCTGCCCGGCGACTAATTATATCAAGGTCATTGTTTTAAAAGTAAACATTGTGGCAAAAAGAGAAATTGCTCATAACACGGTCAAAGGTTGTCTGTTGCACACAGCCAGTTCAAATGGTAACGGATTTTAAAGATGACCAGATGCTATAGCTCACTCAGGTTTTGTTTGAGGTGAGACAACTCGTACTATTTCATTAGCAAATAAGTCAGTCAAGTAGTCATGTGATCAAACAAGATGGCGATCTTTCGTAAATACTGGTCGTTCTTATTCATAATCATATTTACCTATTTTGTGACTAAAATACGGTGCAAACAACCTAATATTTTACTGGTAGTTGCTGACGATTATGGTTTTCATGATATTGGCTACCATCAGTCCGAAATTCGAACCCCAACCCTAGATAAACTAGCTGAATCGGGAGTGAAACTGGAGAATTATTACGTACAACCCATCTGTTCTCCTACACGAAGTCAGCTACTTTCGGGAAGATATCAGGTTTGTTGCATGGACGAAAATAACAGTTTTCAGTGTAAAACATTGCCACATTGTGTACTTATCACTTGAGAGAAGTAAAAAATTGTTTGGTTTTACTTTTCCTCTAAAATGTTCACTCATCCTGATACTGTACCAATGCATATTGTCATACTCATAGTGGTATAACCGTATTCCTGCAGCACTGAGTGTCAAGGAGGGAAGCCATTACTACCGTATTTTAACCGTTTCCCACATACAACAAATCTGCAGCAGACAAATTTTAAAATGTTTACTAAAAAATTTGAAAAATCTCTATTATTGCAGATATAATTAAAAAAAAAAAGATAAAATACTTTGTGGCAAATGAAGAAACTGCTTGTTTTGAGCAATTTCTCCTTTTGTCATAATTTTTCAATAGTCGTCTGCTGCAGATGCGTCAAAATGCATCTACAAGTAGGAAAGGGTTAATTTTTAAATCCAGGGTTTCCCGTGGACCAAAAAATTCTTTCGCCAACACATTTGCCAACTTGAAAAAAAAGGAGCCTTATTAAGATTGAGCCAACTTTGAAACTAACCTTTTTCACCATTTTTTTTTATTTCGCAATTGGCAACTTTGGTGAGCGACAGCGGTTGTTATGACTGAAATTTAGAAATTATCCATGTGTATTGTGACTATGTCAAGAAGATGTATTCAAACTTTTAAAGTCGTCGGCTGTGGAATTGTTGTATGTGGGAAAGGGCTAAAGACAATTTGTTCATGGTATTTCATATTTAATACAGATACACACAGGTCTTCAACATGCTGTAATATGGCCTCCACAGAAAAATGGCATTCCTTTAGATGACCCAACCATTGCTGATAAGCTGAAAGAGGCTGGGTATTCAACACATGCAGTTGGGAAATGGCATGTTGGGTTTTACAAGAAAGAATACACGCCCACATATCGTGGGTTTGATTCTTATTTTGGTAAGATATGATTTGCAGCAAATGAATTTTAATGCTTTAATTAAAACCACTGTACTAATATGATATTGTAAGAGTCCTCTGTGTTGATATTGTCAAAGGGAACGATTTGTAACATCTCATAATGGGAAGTCGAAAACTATGTTTATTATAATTTAATTACACTACTACGTAATTGCTTGTTTTAAGCAGCTTCAATATGGTGTCAATTACTGTTTGAATAGATAATTCAATACAGAAACAATTTGGTTGCTTTACGTGGATAGGTCCTGAAAACAATATGAATAAAGAAACTTTGCTATTTCCCAGTATTTTACAATGTTCTTTGAAAATGTCTTTGACTTGTCATAACATTTAATCAATACATTTTTCAAAAAATCAATATTTTTTTCTCTTTGAATGTATTGTATAACATTTTAACACAGCCGAATACGTTTCAATCATCCTTGTTTTATTATAGTTCTCTCTCTATATATATACATGTAGGCAGATAAGCCTAGCTGTCAAATATATCGAACTGAACATTTCAGGGTCAAGTCTCACTTCTTTCCACACTCTTCTTACATGCGCTGTGTTTTTAATGCCTCTAAAAGTTTGAGAATTAACCCATTAATTCACACAGACGACATTTGACGCTAGCTGTTGCAGACGACTTTTGAAAACAAAGCAATAAAAGGTGAAATTGCTCAAAATAAGCAATTTCACCTTTTATTGCAATATTTTCAACTCTTTATCAGTATGATTCTTTCAGTTTTCTAGATTGATGAAATTGTTCATCGGATGATTGTTCATCAGTAAGAAAGAGAGTGATTTAAACCCTTTCCCACATTAATTCAACAATTCTGCAGCAGAATACTTCTCTTAAATATCTAGGCAAGCATATGGTACATCTCTATAATTTAAACAATAATTATTGAACAGAGTTGAAAACATAATGAAGTATGAACAAATTCTCCTTTTACCAAATTGTTTTCAAAAGTCGCCTGCTTCAAATACACCGAAATGGGAAATTAAATATTTCAGTCACATCTGATGTAAATATATATTTTTTATATAGGATATCTGACAGGGAGCGAAGATTACTTCACCCATCATCGTTGCTATGGTAAAATGTGTGGATCTGACCTCAGAAATGACCTTGACCCAGTTACCAATGCAAGTGGAATATATTCAACACATTTGTTTGCTGACAGAGTGATAAATATTGTAAATGAGCATAACAACGATAAAGTTAGTATTTCCATTTGTTTAACCATTTATGTCATTTGACATCTTTTGAGTCGTCTTCAGTAAAAAAGTAACTGGTAGACAATGTAAGATAGAGTAAATTAGAAGTACTTACAATTAAACAGATTTGAAAATAATGTGGTGGAAAAGATTTACTAATTTTGAGCATTTTTTGGTTTTCAATAGAAAGCTACCAATGTTGTCTGCATCCGCTTTTTCCAAACTGTAAACAAAAAGTGCACATTATTACACTGTTTATTTTCTTACAGAATGAAAATACCAAACATAAAGCAACAAATAAAATTATAACTTTTTTACAGTATTGAAACCCTTAATTATGGACCGATTGGGACATTGCTAGTTTGCTAATTGCTACAGTCTAATTCCTAGTTGCCAATTACATGCTGGTACTTTCCTTTTGCTATTCACAATTCTGATATTGTTGATGCTAACCCTTTCAATGCTGAATTTTAGAATTAGAGTTGGCATTTGGAAGAGTCCATAGTTGATTTTAGGAATATCAAGATAAACCTGTTGTGCAGCCACCAGTAAGGAGCCTGGTCAGCCAGTAAGGAGTCTGGTCAGTAAGGAGCCTGGTCAGTAAGGAAGGAGTTTGGTCAGTATGGAGTCTGGTCAGTCAGTAAGGAGCATGATCGGTGAGAAGTCTGGTCAGTCAGTAAGGAGCCTGGTCAGTAAGAAGCATGTTCAGTAAGGAGCATGTTCAGTAAGAAGCCTGGTCAGTAAGGAGCCTGGTACGTAAGGAAGGAGCCTGGTCAGTAATGAGCTTTGTCAGTAAATAACCTGGTCAGTAAGGAATGAGCCTGGTCAGTAAGGAAGAAGCCTGGTCAGTAAGGATCCTTATAAGTAATGAGCTTGGTCAGTAAAGAACCTGGTCAGTAAGGAGTCTGGTCAGTCAGTAAGGAGCCTGGTCAGTAAGGATCCTTATCAGTAAGGAGCATGATCAGTAAGGAGCCTGGTCAGTAATGAGCTTGGTCAGTAAAGAACCTGGTCAGTAAAGAAGGAGCCTGGTCAGTAAGGAGTCTGGTCAGTCAGTAAGGAGCCTGATCAGTAAGGAGTCTGGTCAGTAAGGAAGGAGCCTGGTCAGTAAGACAGGAGCCTGTTCAGTAAGGAAGGAGCCTGGTCAGTATGGAGCATGGTCAGTAAGTAAGGAGCCTGGCCAGCAAGGAAGGAGCCTGGTCAGTTAAGAGCCTGGTCAGTAGGGAGCCTGGTCAGTAAGGAGCCTAATCAGTCAGTAAGGAGCCTGGCCAGTAAGGAAGGAGCCTGGTCAGTAAGGTAGGAGCCTTTTCAGTAAGGCAGGAGCATGGTAAGTAAGGAAGTAGCTTGGTCAGTAAGGAAGGAGCAAGGTCAGTAAGGAAGGAGCCTGGTCAGTAAGGAGCATGGTCAGTAAGTAAGGAGCATGGTCAGCCAGGAAGGAGCCTGGTCAGTCAGGAGCATGGTCAGTCAGTAAGGAGCCTGATCAGAAACGAAGGAGTCTGGTCAGTAAGGATGGAGCCTGGTCAGGAAGGAGGCTGGTTAGTAAGTAAGGAGCCTGGTCAGCCGGGAAGGCACCTGGTCAGTTAGGAAGGAATCTGGTCAGTAAGGAGCCTGGTCAGTAAGGAATGAGCTTGGTCAGTAAGGTTGGAGCAAGGTTAGTAAGGAAGGAGCCTGGTCAGTAAGGAAGGAGCCTGGTCAGATAGGAGGCTGGTCAGTAAGGAGCATGGTCAGTAAGTAAGGAGCCTGGTCAGCCAGGAAGAAGCCTGGTCAGTTAGGAAGGAGCCTGGTCAGTAAGGAGCCTTGTCAGTCAGTAAGGAAGGAGTCTGGTCAGTTCGGAGCCTGGTCAGGAAGGAGCCTGTTCAGCCAGTAAGGAGCCTGGTCAGACGGTGCAGATGTGCCTGCTTGTCTGGCTCCATATAAGTGGCACTAGCTTCAATAAATAGGTTCAAAGAGTAATTTGTGGTGTTGATTAACCAGCAAAAAGCACTGGCACATTCCATACTTATGATTACCTCTTTTTTTCAGCCACTGTTTATATATTTGCCATTCCAAGCTGTCCATTCTCCACTACAAGTACCAGAAAGTTACCTTAAACCATACAGACACATCAAAAATAAAGATAGAAGAATATATGCAGGTATTTATGATTTTTAGCTCACCAGAGCACGAAGTGCTAAGGTGAGTTATGTGATTGCCTTTTGTCCGTCGTCCGTAGTTCGTTGTTCGTCGTCAACATTTGCTTGTTAACACTCTAGAGGCAACATTTTGCATCCAATCATCATGAAAGTTTATCAGAACATACAGCTCCATCAAATCTAGGCCAACGTCGAAACTGGGTCATGTGGGGTCACAAACTAGGTCACTAGATCAAATTAAAAGAAAATCTTGTTAACACTCAAAGCCGCATTCTTAACAAGAGCATGTTGAAACATTGTCAGAATGTTTGTCTTAGTGATAGCTAGGCCATGTTTTAATATAGG
Source organism: Serripes groenlandicus (assembly GCA_031761405.1). Classification (NCBI taxonomy): domain Eukaryota; kingdom Metazoa; phylum Mollusca; class Bivalvia; order Cardiida; family Cardiidae; genus Serripes; species Serripes groenlandicus. Next base: position 31,287,319 of record JASEVX010000002.1, read on the forward strand.
TCATGTTGGGTCAAAAACTATGTCACTTGGCCAAATTGAAGGAAAATCTTGTTAACACTCTAGCAATTTTTGCTTTAGCAGTTTAAAATTTTGTCAGAATCTTTGTCTTAATAATATCTAGGTCAAGTCCGAATATGGGTCATAGTGGATCAGAAACTAGGTCACTTGGCCAAATTGAAGGGAAATCTTGTTAACACTCTGGATGGTGCATTTTTAACTTGAGCATGTTGAAACTTTATCAGAATGTTTGTGTTGATCATATGTAGGTCAAGATCGAACATGGGTCATGTCGAGTAAAAAAAATAGGTCACAAGGTCATATTGAAAGACAATCTTGTTAACACTCTAGAGGCCGTGATTCTTGCTTCAGCACCTTGACATTTTTCATATTTTGTCAGAAACTAGGTCACTAGGCCAAATTGAAGAGGAATCTTGTTAACACTGCAGAATCTGCATTTTTTGCTTTAGCAGCGTAAAATTTGGTCAGAATGTTTTTTCTAAATTGTATCTAGGTCAAGTTCGAATATGGTCAGAAACCAGGTTATTAGGCCAAACTGAAGGGAAATGTTGTTTACACTCTGGATGCTGCATTTTTAATTTGAGGATGTTGAAACATTATCAGAATGTTTGTCTTGATGATAATGTAGGCCAAGTTTGAATATTGGTCATGTCTGTTAAAAAGTAGGTCAATCAGCCAAATTGAAGAACAATCTTGTTAACACTCTGGAAGCCGCATTTTTGGCTTGAGCATGTTGAAACATTGTCAGAATATTTGTGTCTTCATGATATCTAGGCGAAGTTCGAATATTGTTCAGGTCAGGTAAATAACTTGGTCACTAGGCCAAATTGTAGAACAATCTTGTTAACACTATAGAGATTGCATTTTGCCTTGAGCAGCTTGAACTTTTGTCAGAAAGTTTGTCTTGTTGATATTGCCATTGGCACTGAAAGAGTCTTAAATAGCCCATTCTCAGGTGAGCGATCTAGGGCCTCATGGCCCTCTTGTTTATTGAACCAGCTTGGGTGAGCTTGATATGGCTAACACAATGGCAGTTTGGTGTATGTATGTGCATGCGGCCATGCATCCCCAAGTCTGTGCGGCCGTCTGTCTTGAGCCCTGTCCAGCCTGTATCTTAACCATGCATCATAGGACTTCCAAGACACTTGGCACAAACATTTACCATGACGATGCGGCGTGTCGCGCACAAGACCCATGCCTGTACGTCCAATATCAAGGTCACACTTAGAGGTCAAAGGTAAAAATGATTACTGTTTGATAGGACTGTACCTTGTCCGACCCCCACACAACCATGCATCATAGGATTCCCATGTTACTTGGCACACATGTTCACCATGATGTGGTTGCTTGTCACACCTAAGACCCAGGCCTGTATCTCAAATGTCTAGGTCACATTTAGAGGTCAAAGGTTAAAATGAGAACTGTTTGATAGGACTATACCTTGTCCGGCCCACATCTCAAACATACATCATAGGATTCCTAAGTTACTTGGTACACATGATCACTATGATGAGGTGAAGTGTCGCGCACAAACCCCAGGCCTGGTACCTCAAAGGTCAAGGTCACACGTAGATGTTAAAAGTCGAAATGAGAAATGTTTGATAGGGCTGTACCTTGTCCGGCCCAAATCTCAACCATGCATCATAGGATTCCCAAGTAACTGAGAATACATGTACACCATGATCAGATAGTGTGTCAAATTAAGACCCAGGTCAAGACATGGAAGGTCAAGATCACACATTTTAAAGATGAACATTTTGTCAATTGATTGTTTGACTTTGAGACAACAATGAAATACGTCACTTTCATTTAAACTTACTGTTTGACAATTTTACAAAAATACAAACATTTGGCTGTTTGATCTGTCATAATTCTTCAAATTGAAGGTGAGGAATTTAATAATTATATTTGCGATTGAAATAACATTTTAAATACATGTGTTGGTGTGTAAAATTATTCCTATGTTAAATATGAATAACATTTCATATGTACCAAACAAAATTAAAATGATGGTTTTACTTTTGACATTTTACAACCACTTCGGTATCACAGAAGGCCCTTTATTAACTGCTATTAAGTCAACTCTTTGTCACAGTCTGTGTTGCATTTGCATGGAAGAGCACTATGTCTGTGACAAGACCTTTTGAGATGGCTCGACATGTTGCCTGTGGGCATCTAGTCTTATATGTTGCTTGTAAATGTCTATTAATGAATGGTTAATCTATTGATTAGAGTTGCATTTTAAGCTATTTCTCATGGTCTACTGTCTATGTGTCAAAACAGGTAAAAACAGTTTAGGAAAAGAATGAATTGCTTAATGTTAGCTTAATAGTTGACATATTGAAATCATCATTGTGGCAGATTACTATTGCAATCATCATTGTGGCAGATTTCTGTTGCAATCTTATTTTTCTCTGAAGCTACTAAAGATTTAGTTTTGAAACTCGACACTTTTTTATTTACTATCCAATGCTGTTTAAAAATTGCTATTTTCACAATTGTATTCAAAAGTTGTCTGATGCAAAGGCTTCAAAAGTTGTCTCTATCAACAACATTGCTAAGAAAGTTATCAATTTTAAAATCAGACAAATTGCTAAGACATGGCAATTTCTTCTTTTCCCATGGTGTTTAGAACCCTGAAGCAAGCTGATACTTTTCGTTTTCTAGATAATCCATTGCCCTTTATAACATATCACACCATCTATTTTAGGTATGGTAAGCTGTATGGATGAAGCCATTAAAAACATAACAGAGGCAATGAAAACTAAAGGATTGTGGGATAACACAGTGTTAGTGTTTACAACAGGTAAGTTGTATGGATGTGGCCATTAAAAACATAACAGAGGCCTTGAAAAATAATTGGTTGTGAAAAAATACAGTGTAAAGCCACACTGACACAGGCACGAATTTTGTCGCCGCAATGTCAAGTAATGAGTCATGGCAAGGCGTGCCATTTACGTGCTACGCAGCGGAGCGTGAAGCTGTGTTTACGACCTGTTCGCGCACTGTCTATGCAATGCGCGTCAAAAATGGGCTGTAATGGCACTCATTGACACGCAATGGCACTTCTTGTTTACGCATAGGTTAAGTAATGTTCATGCATTGTTCATGTCTACCGTACCCCATTGTCCCGCAGTGTCACGCACAACATGCAGTATCACGCACAACATACATGCTGTTTTTCTGGATTGCAACACATTGCCCCCGACGACTTCGCGCATGCGTGAAGTCGTTGGGGCAATTTTTGGTCATGCTTTGTCCCGCTTGGCAGCACGCTATATATATAGCGTTTAGTTTCACACCTAAACTTCATTCCTCGACCCGCTGTGGACGATTACACGCATTGACACTTACCGTCGGCAGTGTACGCGTCCAGTTTGCGCAGTGTTCACGCATTGACACGCACCATCAGCAGTGTTCACGCATTGACACGCACCATCAGCAGTGTTCGCGCAGTGTTCAAACGAGTGGCACAAACATGGTATGAAAATTGATGCATGCCGAATTTTTGAAAATTTCTAAATTCTCTCTATGACATGGCACACACCCCTGCACCCTCACGCTCCGACTTTAATCATTGGCATGACGCATTGCGTGGGACAAAATTCGTGCCAGTGTCAGGGTGGCTATAGTATTCACTACAGGTAAGTTGTATGGATGAAGCCATTAAACACATTACATATGCCATAAAAAGTAAAGGAGTGTGGGATAATATAGTTTATGTATTTACTTCAGGTAGACTTAAGTAATTGAACTATCCCTGCAACAGTTAAGATTCCATTTCTATTAACCCCTTCCCACAGACGGATCTTAAAAACACCATGGCAAAAGCAGAAATTGCTCATAAATTTGTCTCAATGTTTTTAACTTTCTTCAATAATAATACTCTCATTAATGAGTATTTCCATTAGAGGTGAACGGTTATAGATTTTATTTGCTTTTACATTATGGAGACAACAGATTATGGGTATCTTGTAGTCACAATTTGATATTGTTAACGCTTAAACTTTTTAACAAATGTGTTTCTTTGAAATCTCTTGTTCTGATGTTATAGTTTTTTCAAATGTTTATAAAGGGAAACAACTCTAAAAATATAATATCAGGTAGACAGTTGATTTTTATTCTTCACAGACAATGGCGGCCAAATCTTAGAAGGTGGAAATAACTGGCCCTTAAGGGGTTGGAAAGGCTCACTGTGGGAAGGTGGTATCCATGGTGTTGGATTTGTCCATAGCAAGCTTTTAGATGACACTGCTGTTGGTAAAGCATCCAGTGAATTGATGCATGTGACAGACTGGTTCCCAACACTAGTTGGGTTGGCTGGAGTGAATACGACTGGAACCAGACCACTTGATGGTTTTGACCAATGGAATACAATAAAGTAAGAACAGATTGAGTGCTGTCTGCTATTGATAGTTGATTGTTTTAATGATTAGCCTTAGAATTTTCCCGGGGGTCTAATAGGTGTTCCTAGGTCTAAAGAGGTCTAGTAATTCAGCCCGAACTTTGCTAATTACGCAAAACACTGGAACAGTAACATTTTAGAAACTTAATTTCCAAGCTATCATGTGCAGATAATTCCTTCATATAATATGAAACTTATTCGCTACCCATATTTTGTGTTTATTCAAGAACAACATCCAAACTGGAATAACAGATACTTGCATGTATCTGATTTGGAAATGCATTCTATGGACCTCTTATTTATATATTTGCAACTATTTACTTGTAAAATCTTAACTTTATAAATTTTAGAAATAGCACATTTGCTATTAGAATTATTATCATATATGATTTTATTAAATTTCAGCCAAAAATGTTCAAGCCCAAGAACAGAGTTGTTGCACAATATTGACCCTTTGACCAAGTTATCTGGACACAGTCTATATAATGACACATTTGATACTAGAATGCGTGCAGCAATGAGATCTGGGGATTGGAAAATCATCACAGGATATCCAGGTATGTACAGGGAGGGAAGTTCTTCTAGGTTTTGTTAGCTCGACTTTAGAATTTGTTTTTCGTACCACCCCAATTTTTTTAAAAACCATTAGAGATATAGCTTATACACTTACAATACTTATTTACAATCATTACTTCCATCAACAGACAAGACCTATACAAAACTCGGTCAAGGTTTTTATCTGAACTCCACACATCACATTTATTCATTACCCTAAATGGTTTTAACTCTACTGAGTTATATCTGAACTTTGTACATCACATTAGTTCATTAGCATAAATGGTTTTAAATCTGTATAGAGTTATATCTGAACTTCCCACATCACATTTATTTATTACGGTAAATGGTTTTAACTCTGTACAGAGTTATATCTGAACTTCGTACTAAACATTTATTACAGTTAAATCTGAACTTCCCACATCACATTTATTCATTACCGTAAATGATTATAAATGTGTACAGAGTTATATCTGAACTTCGCACATCACAATTTTTATTCATTACCGTAAATGGTTTTTAATCTGTATAGAGTTATATGTGAACTTCCCACATCACATTTATTAATTACCGTAAATGGTTTTAACTCTGTACAGAATTATATGTGAACTTCCCACATCACATTTATTCATTACCGTAAATGGTTTTAAATGTGTACAGAATTATATGTGAACTTCACACATCACAATTTTTATTCATTACCGTAAATGGTTTTTAAACCGTAAATGGTTTCAAAGCAGACAGTTTTAACACTTTCCTTGATGTGGGAACACTTGACTCCTCTGCAGCAAATGATTTAAACAAAAAATAAAATGTGACATTAATGATATTTATTTCCTTTTCCCCCAATGTGTTCAACTCTGTATAAGTTTTATTCTTGCAATTTGGGCTGTAACATATCAGGTAAATAGTTATACTGATCATAATACTTGACTTTCAAATTTACAGGAAATGGTAGTTGGATTCCTCCGCCTTCATCAGACAAGCTATATTATCACCGTCCCATCCACCCAGAGGCAAGCAAACAGAATGTCTGGTTGTTTAACATCACCGCAGACCCAGAGGAGCGAGATGATCTGTCGAAACAAAGACCAGCTACCGTGAGAATGATGTTAAACAAACTTCAAGGATACAGTAAGACAGCAGTCCCGTGTAGATTCCCCCCAAATGACCCTGCAGCAGATCCAAAATATCTCCGAGGTTTTTGGGGTCCTTGGGAGAAATGAATCTCAATTAGATTAGAATTTCTACTTTTCAAAAGTCGTCTGCTGATGATTATATAATAGGTAAAGGTTTTGTGAGGATCTAATTTCCAGGTATTTTAACCCTTTTTCACATACAGATGCTTTCTCAGAACCCTCTTTAGCTGTTGATTTTTAAAAACATTGTTACAAATGGAGAAATTGCTCATACTGCTCAGAATGAGCAATTTTTAGCTCCACTGGCTAAAAGCCAGTACAGCTTATGTCATGGCGAATTGTACTTGCATGTGTGCGTCAATGTTTTGCTTCAAACAACTTCTCCTCCCTAACCATTCGGCCAATTTGGATGAAACTTCATAGGAAGCATCCCATCAATGTCCTCTCCTAAATTCCGTCAAATTTTTTGGATCTATGCAAAATTCTGGTTTCCATGGCAACCAAAAGAAAAAACTTTAAAATTCATCTCCTCCGAAACTCTATGGCCGATTTTCAAATAACTTTGAAGAAATGTTCCTCGGATGACCTGCTATCAGATTCCTTCACGCCATGTTGATCAGTTAAAAAAAATGGCAGCTAGGGGGCGGGGCTATTTTGTCTTATATGGCTATATTGAAAACTTAAAAAATCTTCCCCTCCAAAAGTGTTGGGCCGATTTTCAAATAATTTTGTATCAATGATCCTTGGGTGACCCTCTATCAGATTCCTTCAAGCCATGTTGATTGGCCGAAAAACTTGGCCGCCAGAGGTCGGGGCTGTTTTGCTTTATATTGCTATAGTGAAAACTTAAAAATCTTCTCCTCTGATAGTGTCTGGCCGATTTTCAAATAATTTTGTAGAAATGTTCCTTGGGTACCCTCTATCAGATTCCTTAAAGTCATGTTGATTGGTTGAAAAACATGGCCGTCAGGGGGCAGGGCTGTTTTGCCATATATGGCTATAGTGAAAACTTAAAAATCTTCTCCGATGAAAGTATCTGGCAGACTTTCAATTAATTTTGTAGAAATCTTCCTTGGGTGACTCTCTACGAAATTCATTCAAGCCATGGTGATTGGTCAAAAACATGGCCACCAGGGGGCGGGGCTGTTTGGAGATTTAATTTTTTCCTAATAGCAGTGAAGCGATACTGGCCCTCTTGGGCCTCTCGGTCCTTTTGCCAGAATGTTTTACCTTCAATAATTACAATTAATTCTTTCATTTATAGAGAGTTTCCATTTTTAGCTCGACTTTTCAAAGAAAAGGCTAGCTATACTACTAGCCCCGGCGTCGGCGTTGGTGTCACACGTTGGTTAAGGTTTTTGTACCAATTCCCTCTTTTGTCAAAACCATTACAGATATTGCTTTGAAACTTACAACACTTATTCATCATCATTATCTCCATCAACAGACAAGAGTATATAACTCTGTTGAGATTTTTGTAAGAATTATGGCCCTTTTCGACTTAGAATTTTGGTTTAGTTTTTTGTACCAATTTACTTATTTTCAAAACCATAACAGATATGGCTTCGAAACTTACAACACTTGTTCCCATCATTAACGGCATCAACAGACAAGAGAATATAACTCTGTCAATATTTTTGTAAGAATTATGGCCCTTTTTATATGCCTGTTTTGAAAAATCGGATCGTATTATAGTTTTACCTGTGGCGTACGGGCGGGCGGGCTGGCGGGCGACGTCCAGTATGTTGTCAGCTCAATAACTTTAGAAGCCTTTGTACAATCATCACCAAATTTAGTCAGAATGTGTATTGGGATAATATCTCGGACAAGTTTGATAACTAGCCATATCGCTTTAGTCAATCAAGAGTTATAGCCCTTTAATTATAGAAATTACCCAAAATTGGTCTTGTCAGCTCAATAACTTATTAGCCTTTGTCCAATTATCACCAAATCTGGCCAGATTGTGTATTGGCATAATATCTCGGAAAATTTCGATAAGTAGCCATATCGCTTAAGTCAATCAAGAGTTATAGCCCTTTAATTATAGAAATTACCCAAAATTGGTCTTGTCAGCTCAATAACTTAAGAAGCCTTTGTCCAATCATCACTAAATTTAGTCAGAATGTGTATTGGCATAATATCTCGGACAAGTTCGATAACTAGCCATATCGCTTTAGTCAATCAAGAGTTATCACCCTTTAATTATAGAAATTACCTAAAATTAGTCTTGTCGGCTCTATAACTTTAAAAGCCTTCATCCAATCATCACCAAATTTGGTCAGAATGTGTATTGGCATAATATCTCGGACAAGTTCGATAGCTAGCCATATCACTTTAGTCAATCGAGAGTTATTGCCCCTTAATTATAGAAATTACCTAAAATTGGTCTTTTCAGCTAAATAACTTGTGAAGCCTTTGTCCGATCATCACCAAATTTAGACAATATGTTGATGGGCAGAATATCTTGGTCAGGTTTGATAACTTACAACTTTATCTTAGTCACTACACAATTATGTCCCTGGAAATGGCCAAAACTGTACTAACAGTGTCCGCTCTCTAAGTTCAACCAATTATCACTATACTTGGTCTCAAAAAAACAGGACGGGCGTATTTTGTGACATTTGGCGCTCTTGTTCGACTTTGAATTTCGGTTAAGTTTTTTGTACCAATTTACTGTTTTTCAAAACCATTACAGATATTGCTTTGAAACTTACAAAACTTTTTCACCATCATTACCTCCATCAACAGACAAGAGAACATAACTCTGTCAAGGTTTTTGTAAGAATTATGGCCCTTTTTTACTAAGAATTTTGGTTAAGTTTTTTGTACCAATTCACTTTTTTTCAAAACCATTACAGATATGGCTTCGAAACTTACAACACTTATTCACCATCAATACTTCTATCAACAGACAAGAGTACATAACTCTGTCAAGATTTTTGTAAGAATTATGGCCCTTTTTCGACTTGGAATTTCGGTTAAGTTTTTTGTAACAATTTACTTTTTTTCAAAACCATTACAGATATTGCTTTGAAACTTACAACACTTTTTCACCATCATTACCTCAAGCAACAGACAAGAGTAAATAACTGTGTCAATGTTTTTGTAAGAATAATGGCCATTTTTTGCCTTAGAATTTTGGTTAAGTTTTTAATACCACTCCACTTTTTTTCAAAACCATTAGTGATTTAGCTTATAAACTTACAATACCTATTCATCATCATTCCCTCCATCAACAGACAAGGGTACTTAACTTTGTCAAGTTTTCTTTAAGAATTTTGGCCTTTTTATTATTTATAATTTTGGTTAAGTTCTTCATACCAAATCAATGTTTTTCAAAACAATTAGAGATATAGCTTAAACACTTACAAAAATCTTTTTACCTCCATTACCTCCACCAACAGTCAAGAGTGCATAATCCAGTAAAGGTTTTTGTAAGAATTATGACTCTTTTTCGACTTATGAAGTACTTTGCTTATAAATAATATGATAAAGTACTTGGTTATGTTTTGTCTATCACCCAAAAAAGTTTTGTTTTATTGGCAAGCACAAAAAAGTTGAGCATGCTGTCCTCCGACAGCTCTTGTTTAATTGAAGTTCTTCAACGTTGCTGCTACAGTTTTTTTTATACTCGGATAGGGTTAATTGCAAATTGTGTTTAATCCGCAGCAGAAACATTTATAAAAAAGGCTCATTATAAGTAATCCCTTTTTTCTTTCAATATTGTTCAACTTTTGGTATTTTTATTTTAATAATTTTTGCAGATTTTCAAAGCAGATGACTAAAGATTATATATCATGTGAATGGTTAATTGTAAACCAAATAATTGCACTTCTTATATGCACACAAGACCTGAGACAGACATCATTTGAAACCTTTGTAGCAAAGGATTTTTTAAAGCATTTAATTTTGCCTCTTTATCTTGACCTCAGATGGGTTTTTTCACAAATAACAATAAAAACAAAAATAATCTTTGATTCCATAAATAATTCTCCCTTACCCACCTCAAGAAGCATTTTGACACCTCTGAAGCAGACAACTTTTTGAAAAGATTGTGACAAATGGAGAAATTGCTCATGAAGAGCAATTTATTCATTAACCATTTTTCAATAAATAAACGTCCTTTTATAAATTTTGCCACATTTTTGTGGGCATGTTTTTAAAGTCGTCTGCTGCAGATGTCAATATGTGGGAAAGGGTTAAGGCTCTAGTCCTTCTTCTACAGCCTATGATGTGTTTAACCTGAAAAGAAACATGGACTCTGACATATTCATAGCCATGGACTATGTCATGTCATTTCCTTCATAATTAATTTTGGCTTAACGTCAAGATGAGAGATGTTGGTTCCCATTAACAGTAAGATCGACATTGGAGACCCTGATTCCTATATCCAGGAACATCTCTGCTGTATCTGAGCTCTGGATTTATGGAGTAGAAATATGTGTATCAAAATATCACAGACATCATGATTTTACCAATCTTTAACCCTCACATAGACGCTTTCTGACGCCTCTGCGGCAGATGGCTTTTTGAAAACATAGTGACAAAAGAAGAAATTGCACAAAACGTGCAATTTCTCCTTTTGCCACAATGTTTTCCACTTTTTGTCATAGGTTATCCATTCAATTATGGAGATTTTCTATTTTTTGACAAAATATGTTTAAAGTCGTCTGCTGCAGAATTGTTGTATGAGGGAAAGGGTTAAACACATGTCAGGATCTGGTTAATATTGCCAAATAATACAGTGGCTGGTAATTTATGAATTTTGAACCAAAGCTATGACAATTTTTGAATGTGCAATATCTTAATCATTTTTAGCTCTACTGGCCAAAGGCCAGAAGGGCTTATGTCATGGTGATTTGTCCGTCGTCCGTGCGTCCGTCCGTAAACAATTTCTTGTTAACACGATACAGTCTTCACTTTTAATTGTATCTCAACCAAACTTATACAGTAGTTGGATATCCATGAGAGCTCGGTTCCTTTCGAAAACCAGCAAGATCCGCCCATGCATGACTTGATTATGGCCCTTGAAATGGTCAAAATTGCTATAAAAGAGCTTGTTAACACGATACAGTCTTCACTTTTGATTGTATCTCAACCAAACTTATACAGTAGTTAGATATCCATGAGAGCTCGGTTCCTTTCGAAAACCAGCCAGATCTGCCTATGCATGACTGGATTATGGCCCTTGAAATGGTCAAAATTGCTATAATAGAGCTTGTTAACACAATACAGTCTTTATTTTTTAGCTCACCTGAGCTTTGCTCAAGGTGAGTTATTGTGATCGCCTTTTGTCCGTCGTCCGTCGTGCGTCGTGCGTCAACTTCTTCTCCTCAGTAACCAGTGGGTCAATTTGGATGAAACTTCACAGAAAGCATCCTCTCAATGACCTCACCAGAATTCCTTCAAATTTTTGGGATCCATGCAAAATTCTGGTTTCCATGGCAACGAAACCGAAAAAAAAAACTTCAAAATTCTTCTTCTCCCAAATTGGTTGGCAGATTTTCAAATAATTTTGTAGAAATGTTCCTTGGATGACCCTCTATCAGATTCCTTCAAGCCGTGTTGCTTGGTCGAAAAACATGGCCGCCAGGGGGGGCGGGGCTATTTTGCCTTATATGGCTATAGTACAAACTTAAAAAATCTTCTACTCCATAAGTGTCAGGCCGATTTTCGAATAATTTTGTAGAAATGTTACTTGGGTGACCCTCTATCAGATTCCTTCAAGCAATGTTGATTGGTCGAAAAACATGGCCGCCAGGGGGCGGGGGCTATTTTGCTTTATATGGCCAAAGTGAAAACTTAAAAAATCTTCAACATCTTCTCCTCAGTAACCAGTGGGTCAATTGGGATGAAACTTCACAGAAAGCATCCTCTTAATGACCTCACCAGAATTCCTTCAAATTTTAGGGATCCATGCAGAATTCTGGTTTCCATGGCAACGAAACGAAAAAAACTTCAAAATTCTTCTTCTCCCAAACTGGTTGGCAGATTTTCAAATAATTTTGTAGAAATGTTCCTTGGATGACCCTCTACCAGATTCCTTCAAACCATGTTGATTGGTCAAAAAACACGGCCGCCAGGGGGGTGGGGCTATTTTGCCTTATATGGCTATAGTGAAAACTTAAAAAATCTTCTCCTCCGAAAGTGTCAGGCTGATTTTCAAATGATTTTGTAGAAATGTTCCTTGGGTGACCCTCTATCAGATTCCTTCAAGCCATGTTGATTGGTCAAAAAACATGGCCGCCAGGGGGGGGGGGGGGGGGGGGCTATTTTGCCTTATATGGCTATAGTGCAAACTTAAAAAATCTTCTCCTCCAAAAGTGTCGGCCCGATTTTCAAATAATTTTGTAGAAATGTTCCTTGGATGACCCACTTTCAGATTCCTTCAAGCCATGTTGATTGGTAAAAAACATGGCCGCCAGTAGGCAGGGCTATTTTGCATTATATGGCTATAGTGAAAACTTAAAAAATCTTCTCCTCCAAAAGTACCTGGCCGATTTTCAAATAATTTTGTAGAAATGTTCCTAGGGTGACCCTCTATCAGATTCCTTCAAGCCAAGTTGATTGGTCGGAAACTATGGCTGCCAGGGGGCGAGGCTTATATAGCTAAAGTGAAAAAAAAATAAAAAAATCAGGTGAGCGATTCAAGGGCCATCATGGCCCTCTTGTTATTGTATCTCAACCAAACTTATACAGTAGTTAGATATCCATGAGATCTTGATTCCTTTCGAAAACAAGCCAGATCCGCCCCATGCATAACTGAATTATGGCCCTTGAAATTGTCAAAATTGCTATAATAGGGCTTGTTAACATGATACAGTCCTTATTTTTTATTGTATCTCAATCAAACTTATACAGTAGTTAGATATCCATGAGAGTTTGGTTCATTTTTAAAAAACGGCCAGATCTACCCATGCATGGCTGGATTATGGCCCTTGAAATTGTCAAAATTGCTATAATACAGCTTGTGAAGACAATAGAGCTTCCATTTACTATCTGATCTTCACCAAACTTAGATGGTATTTGAATATTGATGACATATTGGTTCCTTTTGAAACAAGCCAGATCAATGCCAGTAGAGCATAGGCCCTCATGGGCCTCTTGTTGAAATTATATACATAATGGATTGTTCTGAATGAATTCGACTGTATGATTTATATTTGTGTATGAGAGATTGAGCGAGAAGAGACAGAACCCTTTCCCACATACAACACATCTGTAGCAGATGACTTGGATGACTTCAAAAAAAATCAAGATGAAAATTTTAAAAATCTTGAAATATGAATCTATAATTTTTGGAAAGAGTTGAAAACATTGTGAAAAAGGAGAAATTGCGTGGGGAAAGGGAAACAATTAAATGTATAAGAATCTCATTCTGTTGGTTAGCACAATGTCAGCATGTAATTATAGTATATATCAACCATGAGGGGATGGTACTATATTTTCTGTTCTGCTAGGTAACAAATTCGCACAATGGGAGAAGGTGTGAATCTGTTCCTTAAGTTATTTATGTCAATGTTTTGTCCAGCTAGAATCTATTTCTGCCTATCTTTACCAATGTTTTGTCCAGCTAGCCTATCTTTACCAATGTTTTGTCCAGCTAGAATCTATTTCTGCCTATCTTTACCAATGTTTTGTCCATCTAGAATCTATTTCTGCCTATCTTTACCAATGTTTTGTCCAGCTAGAATCTATTTCGGCCTATCTTTACCAATGTTTTTGAATCTAGATCTAGACTGAAGGAGAATCCCTTTCTGCTATTCAGTCAAACTTGTCTCAAGCAATTACTCTAATTTGGCTGCTGATCACAGGTGGCTGCTTAATACAAGTCAAATAAAAAATAAAACATTTAAGTGGCTCTTCACTACATACAAACTGGCTGCTAAACAGAGATCACTAACACAAGTTTTACTGTATATTGTTTGAATCTCAATGTCAGTAGTAGTCTTTTATCCTGCTAATCTGCCAATACGCAATGCTAAGAAGAACTAGATTCATCTCATGTTTTCTATCTTCCTTAGGTTACTAGTAATTGATATTAGGTCAGGTTATATTAATGACAATTTGTTTTTTTCTTAATTTTAACTTCAAACATCACAAATGTAGTCACCTAGGCATTTACTTTACTCATTCCAGATTATATTGAATAAAACTATATATGCATATTGATATATTTGTGTGTAAATCTTTGTATGTCCAATACCATGTCATATAAAAACTGACCTTGCAATTTAAGCTTGAGTATTCGAAGAATAGGAGAGCTTTACTACTCGCCCCGGCGTCGGCGTCTCCGTCCGGTTAAAGTTTTAGGGCAAGTTGGCATTTTCATTCATAAGTATTTGTGCTAGGGCTTTCATATTTGGGATATAGTTACATCATATACCTTTCTTCACATTGAATGCTGAAGGTGCTGATTGTGACCTTCTTTTTGTGGTAAAATACATGATTTTCGGTGGTTAAAGTTTTAGGGCAAGTTGGATTTTTTTTTTATTTTTTATTTTTTTTCTCAAAAAGTACTTGTGCTAGGGCTTTCATATTTGGAATATAGTTACATCTAATACATTTCTCTGAGTGTGACCATTTTGGGGAGGTAAAAGACATGATTTTGGCCGGTTAAAGTTTTAGGTCAAGTTGGCATTTTCATTTAATTCTTTACTTTATCTCAATAAGTATTTGTGCTAGGGCTTTCATATTTGGAATATAGTTACATCTTATACATTATCTCACATTGAATGCTGCAGGAGCTGATTGTGACCTTCTTTTTGGGATAAAAAACATGATTTTCGGTGGTTAAAGTTTTAGGGCAAGTTGGAATTATTTGTTATTTATTTATTTTTTCTCAATAATCCCTTGTGCTAGGGCTTTCATTTTTGGAATATAATTACATCTAATACCTTTCTTCATATTGTATGCTGAAGATTCTGAGTGTGACCTTCTTTTTGGGGTAAAAGACATGATTTTGGCCGGTTAAAGTTTTAGGGCAAGTTGGATTTTCATTTAATTTTTTTTATTTTTTCTCAAAAAGTACTTGTGCTAGGGCTTTCATATTTGGAATATAGTTACATCTAATACATTTCTCTGAGTGTGACCATTTTGGGGAGGTAAAAGACATGATTTTGGCCGGTTAAAGTTTTAGGGCAAGTTGGCATTTTCATTTAATTCTTTACTTTTTCTCAATAAGTATTTGTGCTAGGGCTTTCATATTTGGAATATAGTTACATCTTATACATTATCTCACATTGAATGCTGCAGGAGCTGATTGTGACCTTCTTTTTGGGATAAAAAACATGATTTTCGGTGGTTAAAGTTTTAGGGCAAGTTGGAATTATTTTTTATTTATTTATTTTTTCTCAATAATCACTTGTGCTAGGGCTTTCATTTTTGGAATATAATTACATCTAATACCTTTCTTCATATTGTATGCTGAAGATTCTGAGTGTGACCTTCTTTTTGGGGTAAAAGACATGATTTTGGCCGGTTAAAGTTTTAGGGCAAGTTGGCATTTTCATTTAATTTTTTAATTTTTCTCAATAAGTATTTGTACTAGGGCTTTCATATTTAGAATGTAGTTACATCTTATACATTTCTTCACATTGAATGCTGAAGATGCTGAGTGTGACCTTTTTGAGGGTAAAAAATATGGTTTTTGTTTGATTTTGAGAATTTGAGATAAGTTCATAATGTTTAGTTACGTTCCTTTCTAATTGTGAACATTCATTTATCAAATATAATTCTTCAACATATCAAATGGGTTTTGGTATCAAACATTTGGAAAACCTTTTTTTAAGGTTTTGCTATTTTTGGATCGGTCAGTTTTTAACATTTGCGGTCAGTTTTAACATTTGCGTTTAGCTCAACGTTAAAGTTTCACCATTCAAGTCACTTCATACTACACACATTTGTTAAGGACCATCGTACACTTAGGTTAGATAACTCCATTGTATCCTAAATATGGAGTTATGGCCCTTGATTGACTTGGGAAATTTGATTTTTAAATTATATATATTTAAATGTATGTATCTATTTAGTTGCTTTTACATATAGAGTATATAATATGATTTTATAGTACTTAAGTGCAATATAATGAAATAGTGCTTTATGTGAATAAGATTTATATGCGAGCGCGCTGTCCTCTGACAGCTCTTGTTAAAAAACTTATTGCCTATTGTGATAAAATTGTATGTTTATATATATATATATATATATAACAATTGTTCTTTTCAAGTTGATTTTACAACTAAGTGGCAAATAGAGAAGATCCAGACCAAAATAAAAGTTTATCTGGATATTTGAGGGCCATGTCTCGTATAACACTATATATCCCCAACCGGCAAATTGCCACCACGGGATAACATTTTGATACCGAAAATGAACTCGCCACACCTATATCTCCTTGAAAGCAAAATTTCATCGAAATTGGAGCATTTTTAGGTTTTGGCAGCCATTTTAAATCTAAAATGGCCACCGTGGCATTAAATTTATATTTGCTTGAAAACCAAATTTCATCCAAATCGGAGTATTTTTTTGTTTTGGCGGGCATTTTGAATAAATGGATAAAATTTCCCATTGCGGAAAACTAAATTTCATCGAAATCGAGGCATTTTTAGGTTTCGGCAGCCATTTTGAATAAAATATGGCCGCCGCGGGATAACATTTTTGATACCGTAAATGAACTCGCCACACTTATATTTACTTGAAAACCAAATTTCATCAAAATCGGAGCATTTTTAGGTTTCGGCGGCCATTTTGAATAAAATATAGCCGTCACGGGATAAAAATTCGATACCGGAAATGAACTCGCCACAACCATATAGGCATTTTTATTTTTCGGCAGCCATTTTGAATAAAATATGGCCGCCGCGGGATAACATTTTTGATACCGTAAATGAATTCGCCACACTTATATTTACTTGGAAACCAAATTTCATCAAAATCGGAGCATTTTAAGGTTTCGGCGTCCATTTTGAATAAAATATAGCCGCCATGGGATAAAAATTCGATACCGGAAATGAACTCGCCACACCCATATCAACTTGAAAATCAAATTTCATCGAAATCGGAGCATTTTTAGTTTAAGGCAGCCATTTTGAATTTAAAATGGCCGTCGCGGAATAACATTTCGATACTGGGAATGAACTCTCCACACTTATATGTACTTGAAAACCAAATTTCATCGAAATCGGAGCATTTTTAGGTTTCGGCGGCCATTTTGAATAAAAAATAGCAACCGCGGGATAAAATTTCGATACCGGAAATGAAATCGCCACACCTATATCTACTTGAAAACCAAATTTCAATGAAATCGGGGCGTTTTAAGTATAAAAAGGGGCATAACTCCGGGAAATAGGAACGGAGTTACCTGTTTTAAGCGCGAACAATATCATGTGGTGGTGATTATTTCTACCAAGTTTGGCATCAATATCTTATACGGTGTAGGAGAAGTAGGCCGGACAATATGGACGGAAATTTCTTGATGTTTGATGGCGATTCAAAATGGCTGCCAAAACCTAAAAATGCTTCGATTTCGATGAAAATTTAGTTTTCCGCTACAGATAATTTTATCCAGGGCGGCCTTTTTTTATTCAAAATGGCCACAAAAACAAAAAAATGCTCCGATTTCGATAAAATTTGGTTTTCAAGCAAATATAAATTTTATGCCGCCCAAACCTAAAAATGCTCCAATCTCGATGAAATTTTGCTTACAAGTAGATATAGGTGTGGCGAGTTCATTTCCGGTATCGAAATTTTATCCCGTGGCGGCAATTTGCCGGTTGGGGATATATATGTGACTTGCTTGCAATCACAATCAGCACTTGTTATTATTATTTTTCTTCTTCTTTACCTCCAATTTGTCCGGAGTTTTTCTAGGAGATGTATGGCGGGATCTTTATGAAAATTGGCCAACTTTGTTGTTGGGGATATAATAATAAGAAACGGTGCAAAAACAATATATCCCCCAACTTTGTTGTTGGGGATATAATAAGAAACGGTGCAAAAACAATATATCCCCCAACTTTGTTGTTGGGGATATAATAATAAGAAACGGTGCAAAAACAATATATCCCCCAACTTTGTTGTTGGGGATATAATAAGAAACGGTGCAAAAACAATATATCCCCCAACTTTGTTGTTGGGGATATAATAATAAGAAACGGTGCAAAAACAATATATCCCCCAACTTTGTTGTTGGGGATATAATAACAAGTGCTGATTGTGATTGCAAGCAAGTCTCATATATATCCCCAACCGGCAAATTGCCGCCACGGGATAAAATTTTGATACTGGAAATGAACTCGCCACACCTATATCTACTTGAAAGCCAAATGTCATCGAAATTGGAGCATTTTATGGTTTTAGCGGCCATCTTGGCTCTAAAATGGACACCTCGGCATAAAATTTATATTTGCTTGAAAACTAAATTTCATCGAAATTGGAGCATTTTTTTGATTTGGCAGCCATTTTGAATAAAAAATGTCCGCCGCGGGATAACATTTTCTATAGCGGAAAACTAAATTTCATCGAAATCGAAGCATTTTTAGGTTTCGGCGGCCATTTTGAATGAAATATGGCCGTCGCGGGATAAAATTTTCGATACCGGAAATGAACTCGCCACACTTATATTTACTTAAAAAACCAAATTTCATCGAAATCGGATCATTTTTAGGTTTTGGCGGCAATTTTGAATAAAATATAGCCGCCACGGGATAACAAATTGATACCGGAAATGAACTCACCACACCCATATCAACTTGAAAACCAAATTTCATCGAAATCGGTGCATTTTTAGATTTAGGCAGCCATTTTGAATTTAAAATGGCCGTCGCGGAATAAAATTTCGATACAGGGAATGAACTCGCCACATCTATATGTACTTCAAAACCAAATTTCATCGAAATCGGAGAATATTTTGGTTTCGGCTTCCATTTTGAATAAAAAATGGCCACCGCGGGATAAAATTTCGATACCGAAAAAAGAAGTCGCCACACCTATATATACTTGAAAACTAAATTTCATCGAAATCGGAGCATTTTAATGTTTGTTGAGGTTTCGAACATTTTTTAAGTATAAAAAGGGGCATAACTCCGGGAAATAGGAACGGAGTTACCTCTTTTTTTGGTGCACACAATATCATGTGCTGGTGATTATTTCTACCAAGTTTGGCATCAATATCTTATACGGTGTAGGAGGAGTAGCCCGGACAATACGGACGGAAATTTCTTGCTGTTTGACAGCGGTTGTCTAAAAATGGGCATAGCTCTGGGAAAAAGGAACAGAGTTACCTCCTTTTTTGGCACACACAATATTATGTGCTGTCGATTATTAGTCCCCTACCGGCGTGCCGAAGGGGACTATTAGGTTTGCACTCCGTCCGCCAGTCCGTCAGTCCATCTGTCAGTCAGTCCATCTGTCAGTCAGTCAGTCAGTCAGTCAGTCCGGCAAATTTTTGTCCGGAGCATATCTCCAAAACTGTACTAGCTATGGCTATGAAATTCCATATGTGGATACATCTCATCAATGCGGAGTGCAGTGCATATGAACCATAACTCTTGCTTCCCTAATTTTTGAGTTATTTCCCTTTCTTTATTTTCATACTTGATTTTTGTCCGGAGCATATCTCCAAAACTGTACTAGCTATGGTTATGAAATTTCACACATGGATGCATCTCATCAAGGGGGAGTGCAGTGGACATGAACCATAACTCTTGCTTGCCTAATTTTTGAGTTATTTCCCTTTCTTTATTTTCATACTTGATTTTTGTCCGGAGCATATGTCCATAACTATACTAGCTATGGCTATGAAATTTCACACATGAATACATCGTATCAAGGGGGAGTGCAGTGCACATGAACCTTAACTCTTGCTTCCCTAATTTTTGAGTTCTTTCCCTTTCTTTATTTTCATACTTTATTGTCTTGATATACCTAAACATTGGGTTGCTATGACAACAGAAACAGACTCAAAAGTGCAAACCGGTAGGGGACTATGGTATTGCTTGCAATCCTCCAGTTACTTGTTTCTACTAAGTTTGGCATGAATATGTTATACCGTGTAGGAGCAGTAGGCCGGACAAATGACGGACTGATTTTTTTATATTTTTGACGGCTTCCCGTTCGGAAATGGCGGCCATCTTGAAAATTCTAAAACCCTCATGCGCAACTTCAGGCGGAAACCTTTGTTTGTGCCAATTTTCATAAAGATCCCTCCATACATCTCCTAGAAAAACTCCGGACAAATTGGAGGTAAAGAAGAAGAAAAATAATAATAACTAGAGATTGTAACTGTAGCAACAGTTACGAACGATTCCCTTCCCATTTTATTGAACAAGGGCAGATAACACAATGGCCCAGAGTATTCGGTAATGCGCTAATACACTTGCGAAAGTACTACTACTTGATTAGGGACACATGTACTAAGTTTCAAGTCTCTATCACTTGTCGTTTTTGAGTTATACAAGTCCGAAAAATCGACCAATCAGAAACGAGTATTCGGTCATGCGCTAATACACATGCAAAAGTAGTACTACTTGATAAGAAACACATGTACTAAGTTTCAAGTCTCTATCACTTGTCGTTTTTGAGTTATACAAGTCCGAATAATCGACCAATCAGAAACGAGTATTCGGTCATGCGCTAATACACATGCAAAAGTAGAACTACTTGATAAGAAACACATGTACTAAGTTTCAAGTCTCTATCACTAGTCATTCTTTAGTTATACAAGTCAGAAAAATCGACCAATCAGAAACGAGTATTCGGTCATGCGCTAATACACTTGAGAAAGTAGTACTACTCGATTAGAAACACATATACTTAGTTTCAAGTCTCTATCACTTGTCGTTTTTGAGTTATACAAGTCCGAAAAATCGACCAATCAGAAGCGAGTATTCGGTCATGCTCAAATACACATGAGAAAGTAGGTCACTTAATTGGGAACACTTGCACTAAGTTTCAAGTCTCTATCACTTTTCGTTATCGAGTTATACAAGCTTTAATCACCAAATTATTAAAATAATGAAAAAGGGGAGATAACTTTGCAAAAAAGTGGCTCAGAGTTATCATTTTCTTCAATCTTGCACACCTTAAGAATGCCATCTATCTATGTTCCAAGTTTCAATATTATCTGACCATTCGTTCACAAGATATCGCTCGGACAAAACTTTAAATATTGAAAAAGGGGAGATAACTTTGCAAAAAAGGGGCTCAGAGTTATAATTTTTGCCTCTTGCACAACTTCACATTGCCATCTATCTATGTTGCAAGTTTCAATCAATTGCATCACGTAGTTTATGAGTATTGCTCTGGACAAGAATTTGGATAGAAGAAAGAGAATAAACAATAATAATAATAAGAAAAAACAGTAGAAAAACAATACGATTCCCAACTCTGTTGGGGAATCGTAACTAGAGATTGTAACTGTAGCAACAGTTACGAACGATTCCCTT
This sequence comes from Serripes groenlandicus, assembly GCA_031761405.1. Taxonomy (NCBI): domain Eukaryota; kingdom Metazoa; phylum Mollusca; class Bivalvia; order Cardiida; family Cardiidae; genus Serripes; species Serripes groenlandicus. Next base: position 31,308,882 of record JASEVX010000002.1, read on the forward strand.
GCCATTTTATTTAACAAGGGGAGATAACAGAAACGAGTATTCGGTCATGCGCTAATACTCTTGCGAAAGTAGTACTACTTGATTGGGAACAGATGTACTAAGTTTCAAGTCTCTATCACTTGTCGTTTTTGAGTTACACAAGTCCGAAAAATCGACCAATCAGAAACGAGTATTCGGTCGTGCGCTATTACACTAGAGAAAGTAGTACTACTTGATTAGAAACACATGTACTAAGTTTCAAGTCTCTATCACTTGTCGTTTTTGAGTTATACAAGTCCGAAAAATTGACCAATCAGAAACGAGTATTCGGTCATGCGCTAATACACTTGAGAAAGTAGTACCATTTGATTAGAAACACATGTACTAAGTTTCAAGTCTCTATCACTTGTCGTTTTTGAGTTATACAAGTTCGAAAAATCAACCAATCAGAAACGAGTATTCGGTCATGCGCTAATACACTTGAGAAAGTAGTATCACTTGATTGGAAACACTTGCACTAAGTTTCAAGTCTCTATCACTTTTCGTTATCGAGTTATACAAGCTCAAATCACCCAATTTTTAAAATATTGAAAAAGGGGAGATAACTTTGCAAAAAAGTGGCCCAGAGTTATAATTCTTGCATGTTGTACAACTGCACAGTGCCATCTATCTATGTTCCAAGTTTCAATATTATCTGACCATTCGTTCACAAGATATCGCTCTGACAAAAATTGATTAAAATATTGAAAAAGGGGAGATAACTTTGCAAAAAAGTGACTCAGAGTTATCATTCTTGAAAACTACACAAGTTCACATTGCCATCTATCTATGTTGGAAGTTTCAATCAATTCCATCAAGTAGTTTATGAGTATTGCTCTGGACAAAAATTTGGATAGAAGAAAGAGAATAAACAATAATAATAATCAGAAGAAGAAAAACCAATAGAAAAACAATACGATTCCCAACTCTGTTGGGGAATCGTAATAATAAGAAACGGTGCAAAAACAATATATCCCCAACTTTGTTGTTGGGGATATAATAATAACTAGAGATTGTAACTGTAGCAACAGTTACGAACGATTCCCTTGCCATTTTATTGAACAAGGGCAGATAACACAATGGCCCAAAGTATTCGGTCATTCGCTAATACACTTGAGAAAGTAGTACTACTTGATTAGAAACACATGTACTAAGTTTCAAGTCTCTAACACTTGTCTTTATTGAGTTATACATGTCCGAAAAATCGACCAATCAGAAACAAGTATTCGGTCATGCGCTAATACACTTGAGAAAGTAGTACCACTTGATTAGAAATACATGTACTAAGTTTCAAGTCTCTATCACTTGTCGTTTTTGAGTTATACAAGTCAGAAAAATCGACCAATCAGAAACAAATATTCGGTCATGCGCTAATACACTTGAGAAAGTAGTACTACTTGATTAGAATCACATGTACTAAGTTTCAAGTCTCTATCACTAGTCATTCTTTAGTTATACAAGTCCGAAAAATCGACCAATCAGAAGCGAGTATTCGGTCATGCTCAAATACACATGAGAAAGTAGGTCACTTAATTGGGAACACTTGTACTAAGTTTCAAGTCTCTATCACTTTTCGTTATCGAGTTATACAAGCTTTAATCACCAAATTATTAAAATAATGAAAAAGGGGAGATAACTTTGCAAAAAAGTGGCTCAGAGTTATCATTCTTCAATCTTGCACACCTTAACATTGCCATCTATCTATGTTCCAAGTTTCAATATTATCTGACCATTCGTTCACAAGATATCGCTCGGACAAAACTTGATTTAAATATTGAAAAAGGGGAGATAACTTTGCAAAAAAGGGGCTCAGAGTTATCATTTTTGCCTCTTGCACAACTTCACATTGCCACCTATCTATGTTCCAAGTTTCAATAATATCTGACCATTAGTTCATGAGATATCGCTCGGACAGGATTTGGATAGGAGAAAAAGAATAAAGAAAGAAAGAAAGAAAGAAAGAATAATAAAAAACAGTAGAAAAACAAAACGATTCCCAACTTTGTTGGGGAATCGTAATAATAAGAAACGGTGCAAAAACAATATATCCCCCAACTTTGTTGTTGGGGATATAATAAGAAACGGTGCAAAAACAATATATCCCCCAACTTTGTTGTTGGGGATATAATAAATATGAACCGATTCTAGGGATTGAGGTCTTACCCAACAAATAGCTACTTTCCGACGCCTTTGCAGCAGACTTGTTTTGCAAATGTACGGAGCCCCTAAAGTGACATTCAATATATTGTTTTAGTATGCAAATAAAAAAGCTAATTTGCATATTAAAAAAAAGTATCGGATTTTTAATTCGTTTTTACGAAATAATAATTCAATAGTTTTTTTTAATATGCAAATAAGCCAATTTATCTCGTATTAACGAAATAATCATTTCGTTTAAACGAAATACTTATTTCGTAAAAATGAAATAAAAATTCGATACTTTTTTTAATATGCAAATTAGCTGTTTTATTTCGAAATAATTATTTCGTTAAAACGAAATAATAATTCGATACATTTTTTTAATATGCAAATTAGCTGTTTTATTTCCTTTAAACGAAATAATAATTCGGTACTTTTTTTTAATATGCAAATTAGCAGTTTTATTTCGTATTTACCATAACACATTACATTTCATAAACTTTATAAGTGCACGTGTTACCGAGTTTCCACATGGTTGTCTGATGGTTTTGATTGATTGGGGTTTAACGCCGTTTTCAACAATCAACTTTTCAGTCATATCACGGCAGCCAGTTCACCTAATCATATGTTTCCTGTTTTTTTCACACCAGTACTCCACACAACATACTTTGCCGAGCCCCGGTAACTCAGTCGGTAGCGATGCGGGCTGTCAATCCAAGGGTTTGTTAGTTCGAATCCCGGCTCTGCCAACTTTCTTACCGACGATTGACAAAAGTCAATGCGACAAGCGTCATTCGTCTTCCAACAATGGGCTCAGTCTATGTGGAAAAGCAGCCAGTGGCTTGGGAAGATTGTTGTGTGGAGTACTGGTGTGAGAAAACCAGTAAATGCATGAGTAGGTGAACTGGCCGCCGTGATATAACTGAAAAATTGTTAAAAACGGCGTTAAACCCCAATCAATCAACAACATACTTTCCACACAACTGGCTGCTTTTCCACATCGACTGTTAGCCCATTGGTGAAAGACGAATGACGCTTGTCGCAGTGGTTTTTGTCCAACATCGTAAAGAATGTTTGCCGAGCTGGGGTTCGAACTCACAACCCCTAGATTGACAGCCCGCGTCCTTACCGACTTCGCTACCGGTGCTCGGCTGATGGTAGACTCAAGATATTTATTTTAATTTATTAATTTACTTAATAAAACAGCGCAAATTTGTATATTAAAAAAGTGTTGAATACTAACTATTATTTCGTAAATAAGAAATAAAACGGGTTATTAGTCGCCGGGCAGAAGCCCGCGACTTCTATTTTTAATAGCTTTTCGGAAATCACATGGGAGGGCGGCTTATTATTAGAAAGAAACAAATCTAGATGATTTGAACATATTACAATTGTGGTTGTTTACGAACACTAATAAATGACACATCTAAAATGAAATAAATATTCCGATTTTTTAATGTTTGCAGTTTTTTTTATTTCACTCGCATTTAAGTTTTTTGTCTTATTTACGAAGACAAAAGTGGTCCCTTCAAGACGTGAACCAACACCCCCTAATGCAGACTCTTATGTGTCATCATTGAGGTCAATTTCGGATTCTCCTTTTAATAGCAATATTAACTTACTAAATGTTGTTTTCATGTTCAAAGAGATGCCTTGATTTGTGTAGAATTCATTTAATAATGTTAATCCATGAATATCTAAAGTAGGAACTGTTTCTAAGCTAAATATAGACCCTATTCTGTTGTGTAGTTTCGTGACCTTTAACATCGATTTTCGCGCATGCGCATTTCGATATGAAAAAGCGAGTGATATTATTTTATTTTAGACAAGTACAAGACGAATGTTTGACGCAAAGCGTCAAAGAGAAGCCGCAATATTTCGTTGTACATGTAGAAATAAGAAAAAAAGAACATTTTTAAATCCACAAACAATAGAACAATTTAAACTGTAGACGGTAATGCTGATATATTTCTCCTTTTGAAGACTTTTGTTTTCTTCAAATTACCTCCCTTTAAAGCAATACCAGGATATTTACCTTGTGATTCGAATAAGATTGACAAACATTGAAATTATATGAATGAATACTATTATTTAAATAAGTAACAACAGCAAAATTAAATTTAAGCCAGATAAATGTGTACACATTTCGTTAATTTTTTATAGATACCCTAATGTATAGGTATGTATATAAAATTTATAAGCAAATGTTTTCATAACTACGTTCCTAATGTTTGAATAGACTAAGGAAAGTCAAGAATACATAAATAAATCAATGCAGTCTTTTCCGGCGACATTGATGCCTTGCATCAACTTTCTCTTGTTATTCTATTTTTAATAGGTTTTCTGAAATCACATGGGAGGGGGGATTATTATTAGAAAGAAACACATTTAGATGTCTTGAACATATTACAATTGTGTTTGTTTAAAAACACTAAGTAATGACACATCTAAAATGAAATAAATATTCCGATGTTTTAGGTATTTTCAGTTTCTTTATTTTGACTCGCATTTATGTTTTTTTGTTTTATTTACGAAGACAAAACAGTCCCTATTAGCTAGACTGGTATACTTTATTTTACAGTACTACATGTAATCAAAAGTCGATAATTACAAACCTTTACGTCGCAGTCTAATTTGTTTACTTATGCGCACCTGCGTGACTCGCGAATACCAACTGTGTAGATCAATCTCCTTTGCAGAGAGCCGCTCTTTACACTCACTTACAAATAGTAAATTATAGGTGATTTAAGATGTTTATTTGGTTCGAAACAAATGAAGAAAAGAACAAACCGAGATAAAACTGGTTTTAATGGAAAAATGACTTTGAACGAACACTCTCTGCCTATAAAGAGAGTTTCAAGAACGACACCTCTGCGAATAAAAAAGAATCGGGTCTTTCGTACAAAATTATTTCGTCCTTGACAATTTTAAATGTGTCATTTAATTCCCTAAAGGCATATTGCTTCCGATCTGCATATTGTTATGCATCATTGACACAAGGGCGCTCATCATAATATAATTTTAAAACATGAGTAGTTTGTTGTTTTCATTATAAAAAAGGAAGGAAAGAATTAAAATAAATTAACATGTTGTAGGGCTAAGTTTATGTTCGAAATTAAGTTTAAATTATACAACAATTTCAATGAGATTTAACTGTTTAGTTATTATTATATTTCGAAGGTGGTCTAATTTATAAATATTGGACTACATTTCAACATTTGTTAAAGTATGATATAATTAGGATGCTAAGCTAATATCATTTTGAGAAAAAGAGAAAACTCATGTCTTCAGCGATTTAACCCTTATCTCATTGTTTTAAAAGTAGATTGCTGCAAAGGTGTCCTATGTTGACTTTAAAAGAGGAAAGGTAAAATGACGTGCTATTGCATGCAAATCCTAAAGTGTCTGTTTTGTGGTTTTATTGAAAAATAATAAAATTCAAACATTCTGACAAACATCTTGAAAAGTGTATGTGGAATTCACAAATCTTATAATTATTCCTTAATGAAAGCACTGTATACATACTAAGACTAATGATTGGCAAGATTACTCATTTCCATTACTGTTTATGATCAATAATTAGTTGTGTGTATGGTCAACCTACTTTGGAATGGAGATTGATCATAATCAATGAAAGGCTTCAATTATCATTCACTTCGTTGACAAAACAATGCAAGTTATGATACATTTTCACTTGACCCCACCCCTGATGTTCCAATATGCCCCTCAGTTGATAACTGTTTATTCAACTACTATAATGTTAGTGTTATGCATATCTGCACTATGGATATCCGGCGACATTGATGCGTTGCATCAACTTTCTCTTGTTTGCATATTAAAAAGAAATGTCGAATAGTAAGTATTATTTCGTAAATACGAAATAAAACGGCTAATTTCATATTAAAAAAAAGTGTCGATAATAATTATTTCGTTTAAACGAAATAAGTATTTCGTAAATACGAAATAAAGCGGGCTTCTTTGCATATTAAAAAAAAGTATCGAATTTTTATTTCGTTTTTACGAAATAAGTATTTCGTTAATACGAGATAACTTGGCTTATTTGCATATTAAAAAAAAGTATCGAATTATTATTTCGTAAAAACGAAATAAAAATCCGATACTTTTTTTTAATATGCAAATTAGCTGTTTTATTTGCATACTAAAACAATATATTGAATGTCACTTTAGGGGCTCCGTAGATTGAGGTCTTACCCAACAAATAGATGCTTTCCGACGCCTTTGCAGCAGACTAGTTTTGCAAATTTGTTGTCAAAAGGGAAACTTGCACCTGATCCGCACCTTTCTCCGTTTGCGTCACAATGTTTTATTCAACTCTATTTAATAACTAAATCCTTATTTATGGCGTTTTTTCGTGTTATTTCCAATATGTTTTCATAGTCGTCTGCTGCCGGTTTGCTGTATGTGGCTACGGGTTGATGACACCACCCTTAAATCCATATTTATCCGAGCAACAGTGACCATTTGGTAGTGACGTCGGCTGTCAATCCAGGGGCTCGTGAGTTCAAACCCAAATGGCAAACATTCTTTCCCAACGTTTGACAAAAGTCAATGCGACAACCGTCATTCGTCTTCTACAGCCTATGTTGAAAAGCAGCACTTTCCTTGGTAAAGCAATTGTATGGAAACCATTTAACCATTTACTTAACCATTTCCAACATAAAACAAATCTGCAGCATACGACTTTGAAAATATTTAGGCAGAACTATTTAAAACCTGTATAAATTAAAGTTTAATTATGGAATGGAGTTGAAAACATTGTTGCAAAAGAAGAAATTGATAATTATGAGTAATTTCTTTTTTAGCCACATTGTTTTCAAAAGTTGTCAACTGCCCGGGCATCAGCAAGCGTCTGTATGAGGGAAAGGGTTAACGCTTGAATATTAAACCTCGGACGGTTCAAATAGCTGTACTACATTAACATGGTCCTGGCGATATTTCACGCCTTAAATGGGTCCTACTAAATACTGCAAGGACTACAAGGACTACAAGGACGGCTAAAACGTTGTTTAATTAATATATTTATATTTAAAATTACTTTTAATATGCCGATAATGTGATATAATAACTAACTTGAAAAGAAAAAGCGAAACAAAAAAAATAGGAAAAAAAATCTTCAAAGTGATATTCCCACTATGACAAGGACACGCAAGGGCGGCTTTATTATGACAAGGACGGTTAAAACGGTACTTTACCTATTTTAATATAAAAATCATTTTGTATATATATAAAATAACTTAAGAAAAGCGAAAGTAAGAATAGAAAATTAATAATAAAATACAACGACTACAAGGACATGCAAGGACGGCTGTAGTATGACAAGGACTGTTAAACATGTTACAGATTCACTCTACATGGTGATCAGCACCTACACTTTACAGAGTGCTGATCACCCTGTAGAATGTAGGTACATATCGCCGTGTAGGGGGAATGTCACTACTATTATGGAAAAATAAGTTTCCTTTTTTTCTCTCGCTTTTTAGCTCACCTGTGCACGAAGTGCTCAGGGTGAGTTATTGTGATCGCCCTATGTCCGGCGTCCGTCGTCCGTCGTCCGTCAACATTTTCTCCTCTGTAACCGGTGGGTCAACTGGGATGAAACTTCACAGAAAGCATCCTCTCAATGTCCTCACCAGAATTCCTTAAAATTTTTGGGATCCATGCAGAATTCTGGTTTCCATGGCAACGAAATGAAAAAAACTTCAAAATTCTTAAAAAATCTTCTCCTCCGAAAGTGTCAGGCCGATTTTCAAATTATTTTGTAGAAATGATCCTTGGGTGACCCTCTATCAGATTCCTTCAAGCCATGTTGATTGGTCGAAAAACATGGCCGCCAGGGGGGGGGGGGGGGGCGGTGGGGGGGGCTATTTTGCCTTATATGGCTATAGTGCAAACTTAAAAAATCTTCTCCTCCAAAAGTGTCAGGCCGATTTTCAAATAATTTTGTAGAAATGTTCCTTGGGTGACCCTCTATCAGATTCCTTCAAGCCATGTTGATTGGTTGAAAAACATGGCCGCCAGGGGGCGGGGCTATTTTGCCTTTTTTGGTTATAGTGAAAACTTAAAAAATCTTCAACATCTTCTCCTCAGTAACCAGTCGGTCAATTGGGATGAAACTTCACAGAAAGCATCCTCTCAATGACCTCACCAGAATTCCTTCAAATTATTGGGATCCATGCAGAATTCTGGTTTCCATGGCAACGAAACGAAAAAAACTTCAAAATTCTTCTCCTCCCAAATTGGTTGGCAGATTTTGAACTTATTTTGTAGAAATGTTCCTTGGGTGACTCTCTATCAGATTCCTTGAAGCCATGTTGATTGGTCGAAAAACATGGCCGCCGGGGGGGCGGGGCTTTTTTGCCTTATACGGCTATAGTGAAAACTTAAAAAATCTTCTCCTCCAAAAGTGTCAGGCTGATTTTCAAATAATTTTGTAGAAATGTTCATTGGATGACCCTCTATCAGATTCCTTTAAGCCATGTTGATTGGTCAAAAATTATGGCCGCCAGGGGGGGCGGGGCTATTTTGCCTTATATAGCTATAGTGCAAACTTAAAAAATCTTCTTCTCCAAAAGTGTCAGGCCGATTTTCAAATAATTTTGTAGAAATGTTCCTTGGATGACCCTCTATCAGATTCCTTCAAGCCATGTTGATTGGTCAAAAAAACATGGCCACAAGGGGTCGGGGCTATTTTGCCTTTTATGGCTATAGTGAAAACTTAAAAAATCTTCTCCTCCAAAAGTGTCAGGCCGATTGTCAAATAATTTTGTAGAAATGTTCCTAGGGTGACCCTCTATCAGATTCCTTCAAGCCAAGTCGATTGGTCGGAAACTATGTCCGCCAGATGGCGGGGCTTATATAGCTAAAGTGAAAAAATAAATCAGGTGAGCGATTCCAGGGCCATCATGGCCCTCTTGTTTAAAGTAAGTTTAGATATATAAAAAGAATATCACTTTGAAGATTTTTGTCCTAATTTTTGTTTTCGCTTTTTCTTTTAAAGTTAGTTATTATATCGCATTATAGGTATATTAAAAGTAATTTTAAATATAAATATATTAATTAAACAACGTTTTAACCGTCCTTGTAGTCCTTGTAGTTCTTGTTAGTCCTTGTAGTCCTTGCAGTATTTAGTAGGACCGCCTTAAATGAAGCAGTAGACGGGTTTTGAGAACAATGCAGGAAATGTTTATTTGATCCTTTCCCGAAATATTTCGAATTATGTATTAACATTGTATTTAGTTGTCCATATATAACAAGCTGTCGATTCTAAGAAACTTCTTTCTGATAAGGTGTTTGTCATGTTGTTACACAAATCGACCCTGCCTAGCTGCATTTAAAACCTGCTCTTTCGCATATGTTATATTTTTATACAAAATATCGTCAACAATCTTCGATCTTTCCATCCAGTCCGGTTTTGGACCTCGCCGAAATAAACCATCCTTCCTACTCTGGACACACCACAACCTCCGCAACGTCACATCCGTTCCCAAAAAGGCCGCCATCTTGGTAAGTGTATTTGACAGATCGGTTTTCAAATTCTCATAAAAGAGCACGAAAAGTTGTCCGTTAAAATTCTTGATCCATTCTAAGTTGAACTGTAACCATTTAGGAAGGTTCTTTTTCACGTGATCTGTAAACGCTGAAAATGTAACATCATTTTCAACAATTTTTCAATCAAACTGTAATATCACAGCGTTTCCTGTGTAAGTTACCAGTACCTCTGGTCCATTTATCCTGACAACAGCGAGTCAGTCCTGAGCGCCAAGGAGGGACAGTCATTATATCAATTTTGGAGTCTTGCAAGGCCCGACCGGGAATCGGAACTGCGACCTCCTGCACCCGAGGCGTTCTTTGAAACGTGTACACAAGGTTCTCAACTAACCTTCAATGTGTTGTAATACTTGCCAATATTGACCTTATAGGTATACTGTGCAGAAATATACATTGATATGCTGTACGTATATTTTATATATATGAATGCTAACTGTTTTCATTGGCCCCACCATGTCTATTGTTTGTAGAACAAATCACAAATTTGTCGAAAATAACAAATTTATAACAAATATATATTGGCGACAGAACGCACAGTCATGCTATCTGTGTTTCTTACAGACACTATGAAAAAAGCCATGGCCAAGGAGGTTCAAATGCCCGACGCTCACCAACAAGCAATGGCGTATTCCGGCAGCGGGCATCGTCCGTGAAAGTACTGAAATATTGGTAATTTGGCTTCCAGTTTGTGGCTAAAGAATAGTTCTCAATTCGGCGTGAGACGATATCAAAACTAACATGCAGAAACCAACAAGCCAGTTTAATTGTGATAGTAATCCCAACATTTTCGAGGTATATTTCCGTAAACAGCCGAGTCCGGCCCGAGCTTATTCGAGATTCGAGATTGATTAAATGAAATAATAAAAAAACAACTCACAGTTATTGATGAATTTCTGCCGACCAGGGTAGTGTGTATGGGAGTTGGTTAAAAGCAGATTAAAGTACGACAACAGTGCCTCGTACGGATCGCGTACAATAAGAATCGCGCGCGAATATTCTAGATTGTTCAGTTTCCCAATTGGTACGTGCGTTTTAATAACGATCACCCTCTCCGTGTATCTTTCTGCCTTGAATATCTTCTTCAAGCCGGGATCCATATATAGACTTCCGGTATGGATATCTGTCAAATGTAATAACAAATGATTCCTAAACTTGATGGACGGTAACTAACGATAATTGAGCCGTTCCACAGAGAAAACCATATTATGGAATCTGCGTAATGTAACGACCAGATCAGCATGCACAGTCCGCGCAGGCTAATCAAGGCCGACTCATTCCGTCTCAGGGGAAAAGAGGTATATATTTATGATTCCTGAAACAGTAAATCCAAAGGAGGTCAACAGTGTATATCCGGGTTAACCTGCGCGGCATGCTTAAGCTGATCCGGGTCGATACTTTACGCAGAGTCCGCAATGTTGATTTTCTCTTGGAACGGCTCATGTTTCTCTACCACTTAAGCACATTTCCTGGATTAGTACTGCATTGTCACTCAAGGAATTTGGACAGCTGTTCGGTCGCCCTGATATAACTAGAACATTATTGAAGACAGTGGTAGAGCGTCGGCCTCTCGTACCAAAGGTCCTGGATTCGAATCACGTGATGAGCGGGTTCTCACTTTGGGATTTTTCAAAACAAACTGCGCAAGTACTGGTTTTAACAATCGCCAGGAAGCAGACATCGTGTTTGATTAACATAAGCAGAAATATTATTCCGCAATCGATATTACAAAATAAATAAGTTTAAAACCACAAACTACTGTTGAAAACGACAGTGAAACATACATCTCATGTACATATGAACTGTCAGACCGAAATTATAGACAATATATCGTGACCATGATAATGTTATCATAACAAAACGAACGATGTGAAGGAATTACAGGTTGAAAAGTACCACAGTACTGGAAACATTGAGAGACATGGAGATACACATTTGCAGTCAACATCTTTAACCGCTTCTCAAATACAGACGACGCCTTCTAACGCATGTGCAGCATACGACTTTTGAAAAAATCGTCACAAAAGGATAAATAACTCAAATTATGGAACGCCGGCACTGTCTTTAGAAGTGATGAAACTCCATTATTATGTCTGTTTGTTATTACATTATGTACAACGATCTTTACATGTTGTGCAAACATATTTATATCATGTCAGTATATGGTTATGTACTGTGGTTTTATACTTATATTCTGACAATTTTTATTATATTATGTAGGTACATGTTTACATTATGTAGATACATCTTATATTATGTAGGTACATCTTTATATTACATCTTTATATTATGTAGATACATCTTTATATTATGTAGATACATCTTTACATTATGTAGATATATCTTTATATTATGTAGATACATCTTTATATTATGTAAATGCATCTTTATATTATGTAGATACATCTTTACATTATGTAGATACATCTTTATATTATGTGGATATATCTTTATATTATGTAGATACATATTTATATTATGTGGATATATCTTTATATTATGTAAATACATATTTATATTATGTAGACACATCTTTATATTATGTGGATATATCTTTATATTATGTAGATACATCTTTATATTATGTGGATATATCTTTATATTATGTAAATATATCTTTATATTATGTAGATACATCTTTATATTATGTAGATACATCTTGTGCAAACTTTGTTATGCAGTTGATACTTTGAGCGGGATAATATTCTGCTTCCACACCGAACAATGAAAGCGTGCAGGTGATATTGATTCATTGGTTATGGGTAAACTGTTTACGAATGTTATCTATGAATGAAAATACCAATATAGTTATGCTGTAGGGTTTCTTTCATATAAATACGAAACTTATTTGTTGAATTGAGATCCACTGCAAAATTTATGAAAGAATTGATAAAAACAACTGGTTACCTTTCAACAAATACCAGACTTAATACTACATAAGATTTAAAACTTGTGGACTATGTGCGACTTATTTTTCGATATAACATGACCAATGTTTGAACAAGAACTGAATTTGATGGAAATTAATGTTCTTATAAATTTCAATGACTATTTGAACATACATTTAACCTCTGAAGTGTTCAAAGGCTTTTGAAACTTGACCTTGTGATCTAGTTTTTGACTCCACATAAATGTAATCACGTTTATAGATTGACCTAGATTTGATGAAGATAAATTTTCATAAAGATACTGATTTGATATAAAATATGTTCTCTACAGTTTCCATAAGAAATTTGAGACGAACACAGTTTATTTAAGGGAGATAACTAGTAATTTAAATGATGCCCAGTACATACACAATATAAGTCTAAGGGGACATAACTCTTTGTGTTTTAAAGCAATCTTTGTTTCACTTGCCGTCTAGCCTTTCAATATGTAGGTTAACATTTCCATACGGTTTTAATCAAATCCATCCACCAATGCCTTAAATATGGTACCGGACGGCAGACGAACGGACGGACGGACGGACGGACGGACGGTAAACGACAAACATATCCCATTAATATTTGCCCATGATTAACAAAATAGTAGATAATGTCCATACAATATTATATTGTTTAGTTAGTTGTTTTCCTTTTATTATGTCGTGACGTTATTACATCTTGTGCAATCTGTGGTATCTTTATATGATGTGCAAACTTTGTTATATGTTGTGGATAGTTTTAATAAGGTGATATTCCGCCTGACACCGGAAATTAAAGTGCGAATGTACGGAATGTGACGGTAATGTGACCAGTAACGTTGAGGTTAGATCAAATTCGATAAGCCGGCTAGAAACAATTTGATAAGCCTGTGTCCACTTCCTGCCGTAAATTTACACTTGGAAAACATTCTCATGGTCAAAGGGAAGTAAATCGAATCGGCTTGCCGGGCAGACAATTTTGTCCAGGGAATTTCAGATGAATATACAAGACTGATGTTGGCTCCCATTGGACAATAATGATTTTGTTGAAAGTTGAAAGTGATTTTCATAAAGTTGAATAACCTCTGACTGATTTATAACCAAAATAGTGTTTGCTTTTAGCTATGTTGACACTCTAACAGCCATTTTCAGAACATGCTGTATTTTCTGAAATTGAAAGTAAAATTCAGTGCGGGATAAGGGTGACCTTTGATTCGACCTCCTAGCTCTTTCAAGAAACGGTGAACATGTGAGTTTGTTTTGCTTTTCTGGTAGTTCTAAGAATGAACTTTAGTTTGATACAGGTATATGTGTTAATCCATTTGCTAGTAACGAACCATAACCCATAATGCTATAATGGTCGCCTATGGAAAATGATTTACTTCCCTTTGACCTCATGCTTGCATTTTACCGGTGCGTGTTGAATAACATATCCTTTGCAAAATAACCCCGGGCATAGCTCATGATGTAACAATACAAGCACAAGATGTAAAGATACATATACATACTATAACTATAAGCATTATTCGCATAGGAGTACAGCATACAAACAAGTATGGACATGATATAATATTGTGTGCACATAATATAATTAAGTATGGACATAATATAATAAAGTATGAACATAATATAATAAAGCATGCACGACATGATATAATATTGTGTGCACATAATATAATAAAGTATGGACATAATATATTAAAGTATGGACATAATATAATAAAGCATGCACATGATATAAAGATGTATCTACATAATATAAAGATGTATCTACATAATGTAAAGATGTACCGACATAATGTAAAGATGTACCGACATAATATAATACAAACTGTCAGAATATAAGTACGAAACCACAACACATAACCATATACTGACATGATATAAATATAGTTGCACAACATGTAAAGATCGTTGTACATAATGTAATAACAAACATACATAATAATAGAGTTTCATCACTTCTAAAGACAGTGCCGGCGTCACAATGTTTTCAACTTTACTGAATAAAAATCAAAGTACTGAAAGTACACAATGCGGGGATGTTGGCTCTAGGGTGTTAATAAGGTTTTCCTTCAATTTGACCTAGTGACCTAGTTTCTGATCCAATGTGACCTATGTTCGAACTTGACCTACATATCATAAAGAAAAACATTCTGATAAAGTTTGAACATGCTCAAGTTGAAAATAAGGCCTCTAGAGTGTTAACAAGATTTCCATTCAATTTGGCTTAGTGACCTAGTTTTTGACCCGGCTTGACCCATGTTCGAACTTGGCCTAGATAATATAAAGATAAACATTTTGACCAATTTCAAGCTGCCTTCTAGAGTATTAACAAGATTTTCCTTCAATTTGGCCTAGTAACCTAGTTTATGACCCAATATGACCCTTATTCGAGATTGACATAGATATCATTATCACAAACATTTTGACAAAATTTCTAGAGTGTTAACAAGCTTTTCCTTCAATTTGACCTAGTGACCTACTTTTTGATCCATCATGACTCATGTTCGAAATTGACCTACATATCATCAAGACAACCATTCCAATACAGTTTCAATGTGACCTATGTTCGAACTTGACCTACATATCATAAAAAAAAAACATTCTGATAAAGTTTGAACATGCTCAAGTTGAAAATAAGGCCTCCAAAGTGTTAACAAGATTACCATTCAATTTGGCCTAGTGACCTAGTTTTTGACCAGGCTTGACCCATATTCAAACTCGGTCTAGATATCATTTAGATAAACATTCTGACAAATTTTCAAGCTGCCTTAGTAAAAAATACGACTTCTACAGTGTTAACAAGATTTTCCTTCAATTTGGCCTAGTGACCTAGTTTCTGACCCAATATGACTCATATTTAAACTTGACATAGAAACAAGCATTTGACAAAATTTCAAACTGCTGAAGCAAAACTTGCGGCCGCTAGGGTGTTAACAAGCTTTTCCTTCAATTTGACCTAGTGTCCTACTTTTTGACCCGACATGACTCATGTTCGAACTTGACTTACATTTTAACAAGACAAACATTCTGATAAAGTTTCAACAGGCTCAAGTTGAAAATGTGGCCTCTAAAGCGTGAACATGATTTTTCTCTTCAATTTGACCTAGTGACCTAGTTTTTGATCTCAAATGGCACAGTTTCGAACTTGTCCAAGATTTGATGGAGATTAATGTTCTGAAAAACTTTCATAAAGATCCGATGCAAAATGTAGCCTGTAGAGTGTAAACAATACAGGCTACATGTTGACGATGAACGACGGCCGTATTTCCGTATTTTTCATTGCAGGGATTTTCTCAAAAGGTTTTTGAGCTACCCGCTTTCAAGCTACTGGTTTTCCATATATTTAAAAGAAACATTTAAGATCCTTATGTCTAACTTAAATTTCTAAATTATGTATACAACTTCATGCATTAAAACTGTACATTGTGTACGTTTACTTTGTATAATGTGCATACTGTTTAGCTTGTTGTGAAACGTATTAACTGATCCCTGGACGATCAAGAAAAATTGTCCATTTTGAAAAAACAGAGGGCTGCACACATTTTCTACAAATTTACACTTCCTGAAAGCTGGGCATGACAATATACGTAGGTATTCAGCATAGCTGAATCACCCGCATAAAAACCACATTCGATGATAGAGTTTCTATGTTTTGGGCATGATGGTTTCAAAGTTGTCTGCTGCAAATGTGTTGTATGTAGGACACGAGGTAAGGGTCAAATAAGTCTGGTATTGATTATTCTACCCGTTAAAAGTTTCGTTAACATTTCCACAAAGACTACGTCGGCGAATTGTCAGTGATAATTTCAAAATATATGAAAGGCTATTTTCGTTAGACGTTCATCATAAGCAAGATCCTCATCGGGCGATTTCTGACCTGTTTCCCCTACGTCATTATCGCAACTAATGGGGCTACATTTCAAGTATTATGTTGGATTTATTGGTTGATTGTAATTTAACGCTGTTTTCAAGGACATTTCAGTCATATCACGGCGACCAAATTCACCAATCCATGTGTTTTCTGGCTTTCTCGCCCCAGCACTCCACACAAGGTTTTCCAAGCAACTGGGTGATTTTCCACATATACTGTCTGTCTATTGGTTAAAGAAAAATGACGCATGTCGCATTTATTTTTGTCAAACGTCGGAAAGAATGTTGGCCGAGCTGGGGTTCGAACTGAGCTACCGACATGTATTTATCTTCTTATTGTAGACGGACAATGTGCCTTTGCGCATGCTCATATAAGTATTAACTCTTTTCCACATATTGACCCTTTCCGACGACCCTGCATTAGACGAATCTTTGAAAACGTGACGAAAGAAGAAATTGCTCAAAACGAGCTATTTCTCATTTTGCCACGATATTTTAACTTACATTTAAAGAGATTTTTCCAGGCGATTTAAAAGTTTTCTGCTGCAGATTTGTTGTATGTGGTAAAGGTTGACTGTATGAAGACCCCATATTCGCCTGACTTGACTCTGAACTGTAAAGTATAAGACAAAAATACCTGTTAATTCTTCCAGCAAGTGACGTACCCATGTGTTGCCCGAACCTGGGTAACTGGCTAAAGCGGTCTGAAGTATTAAAAATGATAGATCGAATATTAATTATTTCAATATCATTATTTATAATACTTGTATTATTAAATATAACAATAGTGATAATTACAATGATCATTATGATGGTAATACATCTTTCTTATTATAGAATTATCAGTTTTGTCAATTTGGATACATTTGGTAGATTTACGTTGCATTTTTCAATGTATTGATTCCTTGACAAATTATAACAAAGTAGTATTCATCTTCTAAATCGTTTAAAGTACAAAGCTCACATTTTCTGTTGTTTTTGTCAATTGTTTTATGTCTATCACTTTCAATTATTAGTTTAAGGGAATGAAAGTCTAAGTTTGGAACTTGATTGTCGAAATGATTTAGTTTCTAAGTATGTCCAGATATCTTGCTCGTGCGAAATCAGTCTTAAATTATCTGTTAAAATATAATGAAGGGGATAGTTGGATACTTGCTTGCCATTAATTAACATATATATCTTTAATTCGTTGGAAAATTCTAGGTATAACCCTATTTACTAAAACGGATTCGGGATATAACCAAATGTCAGAAATACCTGCCGACTGTTCAGCCGTATTAAAACCCCCACACTTCACGAATATAATTCAGTATTGAGGCTACGTATGCATAAACAAGGTTCAGCATAATATCAACTGGGACTTCCATATCTTTTGTACTATTAAATAACGATCCCATCGCCCGAAGGCTTTTTACTGCCCAATGTATTATTGGCGTGTATGAATGATCCACCACTAGAATAAACTATTCCTAAGTAATTAAATGTACAAGAGAAAGTTGATGCAACGCATCAATGTCGCCGGATATCCAGTGTGCAGTTATGCATAACACTAACATTATAGTAGTTGAATAAACAGTTATCAGGGGTGGGGTCAAGTGAAAATGTATCATAACTTGCATTGTTTTGTCAACGAAGTGAATGATAATTGAAGCCTTTCATTGTTTATGTTCAATCTCCATTCCAAAGTAGCTTGACCATACACACAGCCAACTAATTATTGATCATAAACAGTTATGGAAATGAGTAATCTTGCCAATCATTAGTCTTAGTATGTATAGAGTGCTTTCATTAAGGAATAATTATAAGATTTGTGAATTCCACATACACTTTTCAAGATGTTTGTCAGAATATTTGAATTTTATTATTTTTCAATAAAACCACAAAACAGACAATTTAGGATTTGCATGAAATAGCACGTCATTTTACCTTTCCTCTATTAAAGTCAACAGTGGACACCTTTGCAGCAATCTACTTTTAAAACAATGAGATAAGGGTTAAATCGCTGAAGACATGAGTTTTCTCTTTTTTCTCAAAATGATATTAGCTTGGCATCCTAATTATATATCATACTTTAACAAATGTTGAAATGTAGTCCAATATTTATAAATTAGACCACCTTCGAAATATAATATCAACTAAACAGTTAAATCTCATTGAAATTGTTGTATAATTTAAACTTAATTTCGAACATAAACTAAGCCCTACAACATGTTAATTTATTTTAATTCTTTCCTTCCTTTTTTATAATGAAAATAACAAACTACTCATGTTTTAAAAGTATATTATGATGAGCGCCCTTGTGTCAATGATGCATAACAATATGCAGATCGGAAGCAATATGCCTTTAGGGAATTAAATGACACATTTAAAATTGTCAAGGACGAAATAATTTTGTACGAAAGACCCGATACTTTCTTATTCGCAGAGGTGTCGTTCTTGAAACTCTCTTTATAGGCAGAGAGTGTTCGTTCAGAGTAATTTTTCTATTAAAACCAGTTTTATCTCGGTTTGTTCTTTACTTCATTTGTTCCGAACCAAATAAACATTTTAAATCACCTATGATTTACTATTTGTAAGTGAGTGTAAAGAGCGGCTCTCTGTAAAGGAGATTGATCTACACAGTTGGTATTCGCGAGTCACGCGATCAACAGTTTTAGCTTAGAAACAGTTCATATTTTAGATATACATGGATACACATTATAAAATGCCTTCTTCACAAATAAAGACATCTCTTTGAACATGAAAATAACATTCAGTTAGTTAAAATTGCCAATAAAAGGAGAATATTCGACGTCATTTTCATCAAGCAAGCGGGTGCGCGTATGTTAGCAAATTAGACTGTGCGACGTAAAGGTTTGTAGTTACCGCCTTTTGATTACATGTAGTATATAGTGTAAAATAAAGTATACCAGTCTAGCTAATAGGGACTGTTTTGTCTTCGTAAATAAAACAAAAAAAACATAAATGCGAGTCAAAATAAAGAAACTGAAAATACCTAAAACATCGGAATACTTATTTCATTTTAGATGTGTCATTACTTAGTGTTTTTAAACAAACACAATTGTAATATGTTCAAGACATCTAAATGTGTTTCTTTCTAATAATAATAATCCCCCCTCCCATGTCATTTCCGAAAACCTATTAAAAATAGAAGTCGCGGGCTTCTGCCCGGCGACTAATTAACTAACTCTTTTCCAGACGATAAATAATTTGTCTTTACTATTAAACGGATTTTCAATCAGGGAATTAAGAATGAAGATCGCATCAGTCGTGCTATAACCGGATTTATATCCAAGTTGGCCGTCTGTTAGAATGTCATTTTGCACCGTCCAATCTTTTAGCCTATTATGCAATACAACAGTGAACAGTTTAGCAAAACATTGATATGCCCCTGAAATTGTTAGGATCAGATGAGTCGCCTTTCGTGTACATATTGGTACCATAAGACCTTTAGACCAATAGTTCAAAAGAGCTAACTGTCCACCCACTCTTTCAGATATTCATATGATATGTTATCATGTCAGCAGGCTTTATTACTATTTAACTATATACATGCATCTTGTATCAGTACAACAAATAACAATTTGTTATAATAATCATAATGATGAAAAGGATATTAATTAAATTACAATTATAATTATACTAATAATAAAGTGGCTAACAATTATAATCATTGTTAATTAATTAATTGATATATTAGATATACACGGTTTCCAAGTATTCTACTGCATATTACCAATGTGGGACGACGTAGATCTCATATGTTTGACTCTGTTAGCATTTATTCATTTACCACATTGTTTCCAAAAGTCGTCTGCTGTACAAGCGTCAACAAATCGTCTGCTGCACAGATGTCAACTATTGTCTGTAGCAAGAAACGACTATGATTACATTTTAGAGTCTTCTGTGTTGTCATTATATGTTGAAAATGTAGTGATTGGGCAATTTAACGTACGTCAAACTTGAATACCATCAAAGTGTTGTAGTGATTGGACAATTTAACGTACGTCAAACTTGGATACCATCAAAATGTTGAAGTGATTGGACAATTTAACGTACGTCAAACTTGGATACCATCAAAGTATTGTAGTGATTGGACAATTTAACGTACGTCACACTTGAATACCATCAAAGTGTTGTAGTGATTGGGCAATTTAACGTACGTCAAACTTGAATACCATCAAAGTGTTGTAGTGATTGGACAATTTAACGTACGTCACACTTGGATACCATCAAAGTGTTGTAGTGATTGGACAATTTAACGTACGTCAAACTTGGATACCATCAAAGTGTTGTAGTGATTAGACAATTTAACGTACGTCAAACTTGGATACCATCAAAGTGTTGTAGTGATTGGACAAAACTTGGATACCATCAAAATGTTGTAGTGATTGGACAATTTAACGTACGTCAAACTTGGATACCATCAAAGTGTTGTAGTGATTGGACAAAACTTGGATATCATCAAAATGTTGTAGTGATTGGACAATTTAAAGTACGTCAAACTTGGATACCATCAAAGTGTTGTAGTGATTGGACAAAACTTGGATACCATCAAAATGTTGTAGTGATTGGACAATTTAACGTACGTCAAACTTGAATACCATCAAAGTGTTGTAGTGATTGGACAATTCAACGTACGTCAAACTTGGATACCATGAAAGTGTTGTAGTGATTGGACAAAACTTGGATACCATCAAAATGTTGTAGTGATTGGACAATTTAACGTACGTCAAACTTGGATACCATCAAAGTGTTGTAGTGATTAGACAAAACTTGGATACCATCAAAATGTTGTAGTGATTGGACAATTTAAAGTACGTCAAACTTGGATACCATCAAAGTGTTGTAGTGATTGGACAAAACTTGGATACCATCAAAATGTTGTAGTGATTGGACAAAATTAACGTACGTCAAACTTGAATACCATCAAAATGTTGTAGTGATTGGACAATTTAACGTACGTCAAACTTGGATACCATCAAAGTGTTGTAGTGATTGGACAATTTAACGTACGTCAAACTTGGATAACATCAAAGTGTTGTAGTGATTGGACAATTTAACGTACGTCAAACTTGGATACCATCAAAGTGTTGTAGTGATTGGACAATTCAACGTACGTCAAACTTGGATACCATCAAAATGTTGTAGTGATTGGACAATTTAACGTACGTCAAACTTTGATACCATCAACATGTTGTAGTGATTGGACAATTTAACGTACGTCAAACTTGGATACCATAAAAATGTTGTAGTGATTGGACAATTTAACGTACGTCAAACTTGGATACCATCAAAGTGTTGTAGTGATTGGACAATTAAACGTACGTCAAACTTGGATACCATCAATGTGTTGTAGTGATTGGACAATTCAACGTACGTCAAACTTTGTTACCATCAACATGTTGTAGTGATTGGGCAATTTAACGTACGTCAAACTCGGTTACCATCAAAATGTTGTAGTGATTGGACAATTTAACGTACGTCAAACTTGGATACCATCAAAGTGTTGTAGTGATTGGACAAGTTAACGTACGTCAACCTTGGATACCATCAAAGTGTTGTAGTGATTGGACAAAAGTTGGATACCATCAAAATGTTAAGTGATTGGTCAATTTAACGTACGTCAAACTTTGATACCATCAAAGTGTTGTAGTGATTGGACAATTTAACGTACGTCAAACTTAGTTACCATCAAAGTGTTGTAGTGATTGGAAAATTTAACGTACGTCAAACTTGGATACCATCAAAATGTTGTAGTGATTGGACAATTCAACGTACGTCAAACTTGGAAACCATCAAAGTGTTGTAGTGATTGGACAATTTAACGTACGTCAAACTTGGTTACCATCAAAATGTTGTAGTGATTGGACAATTTAACGTACGTCAAACTTGGATACCATCAAAGTGCTGAGGAAAATGAGAAAAATCTGATCATCGGCTCCTGATGGCAACATTGATTGATTGATTGATTGGAGATCTACGCTGTTTACACAAATAAATTATTAGTCATATCACGGCGGCCAGATGTTCTACTGATGTGTTTCCAGGCTTTCACACACCAGTACTTCACACAACATAATTTCCAACCAACTGGCTGCTTTTCCACATAGATTGAAATGATTTAATAAAAGGTTACACCTGTCTACTTACATAACCCGGTTTCTCGTCTTGTTCTAAAAACCTTTTCTCCGAACCATTGCAAGAGATCTCCTCAAAGTTACGTGTGTCCATAAGTCTATTAATTCCGTTCGTGCTCCTGTTGATATCGAAACATATAGAATATAGGTCATCCCTTAAATCCACGTTACCATAGACACTGACCGGAAGTGATGCATTAAGGATCGCTTCTTTTTTCTGTGGTGGGCAGCTAGATAATGTATCACGAATACCTCTTGCTGTTCTTCTGAGATTTGACAAACTAAATGACGACATTGGTGACGTCACCATCACAGTCAATACGATTGCACACTCGGCAAATATAATAAATGCGGTCACTTTCTTAAGCTGGCTTATTGTATAATGTAAAAACATTGTATCTAGCATATAATTAAACTTAAATCAAATAACATCTCACAGAATGTATGAAGTGAGCCTGCATAATATGAGCCGTTCCACGAGAAAACCGACATTATGGACTCAACGTAATGTAACGACACAGATCAGCCTACGCAATCAGCGCCAGCTAATTCGAGCCAACACAGTCCGTCTCGGGGGGATAGAGGTATAGAGTAATGATTCCTGAAACAGAAAATCCACAGGAGGCGAAACTTTTCTGTCTGGGTTAGCCTGCGCGGCATGATCCGTGTCGATACTTTACGCATAAGCCACAATGTTGGTTTTCTCGTGGAATGGCTCATACATATTTATCTTTTTGAAAATCAAACAAACAAACAAACAAGCAAACAAAACACGAGTACTGATGCCCGGTACGGAGTAGTCAAATAATCCTTTTCCTTACACAATCACTGTTATAACCAAACCAAATCTTATGTTGTGGGTACTCTAAAGAATCGTCTGCCTGAGTTTAACCCTTTCCCACCTGTAGACGCATTTTGCCACAATAGCAGCAGACGACTTTTGAAAACATTGTGGCCATAGGAAAGATTGCTCATGATGAGCGGGGAAATGCGCAACTGATCGACACGAGCGTCATATTAGTTCAATTCACATAATCCTTGCAATTTTCACGACTAACCGAATTTTATTATCCAATGATAGAAAACGTTTGTTCGATGAACACTCAAGCAATGATGAGTTCAAAAACACTTCAACGCAATACTAAGCGCAACAGTTTGTAATGTTTGGAACATATTGTAATGTTTACGTTGTAACACGTAAGCAAGTATATCTCTTATATATGGTGGCATATTACTACCGTAAGATAACCAGTTAATGTTTTGTACAATATTAACTGGTTATCTAGTTAGGGTTTGCGAATTTCATTTAATAAGTAACATACTAACTGGTTAACTAGATAATATTCGTGTTACTACTTATTTGATATTCTCGAAACGTAAGACTAAAAACAGGCATGAAAGTGCCCAGAACTGCCACCAGTTACCCTTTCATGCGGTGAAATGAGACTTATAAGACCATTAACGTACAACTGAAATCCTATCTAGTTAACTACTTAGTATGTCACATACTAATTAACTGACTAACTAGATAAGATTCGTGTTACCAGTTATGGATAGATATTGCGGAGGTCCTTCGTATTTTTCCTTTGGGCATCAGTGGCGGATCCAGGGTGTTGGGGGGGGGGGGGGGGGGGGACTTGATTTGTTTACATGTCATGTTTATTTAAATGACACGTTTGAGGCTGTTGATCCATTGTAACACCCCATAATTGACCAACGGGACGGCAGCATGCCTAATAACGCATGTACATAGGCCGGACATTGAACTAGTTCCTTTCGGACACCTGTCGATGAACGGGTCAACAGGCCATACGTGCCCCGGTAAATCCGCCACTGGTCATTCGGAAGACTTTGCAGACTATCCCCAACATTATTATTTTACAGTGAACTAATTCAATTCAAACTACTATTTAATGCAAATCTTAGGTGTCCGTCTAGCATGGCTTAATCAGTAGTAACAGCTGTCTCAAAACAACTGAAAATGTTTTTTTATTCCAATAGGTTGTCACAAACCATAGGTGAACTAAATGCAGTGGGTTTCATTTTCTTAAATTCGCAATCCTTTTGTTTGAATCAGGACGTTTCAGAGGTTGATGAAGACGTTTACATTAATCAGATGATAAAACCATTCTACAATTCTACAAAAATAACAAATTAATAGTTATGTTTATCTAAAAAAAAAAAAGACAAGACTTGATCGGAATTCTATGGTGGCATAGAACTGCCACCACTTACCAGATAATTATGTTGAATATTTTCGTGAAAATCATGGCGGATTTCGCGTTATATACAAAATGACAAGATAACTTAAAATTTATCGTGATGCCAGATAATTAACTTAACATGAATTTGTTCTTGTTAGTTCTCTAAACTGCCAACGATTATATCTAGATAATTTAAGGATTTTCATGAAACTTGGTATTTATAATGCAAATTTTATCTAACACGTTATGATATCTAAAAATAGACACGTTTAATTCGGAACGCTTTGTGGGGACCCTTGGAGAAATCGCTACAGACAGACAGACAGACAGACAGACAGACAGACAGACAGACAGTCGAGACATGGGTACTGCACATCGCCTTGATGAGGTGAACATGTGACCCAAGTTTCATGAAAATCCTTCAAGCCGTCTTGGAGATATGGAGCGGACACGATTTGGGACAGACAGACGGACGGACAGACAGACAGACGAGACATGGGTTCTGCACATCGCCTTGATGAGGTGAACATGTGACCCAAGTTTCATGAAAATCCTTCAAGCCGTCTTGGAGATATGGAGCGGCCACGAAATAAAGCCTCAAATCTTTGACCTTCAAGCGTGACCTTGACCTTGAACCGGTATTGTCGAGACATGGGTTCTGCACACCGCCTTGATGAGGTGAACATGTGACCTAAGTTTCATGAAAATCAAGCTGTCTTGGAGATATGGAGCGGACACGAAATAAAGCGTCAAACCTTTGACCTTCAAGTGTGACCTTGGTCTTGAACCGGTATTGTCGAGACAAGTTTCATGAAAGTCCTTCAAGCCGACTTGGAGATATGGAGCGGACACGATTTGTGACAGACAGACGGACAGACAGACAGACAGACAGACAGACAGACAGACAGACAGACAGACAGTCGAGACATGGGTTCTGCACATCGGACACGATTTCGGACAGACAGACAGACAGACAATCAGACAGACCCCAAGGACAAAAACAATATATCTATCTCCCCTGTATACAGGGGGAGACATATTAATTGCAATCACTATGATTATGATAGTAATTTTAAAATAAGTCATGGGAAAATATTATTGTACTGAAAAGAAGGTCATATTTTGACGTTGATGGATGTCCCATGACCAAACAATACATCTGACAAAGTTTCAGAAGAATTCCAGCAGAGGTTGCTGAGATATAAGAAAGTTTTAAGTTTTGAGGTTAAGTTACCTAACAAAGGTCAAGTTCTGCACAATTATGACCTTGACCCTGAACATTATGACGTTGACAGATGTCCCATGACCAAACAATACATCTGACAAAGCTTCAGAAAAATTCCAGCAGGGGTTGCTGAGATATAAGAAAGGGTCAAGTTCTGCACAATTATGACCTTGACCCTGAAAATTATGACGTTGACAGATGTCCCATGACCAAACAATACATCTGACAAAGTTTCAGAAAAATTCAAGCAGGGGTTGCTGAGATATAAGAAAGGTTAAGTTTTGAGGTTAAGTTACCTAACAAAGGTCAAGTTCTGCACAATTATGACCTTGACCCTGAAAATTTTGACGTTGACAGATGTCCCATGACCAAACAATACATCTGACAAAGTTTCAGATAAATTCAAGCAGAGGTTGCTGAGATATAAGAAAGGTTAAGTTTTGAGGTTAAGTTACCTAACAAAGGTCAAGTTCTGCACAATTATGACATTGACCCTGAACATTTTGACGTTGACAGATGTCCCATGACCAAACAATACATCTGACAAAGTTTCAGAAAAATTCCAGCAGGGGTTGCTGAGATAAAAGAAAGGGTCAAGCTCTGCACAATTATGACCTTGACCCTGACAATTATGACGTTGAAAGATGTATCATGACCAAACAATACATCTGACAATGTTTCAGAAAAATTCAAGCAGGGGTTGCTGAGATATAAGACAGGTTAAGTTTTGAGGTTAAGTTACCTAACAAAGGTCAAGTTCTGCACAATTATGACCTTGACCCTAAACATGTTGACGTTGACAGATGTCCCATGACCAAACAATACATCTGACAAAGTTTCAGAAAAATTCAAGCAGAGGTTGCTGAGATATAAGAAAGGTTAAGTTTTGAGGTTAAGTTACCTAACAAAGGTCAAGTTCTGCACAATAATTATGACCTTGACCCTGAACATTTTGACGTTGACAGATGTCCCATGACCAAACAATACATCTGACAAAGTTTCAGAAAAATTCAAGCAGGGGATGCTGAGATATAAGAAAGGTTAAGTTTTGAGGTTAAGTTACCCAACAAAGGTCAAGTTCTGCACAATTATGACCTTGACCCTGAAAATGTTGACGCTGACAGATGTCCCATGAACAAACAATACAGCTAACAAAGTTTCAGAATAATTCAAGCAGGGGTTGCCGAGATATAGCTATTTGTAAAAGCGGCCGCCGTCGCCGTCGCCGGAAAAGTGACTGCTATGTCTCACTCCACTATCGTGGGCGAGACAAAAAGCATGTTAAGTTATTTATCTGGTATCACAATGAATTTAAAGTTATCATGTTATTTTGTAAATAACGCGAAATCCGCCATGACTTTCGCGAAAATATTCAACATAATTATCTGGTACCGCAGTATCTATCTATAACTGGTAACACGAATCTGATCTAGTTAACCAGTTAGTATGTGACATAATAAGTAGTTAACTAGATAGGATTGCAGTTGTACGTTAATGGTCGTATAAGTTTTATTTTTTATAACTGGTAACACGAATCCTATCTGGTAAACCAGTTAGTATGTGACATAATAAGTAGTTAACTAGATAGAATTTCAGTTGTACGTTAATGGTCATATAAGTTTTATTTTTTCATAACTGGTAACACGAATCTTATCTAGTTAACCAGTTAGTATGTGACATACTAAGTTAACAGATAGGATTTCAGTTGAACGTTTATGGTCGTATAAGTCTCATTTTACAGCATGAAAACGTAACTGGTGGCAGTTCTGGGCACTTTCATGCCTGTTTTGAGTCTTACGTTTCGAGAATTTCAAATAAGCGGTAACACGAATTTTATCTAGTTAACCAGTTAGTATGTTACTTATTAAGTGAAATTCGCAAACCCTAACTAGATAACCAGTTACTATTGTACAAAACATTAACTGGTTATCTTACGGCAGTAATATGCCACCATACTTATACTATATCCGAAGTACATACATTTACATGCTATTCGATATTACACACTAGGCAATTGATTCAACTTAAAAACTGTACTTCAATTCACAGTTCAATGGAATACCAATAATACAAACGATACGGTCACTTGAATATCTTTTATACAACGTTCAGGCCGCGTCTGGCGATTTTGGGACTTGAGTTATGTGCGTACAGTAAAGAATCGATTCATGTGCGTACAGTGAAGAATCGATTCATGTGCGTACAGTGAAGACTCGATTCGTGTGCGTACAGTGAAGACTCGATACATGTGCGTACAGTGAAGACTCGATTCATGTGCGTATAGTGAAGACTTGATTCATGTGCGTACAGTGAAGACTCGATACATGTGCGTACAGTGAAGACTCGATTCATGTGCGTACAGTGAAGACTCGATTCATGTGCGTACAGTGAAGACTCGATACATGCGCGTACAGTGAAGACTCGATTCATGTGCGTATAGTGAAGACTTGATTCGTGTGCGTATAGTGAAGACTCGATTCATGCGCGTACAGTGAAGACTTGATTTATGTGCGTAGAGTGAAGACTTGATTCATATGCGTACAGTGAAGACTTGATTCATGTGCGTACAGTGAAGACTCGATTCATGTGCGTATAGTGAAGACTCGATTCATGTGCGTACAGTGAAGACTCGATTCATGTGCGTATAGTGAAGACTCGATTCATGTGCGTACAGTGAAGACTCGATTCATGTGCGTACAGTGAATACTCGATTCATGTGCGTACAGTGAAGACTCGATTCATGTGCGTACAGTGAAGACTCGATTCATGTGCGTACAGTGAAGACTTGATTCATGTGCGTACAGTGAAGACTCGATTCATGTGCGTATAGTGAAGACTCGATTCATGTGCGTACAGTGAAGACCCGATTGATGTGCGTACAGTGAAGTCTCGATTCATGTGCGTATAGTGAAGACTTGATTCATGTACGTACAGTGAAGACTCGAGCGGGCCTGTTCGTCCGCACAGTCTCACCAGAGTCTGCATCGTCTGCATATATATATGTTAGATATAAATAAATGCACTTTCTGACAAAGATCTGGAAATGTAGTTTCACTAGTTGTATGCCTACACGTCTTTACCCTTTCGCTGCCAAAGGCAATATAAGGCTTTTGCAAACAATGCAGATTCATGTGTGACAGATCGTAATGAGCTGTCTCTCCTGAAATATGCATTGTTTGCCATTAAGACATGACATTTTAACACAATTCCTTTCGGAGGAAAAATGGAGAGGTCCAAATTTCAACATGGGAGAGTCGAATTTGTAAAATTTCATCATCATCGTTTTGGAGCCTTGGATTACATTGACTATTTCAAAATATTTGATACAATGGTCAAACCAATTTTTACCTTTGGAAAGCATTTGCAAAATTTCGGTGCTCGGATCATAAACTAAATATTGAAGTAGGCAGACATCATGATGCTCCGAAAGAAGAGAGGATTTGCACTTATTGTCTGGAAAATTTCGCAATCGTTGTAATTGAGGATGAATTTCATGTTTTTCTCTTTTGCAAACGCTATGAGAAATTCAAGAAAATTTATATAGGTGATATAAGAATTAAAACAGCCGACGTATATGGCAAGCCAATTGTCCAATAATTACGTGAACCCAGGTTCACGTTCGAAAAACTAGGATTAACGATCGATAAACTAGGTTTTTCGAACGTAAAACCAGGTTTATCGAATACTAACTTATATTTTCGAGCGAAAACATAGGATAACGGGCGTAAACCATAGTTTACGCTCGTGAACCCATGTTCACGCTCGATACACTAGGTTTCTCGATTGAACTAAGAATTTCGGTCGTTATCCTAAGTTCACGAGCGTGAACCTATGTTTACGGGCGTGAATCTGGGTTCATGAGCGTGAACCATAGTTTACGAACGTGAACCTAGGTTCACGGTCGTAAAGATAGGTTCACGTTCGTAAACTATGGTTCTCGCTCGTAAACATAGGTTCACGGTCGTAAACCTAGGTTCACGCCCGAAATTCATAGTTGATTTGATAATCCTAGTTTATCGACCGTAAACCATGGTTTACGTTTGATAAACTAGGTTTCTCGATTGAACTACGAATTTCGGTCGTTATCCTATGTTTACGTGCGTGAACCGGGGTTCACGAGCGTGAACCTATGTTTACGAGCGTGAACCATAGTTTACGAACGTGAACTTATGTTTACGACCGTGAACTTGGGTTTACGAGCGTGAACCTACGTTTACGAGCGTGAACTATGGTTTACGACGTTATCCTATGTTTTCGCTCGAAAGTATAGGTTAACATGCTTTTACGTTCGAAAAACCTAGTTTATCGATCGTTAATCCTAGTTTTTCGACCGTAAACCTAGGTTCACGTAATTATTGGACAATTGGCTTGCCATAGACGTATTCATGAGATTCATGTCTTGTTGCGACAGATCAAATTTATTCAATATATGTAAATTAGTGCACAAAATATTGATGATGAGAAATGAAGAGTCTAAACTTAGCATTTAGCATTCATATTTTGATTTATTTTCTGATCTTTATCTACACTAGTTGCTATTCATGTTTTATATTTATGATACATAGCAACTACAGTAAAGTAATCTACAAATGTTTGTATTTTGTTGGGGTTAACCTATACATTGTTTACATTACAATACATTGATCGTTATACTTTGAATCTTGAATTTTGAAAACATCTAGTCAAAAATGTTTATGCCACTATAAATGGAATTGGCATAAATTCTCCAATATATGCTTCAAATTTCCGTTAGCTTCAACATCGGTTTTATCTGTTCACTACACCTTTTCCTATCTATGGTATATATTTTGTAATATAACATTTAGGGGTTAATACAAATAATTGTATTTTGTGGGGACAAAAATATATAATTGGGCCGCTCCATGAGAAAACCGGTGATAGTGACATCGCATAAGAAATTACGTAATCTTCACTCAAAGATTGACGTCATTTGTGTGTGTACGCGGTAGTAAACTCACATGTATGTATACACAGAGTTTGATTTGGTTTATTAACATCGTGTTCATCGGCGGATGAAAATGTAGAGCGACATACTGTTGCAAGCCGATTAATCTAGAATGTATTAATGATTCAAAACGTCCAATAAACATGAGCGTGTAAGATTAGTAAACAGATATATATATATGTATATCGATGCACTCACTTTGAAATGCCGGACCTACACTTTTTTCAATTTCAGTTTTTTTGCATTTCTTGTAGTTACATGTTTTACCGCTTCTTTCTGTTTGATAACCATAACAAATACCCAATCAGAAATAGTTAAATTAATCATGTGATAAATTGCCGGAACTCAATTGGCTGATGGACATATCATCTTAAAATGTCGAAATTACAAAGGATGCAGCTTAGGCTTTTTTCATCCTGAAAATGTCAACAATGAAAATGCCGAAATTGAGCATGGGAATATTAAGTCCTATTTAAATGTGAGAAATTACTAAGGTAAGATCATTTATTTCATATATTTGTATCATTTATGCAATAAATATGTAAGCATCTTGTTTTAACGCATTCTGAAAGGTTTATTAGTGTTGAATTTAAAGCCTAAACTTGGGTGAATTACGTTTTTGAGCCAAGAGAAGAATACATTCAATATTACAATAATTTAGTTATGTTTTGCATTATAAACAATTGTATGTTCAATTTTGAAATATTTGTTCATGTTTGTAAATATTGAATTACTTACTAAATCTCCTTTTTAATATTTGTTATGTAGCTTCGGCATTTTAATATTTTTCAATAGAGCGTGAGACTGAAACTTATGTAACTTCGGCATTTTATGTGTTATTAAGTTTCTAGTAATTTTAACTATTTTATTGAGAGATTTGACCGGTCATCAACTCTGAGACAACATATTAAATGCAGGATAACCTGCCAAAATACGAAGAGGATCACATACAAACAAAACATGCAATGATGAACCAGATTATTTCAAACAGGATCATAAATTTGATTTTGATCCTTTTTATTTCAGATGAAAAATGAGTTATTCGGATGCAAGTGACACAGAAAGTGACTATGAAACAAACGTACAACAGTATAAATGCCATGTATGCAATTTTAAACCAAATGCTGGAACGCTTATTCATATTCTTGAACAAACTATCAATGATGGACCATACCTTATAAGTTTGCAAGATGGACAACTGTATGTAAGGTGTCAGTTTCAAGACTGTGAACGTTACTATCATTTGAAGTGCATATATGTAACTTTTACAAACGAAGCTCTGAATAACTCCCACCTAAATGATCTAAGAGAAAATGGTATACATTGTCCAAAGTGTGAACCAGGAGTGAAAATAATAAATAACTGAAATGGCAGGCTATCGCGGAAAGATGTTAGTGGCGATGTCACTAAATCGAGTTGAACACAAAGAACAATGTGATGGTAATGATACCGAAACTAAAGAAGCCGTCAAAAGTATTGCATCTCCGATTGGATTGGAGAATGACTTTTCAACATATAATGAACCGGAAACTTGTTCATCAAACATCATTACGTCAACCAAACTTGATATAAACAATAATTCGGACACAGATGAGTATGATGATGAAATAGACCTTTGTGACTTAGATGACGATGTGAATGATCCAGATTGGACATTGAAGAGAAAAAGACACCATGACACTAGTTCTGAAAGTGAAGATGACACTATTATCACTGAAGTAATGAATGTGCTACAAACTGAACCTGAGCAACGTATTAACAATATCATATAGGAGATGTCACTATTGCAAATGAAAGTAGCTATAGTGAGGATCCAGTTCCCGAGCTAATACACCACGAAGAAGTCATTAAGATATCCAAAAAAAGAAAGGACCCGTCTGATTTTAAAATAAACAAGCAGTTAAGAATGCAAGGAAAGAAATATGTTGGTCTTGGCAAAGATAACTCCGGAAAGTTGAAGTACTTTATGAACGTACTAGAAGAATAATGCCTCCAAAGAACTGTACACACAGATGTAACATGAGGACGGGGAGGACGACAATGTTCAAAAATAGATGAACAGGAAAGGCTGGAGATATTTGCTATGTTCTGGACAAACATGACTTGGAGCGAAAAGAAGATATATGTATTGAGCCTTGTGATTTTCTTATTCATATTTTCTAAGGGTGGATGATAAGAGATATGCGGTGTACAAGTCATTGTTTTTAGCTACGTTGTCTTTGAAAGAAGATACTGTGTATAACTGGGTAGCTGAAAGTGATTCAGGACACGGAATTCCGAGTTCACCACCAAATGCAAAACAAGGCAGCAACAGAAAGCCTAAAGCAAGGGAATCTGCAATTAAATATCTTCAAGAGGTACCAAAGATTCCATCCCACTATTGTATGGAGGGGAATATCCGCCAAAACTCTATTTGTCTTGATGACATTCTTATGTATAAACATTACATGCTCATGTGTCTTGATGACATTCTTATTTATAAACATTACATGCTCAAACACTATGGATCTTTATGACATTCTTATTCATAAACATTACATGCTCATGTGTCTTGATGACAGTCTCATTTATTAACATTACATGCTCATGTGTCTTCTTTCTTACACGCATGTCTCATCTCATGTTTCATTATTACAAGTGCATGTTGAATGATGCTTATTGCATCTTTCTTTCTTGCACTTGCATTTGTCTTACCGTATTGTTCGTCTAAGTCATATTATGACACCAGATGGCGCTTTAAATTATGACTTACCGTATTCGTGTTAATGCCATGTCTTAATGCTTCAATGCCATGCGTGTTAGTGCATACTTCGTTCGTCTTAGTTCCTGATTGTGAACTCGTAAGGAAGACATATGGGATGAGACATGCATGTAATATGTAAGAACGAAGACACATGAGCATGTAATGTTTATAAATAAGAATGTCATAAAGACCCATAGAGTTTGAGCATGTAATGTTTATAAATGAGAATGTCATCAAGACACATGAGCATGTAATGTTTATAAATAAGAATGTCATCAAGACACATGAGCATGTAATGTTTATAAATAAGAATGTCATCAAGACACATGAGCATGTAATGTTTATAAATAAGAATATCATCAAGACACATAGAGTTTTGGCGGATATTCCCTTCCATACTATTGCAGGGCTCAAACTTCTAAATTGTACTTAGAAACTGAATTTGCAAGTTTGAGTGAACTGTACAAACATTACAAAATAACAATTCAGTCAAACAATGAAGAAGAAGCATATAATGCACATATTAGGAGAAAAACAGAGGCAGCAGGATCGAAACGTGTTGACAAAGAAAAGGCTAGTAGTGACAGCAAG
Source organism: Serripes groenlandicus (assembly GCA_031761405.1). Lineage (NCBI taxonomy): Eukaryota > Metazoa > Mollusca > Bivalvia > Cardiida > Cardiidae > Serripes > Serripes groenlandicus. The sequence continues at coordinate 31,343,252 of JASEVX010000002.1, forward strand.
CAAATAGTGATAACTATGGACCTCCAGAGTATTTTACTTTGCCCAAAATTAGAGGCCAGTTGTTTGTTCTACAAAACTAAACTGTGCTGTCACAATTTTACATTGTTTGACCTATCAACTAAAGCTGTAATGTGCTACTTCTGGAATGAAACAGCTGCAGATTTATGCGCGAGTACATTTGCAACTTGCATCATTGACTATTTGGAATATATATATTTGACCGGTATTGACAAAGTGATATTATACAGAGATGGCTGCACCTACCAAAGCCGCAATATCACATTGTCATGTACATTACTTCAGTTTGCAGTTTCCCATAAGATTGAAATTGAACAAACATTTCTTGAAAAAGGCCATACATACATGGAGTGTGATAGTGTCCATGCAACTATCGGTCGAAAACTGAAGAAAAAGGATATTTATATCCCTCAGAGATATATTGAGCTGATTAAAGAGTCCAGAGAAAATGGAGACAACCCATACATGGTGAAATATGTTGACTATCTGTATTTTAAAGATTATTCAAAACTGTTGTACTACTCTAGCATCAGACCAGGACAAGGGGTAGGTTCACCTGTTGTTACCGATATTCGTGTATTGAAATATACACCCAATGGCAATATATTGTATAAGCTAAACCATTCAGACAGTGATTTTAGCGAATTAAGAAAGCCAAGACATTCGACATTCACATTCACAGAATCTGTTCCACCTGCATATGTGAAACCCTTGGTACTTAAATGGTCAAAGTTTCAGCATTTCCAACAGATTAAAGAAGTCATTCCGAAGGATTATTATGCTTATTCTGATCAGCTACCTCACGCTGATAGCTAAATGCAGACCACAATATACGCCAAGTCTACATACATTAAAAAATCTTTTCCCATAGTATGCTATCTCTTCGAATCAATTATAGAAGTCTTCAAATGATTTGTTCACATCAATAAATAATGTTTGCTAACTAGACGATTTGGAACGCTCTTGATTTGTTTTGCAAGGTCTACAAGTATTTGAAGAGATTTGCGAATATCTGAGTTAAAGATGATTTGTAGAAAGCTTCCCTTCAATTGATGGAATTTGAAATGCTCTCCAAAGCATTTTGAAAGGTCTCCAACTGAAGATAGCTCCAAATCATCTGAATAGCAAACATTAATTAATTATTGTGAGAGGTATCTTATCATGTGTAGAATGCTGCATTAGTTGTTTAGTAGTTTAACCTCTGAAAGGGTTATTTTGTGTCAAATTGTTTTAATACTGTTAATGTCTGATTTTTTGAGAGACTTATCAAATTTTCATATTTTCATTTTATTTACACTGATGTAAAAGACTATAGATTTGTTAGATGTTTTTGGTATTTTTTCTGTTCACTTATGAAACATTTGTGTGTGACTAGTTAATGTGTTAACTAATTTGTATATATCTAAACGTTCTTAAATTTAATCATTTACTCCATGGAAACGCTTTTTGACCCCAAAGCTATGATTGCTCGGGGTCAAAATGTGTATCCATTCAGTTAAAAGGTCAAATTAATTTGAACATTTTGAATGTCTTTAATAACAGTTAATGCTGAAGACACATTCATGTTCTTTTGTTTAAATCAAATAGGTAGACACGCTACCTTCATGAATGTTCTTTCGTATAACCAAGTTTAGCTATGTTCGCTTGTCCACGGTCAATTAACATGTTTAGTAGTATGGTTTATGATAGCATGTTTAACTGTGGTTAAGTGCAGTTATCTATATGATACAATTAGTTGTTAGTGGTTATATTTAAGATGCATCATTTTGTTCATATGTTCAAGCAAAGCACAATCATTATGTGATTTACCACTTAACAAATTGATTTTTCACAGTAATAACTCTTATTATTATCCAGTCTCCCGAACGAAGTTCGTAAGACTTTTCTGACAAATCGAAGTCAGATGTATAGTACCTCTTCGTCCCTTTGTGTGCATAAAAGTTTACGATTGAGGAATATGTATATATTTGTGAGGGTAAATTTAGTAAAGGAACCTACCTATGAGGAATGGTTGATGTTATGCTTTATGATTAATACTGAGAACAATAAGTGAAAGAGACAGTGGAGATCGTAGGACCCTTATCATTCCTTGTTTAGGGGGACTTTGTACAAGTTCACAGTTGCAGTTATTCTTGTTACATTTTGTATCAGTTATTTTGTTGTAACAGGTTTTTTTAATTGTTCCTCTGAAGCTGTGTATTTACTTTTGAATGATGATATCGGTGAATTGATCACGATCTGGAGATTTTATGCATAGTTACTAAAAGCCTGAGTGATTATTTCTACGGGTTTGCACTCTAAGTGTTGATAAATCCACCGATATATCATTCTAAAGACAAATCTAGATAAGATATTTAGTCAAATTTATGAAGTTACTAGTCAATTTATGTTGAAAATGTTAACATGTTTATAAATAAAACGTTCATTAAACTAAAATAGTTTGTGTTTGTTTGTAATTCACATGGTTGTTGATCTTTCGAACTTCTCCTGTCATTACTTAAAATAGAAAATAATCTACAACATAAAATACCGAATTCATGCATTTTCCTTAACCAAAATGCCGAAAGTGCGCTTTCCAAATTTAAAATTGCCGTAACTCTATTTCTGAAAAGCCGAAGATGCACTTGCCAAAAATAAAAAAAGCCGAAGCTGAATTTTCTTTTAAACAAACTTACGTAATAGATTACGAATGTTTCTAAAATAAAATAGTTCTAAATCCTTTTCTTTGACCAGGATTAAGGTTCAGTGAGGTTTGCTGATTTTAAGAAAAACTTTTTTTCCTTCTCCTGAAAATTTTACATTTCCCAGCTTCGGTATTTTAAACTGAGGTCATCGATATATCAATATTCATTTTTACTATTTAGTTTTTCGTGATTTGTGAATTCCCTCTTTAAATGATCCATTTATGTTTTAGATTTAAATATGTTTCGGAGATTGATTTGAAACGTTTTTTCACCATTTAAACATGTATACGCATTTTCTTTCATTCTTCTTTTCTTCTATTTTTGATTATGTGAAATTCCTATTTATTGCCATCACCTTTAATATAGTTTAACACTGTAATGGTGTTATATAAGACTGTGTACAAAAAGTTTATCTGCATCTGCGAAAAGTAAATTGAGTAAACCATAGCCCTCAATAAGGTTTTGAATTTGTAGTCATAGAAAAACAAAAGTCTATGAAATAAAACCGTGTGAATCGCTTGAAATTGAGGATACAAAATACTTTGTTCTGTGTCATTATTCAATTATGTATGTATTTGCGAGCGTTAAAGAATCAACTTGCAAATCCATACAATTTTATCCGCATCTAAGTTTTATTGATTGATTGGGGTTTAACGCCGTTTTGAACAATTTCTCAGTTATATCACGGCGGCCAGTTCACCTACTCATGCATTTCCTGGTTTTCTCACACCAGTACTCAACACAACAATCTTCCCAAGCAACTGGCTGCTTTTCCACATAGACTTAGCTCATTGGTGGAAGACGAATGACGCATGTCGCATTGACTTTTGTCAATCCTCGGAAAGAAAGTTGGCCGAGCCGGGATTCGAACTCACAACCCCTGGATTGACAGCCCGCGTCGCTACCGACTGAGCTACCGGGGCCCGGCAATCTGCATCTAGGTGTATAGGTTATATTACCCTTTGTTATACTTCGGACTAACAGTATACACCTGGCTCATGTGTGATGTATGTGCGGGTAGATCGTAATATACACTTGTCGAAAACACCCTAGACAGTAGAAAAGAGTACACAGCTACCAACTCCAGTTAAACTATATAACGTTATGGCTTACGTAATTCGTAAGAGAGATTGACTATGAAATATTTCCTCAACGGGTCTTGCACTTGCAGGAGGCTGACCTGGAAATATGTTTCTTTCATTCTGTATGTACTTTATCAATCTGCATTTATAAAAGAAGATACATAATATATATAATCAGTTTATGATGCGTTTTTCATTCTTGAAAGCCGTAAATAATTTGGTTTAAATCTTCGTAGACTTACATTCATGTACATGGATTATGTATGAAGGTAAAATGCATACGGTGCAATGCAATAAAAGCAAATTTAACACATTTTCAGTTACGATTTTCAATTATATGATCAGATAGAAAAACAGCGTCAGTGGCATATTTAACCAGTGTAGATCTAGATCAATCCGCGTATCTCAGTCTGATCTTAATTTCAACCATTGGAAAATTAGTCATCATTGCTTCCGAGAAGTTTACGTTTAAATATAAAGTGATAGTTTAACCAGTGACAGTAGTCATCGTTCGAAAACAAATGTCATGTGATACCTAAATATACAATACTGCTAATTTAGTGGCTATCTAGATTTTGACATGGATTGAGATCATGGATTTTGTATCCAAATGGTTTGTATAAGATGACAAGAAGGATCTTGGAATCGCTGTTCATGTTCTTGTCTACTGAGCTCCAGAAGCAACAATGATTCTAGATATTTTTTAAACCATGGGGAAAGCGCAGTTTGATGAAGGATCTTGATCAGTTGTTAGGTGTATGTATGATATATGCTGTAATTCTTCTGTTTATACGGTGATAATATGTAGAAAAAATTACTATGAAATATTCCTAGCAGTATTCAAACCATTATTCATCCTAGGCAACTGACTGTCTGTAATTATATTGGGTATTTTTTTCTTTTCAATACAATGTAATGCCGCCATGCAGCGGTGGTGTACACTATTTGCATGATGCCGACATAATGAAAGATCGGCCTGGCGGTTGTCATCTGTTCTGCATCCAAACAAAATGATATATGGTACATAACATAGGACATTAAAGTAGAGTTATGCTATATGGTAATATCATCTTCATGAATTTGTGACTAATGAAATCCTGATAAGCTTATGCATTTGTTAAGCCTGGTCAGGATTGCCCTTGTCCATTCAGCTTTACATTATTCCTGAGAGTAAGTTTGAAAGAAATGTTAAAAGCCAACTTAAGTATGAAATATAAATGAGATCGGCATTGATTGTGTCGTTATCTAGTTATCCCAGCTGTCATTAAAGCACACTGTTGCAGATCTAAATGTTTGATTTTAACAAAATACACCTGAACATGTTGTTATCTATTTATCCCAACTGCCATGTGTTCCACACTGACGAACCAAGTGTTGTTTTGATTAAAACAAATGAATGTAGAATGTTGCATATCTGAATATTAATAAGAGAAAATGATAAAAACATCATCATTTGTTAAATTCAATTAACTTATAGAATACAATACAATATGTTTGTATTGTAATATAAGGCCTCCGGCCCACAATACATATAAATTACATAAAAATCAATGCTTCAGAGCAACTCACAATATACACAAATTTGACAACAATTCTTAATACGGACAAAAAATGTAGATATGTAAATAGTTATTTACCAAGCAGCATACTTTATGAATTATATTAGTGTCATATATGTGTACTTATGTCATCCTAATTAATGCAATTTAATACGTTCTATTTAAATGATTTGTTCATTTGAAGTATTCTTAAATATCAGTTATTAGAAGTTGTTTTCAAATAAGTCTCTCTTCAAATGCAAAAGTCAGATATCTAGCCAGGATTTGCATTACAATTTTGTTTTGACATTGCATTATCCTATTAAACAGATGTTTTGTTGGTAAATTATTATTTCAATTGTGTGGAAAGTGACGTTTTCTTAAGTTATCATTTAACGGACACATCAATACAAAATGTAAATCGTCTTCAATAATGTAAGTATTTCTATTTAAATAATAAGTACAAACTCTAAACATTTTCTCAATATTGTCATGGTGTCTTCTTTCTGTAGCTAAACTGTAGTTAGAGGACCTTAAATGTATGTTCGTCGATAGATATATAAGGCATTTCAATCGTTAGGTATTTTTCCATGTCCAATTCTTTGTAGTAATGCTTTTGAAGAGTTACAAATACCTGTGTGCCATTTCTGTATTGAAATATCAATAACTCGTTGTTTAAATGCTTATATAACACGGAATACTTCGATTGTGATGCAAGTGTGTTGTTATTTGTTAAAAGTCATTCAACAATGCATTCAGTAATACAACACAGACAGAGTTTCTAGCTCTGTCAACGGAAACAGTAGCTTTCGTAGTACTATCCAAACAACCAAGATAATTTAAAGAGTGGGTTTGACTATTGTCAATTGAGAATTGGTAGTGAACCGACAGGAACTCGGACATTGATCTCAGATCTTTATGAGGTCGCTATATATAATGACAAACCACAGAGGTTTTAGTAATTCGGAAATAAGATTGCGTTAAACGGATACTACTATCAGCAAAGCCAAATCTAAATTCATGCAATTCATTTTCCTTCGATATAATTTATTTTCCGGATTTGTTCCTAAGTTTGTAAGCAATTGATGCACATAATCAACTAGATGCGTAGAAATAGTGTTCGTGTAGCAATGGAAATAAGACTCCAACAATATCTCATACATGTACATATGTGCGTATTTCAGCACAACCCTGACATCATGTTCAAAGCGATGTAGTACTGCTTTACAGGTGAAGTAATACGTTGAAAAGCTTAAAACGTAATCAAGCCATTTTGAGAAAAGTAAAAATAACGTTGTTATAAATTTTGTTTGAGTGTCGAGCATAGATTATGAAAATGACGTTGACGTCATTTCAACAATTAGTAACACATGTCACATGTCTTCTTTTGATGTCCATTACGGCGTCAATATTCGTTATACGAAGTCCACATATATATCCAACAAAACTAGACAATGTGGACTATATAAAAATGTAAAAATCCCAAAATCGAAAATGTTGTCACTATCACCGGTTTTCTCATGGAGTGGCCCATATGTATTGTTTATATTATGGGCGATAGACTCGGTTCATACACTATATCTGTTTAATACACAAATGTCTGTCAATAGAGTGATACATTTCAGCTTCAATCCTGCTGAATATATACGTTTTCTCTCACTAGCTATGATGTTTGACAATTCTTTGCTTATTTATGGAGATGTTTTATTCACAATCAAAAACAAAGTTACAAACAACGTCGACCAAGAGTATCCTGCACGAACGCATCTTGGTCAATATTGGTCATACATTCATGTTTCACGATTTTTACAGCGAGACAATTTGTTAGATTGTAAATGTGTCCATTTGTCCAGACACCAGCCAGTCAGTCGTAATGCTAACCCTAAGACACCAGCCAGTCAGTCGTAATGCTAACCCCAAGACACCAGCCAGTCAGTCGTAATGCTAACCCCAAGACACCAGCCAGTCAGTCGTAATGCTAACGCCAAGACACCAACCAGTCAGTCGTAATGATAACCCCAAGACACCAACCAGTCAGTCGTAATGCTAACCCCAAGACATCAACCAGTCAGTCGTAATACTAACCCCAAGACACCAAACAGTCAGTCATAATGATAACCCCAAGACACCAAACAGTCAGTGGTAATGCTAACCCCAAGACACCAAACAGTCAGTCGTAATGCTAACCCCAATACACCAACCAGTCAGTCGTAATGCTAACCCCAAGACACCAACCAGTCAGTCGTAATGCTAACCCCAAGACACCAACCAGTCAGTCGTAATGCTAACCCCAAGAGACCAACCAGTCAGTCGTAATGCTAACCCCAAGACACCAACCAGTCAGTCGTAATGCTAACCCCAAAACACCAACCAGTCAGTCGTAATGCTAACCCCAAGACACCAAACAGTCAGTCGTAATGCTAACCCCAAGACACCAAACAGTCAGTCTTAATGCTAACCCCAATACACCAAACAGTCAGTCGTAATGCTAACCCCAAGACACCAACCAGTCAGTCGTAATGCTAACCCCAAGACACCAACCAGTCAGTCGTAATGCTAACCCCAAGACACAAAACAGTCAGTTGTAATGCTAACCCCAAGACACCGAACAGTCAGTCGTAATGCTAACCCCAAGACACCAACCAGTCAGTCGTAATGCTAACCCCAAGACACCAACCAGTCAGTCGTCATGCTAACCCCAAGACACCAACCAGTCAGTCGTAATGCTAACCCCAAGACACCAACCAGTCAGTCGTAATGCTAACCCCAAGACACCAAACAGTCAGTCGTAATGCTAACCCCAAGACACCAACCAGTCAGTCGTAATGCTAACCCCAAGACACCAACCAGTCAGTCGTAATGCTAACCCCAAGAGACCAACCAGTCAGTCGTAATGCTAACCCCAAGACACCAACCAGTCAGTCGTAATGCTAACCCCAAAACACCAACCAGTCAGTCGTAATGCTAACCCCAAGACACCAAACAGTCAGTCGTAATGCTAACCCCAAGACACCAAACAGTCAGTCTTAATGCTAACCCCAATACACCAAACAGTCAGTCGTAATGCTAACCCCAAGACACCAACCAGTCAGTCGTAATGCTAACCCCAAGACACCAACCAGTCAGTCGTAATGCTAACCCCAAGACACAAAACAGTCAGTTGTAATGCTAACCCCAAGACACCGAACAGTCAGTCGTAATGCTAACCCCAAGACACCAACCAGTCAGTCGTAATGCTAACCCCAAGACACCAACCAGTCAGTCGTCATGCTAACCCCAAGACACCAACCAGTCAGTCGTAATGCTAACCCCAAGACACCAACCAGTCAGTCGTAATGCTAACCCCAAGACACCAAACAGTCAGTCGTAATGCTAACCCCAAGACACCAACCAGTCAGTCGTAATGCTAACCCCAAGACACAAAACAGTCAGTCGTAATGCTAACCCAAAGACACCGAACAGTCAGTCGTAATGCTAACCCCAAGACACCAACCAGTCAGTCGTAATGCTAACCCCAAGACACCAACCAGTCAGTCGTCATGCTAACCCCAAGACACCAAACAGTCAGTCGTAATGCTAACCCCAAGACACCAAACAGTCAGTCGTAATGCTAACCCCAAGACACCAACCAGTCAGTCGTAATGCTAACCCCAAGACACCAAACAGTCAGTCGTAATGCTAACCCCAAGGCACCAACCAGTCAGTCGTAATGCTAACCCCAAGACACCAAACAATCAGTCGTAATGCTAACCCCAAGACATCAACCAGTCAGTCGTAATGCTAACCCCAAGACACCAAACAGTCAGTCGTAATGCTAACCCCAAGACACCAACCAGTCAGTCGTAATGCTAACCCCAAGACACCAAACAGTCAGTCGTAATGCTAACCCCAAGACACCAAACAGTCAGTCGTAATGCTAACCCCAAGACACCAAACAGTCAGTCGTAATGCTAACCCCAAGACACCAGCCAGTCAGTCGTAATGCTAACCCCAAGACACCAAACAGTCAGTCGTAATGCTAACCCCAAGACACCAACCTGTCAGTCGTAATGCTAACCCCAAGACACCAAACAGTCAGTCGTAATGCTAACCCCAAGACACCAAACAGTCAGTCGTAATGCTAACCCCAAGACACCAACCAGTCAGTCGTAATGCTAACCCCAAGACACCAACCAGTCAGTCGTAATGCTAACCCCAAGACACAAACCAGTCAGTTGTAATGCTAACCCAAAGACATCAACCGGTAAGTCGTAATGCTAACCCCAAGACACCGAACAGTCAGTCGTAATGCTAACCCCAAGACACCAACCAGTCAGTCGTAATGCTAACCCCAAGACACCAACCAGTCAGTCGTAATGCTAACCCAAAGACACCAACCAGTCAGTCGTAATGCTAACCCCAAGACACCAACCAGTCAGTCGTAATGCTAACCCAAAGACACAAAACAGTCAGTCGTAATGCTAACCCCAAGACACCAAACAGTCAGTCGTAATGCTAACCCCAAGACACCAACCAGTCAGTCGTATTGCTAACCCCAAGACACCAAACAGTCAGTCGTAATGCTAACCCCAAGGCACCAACCAGTCAATCGTAATGCTAACCCCAAGACACCAAACAGTCAGTCGTAATGCTAACCCCAAGACATCAACCAGTCAGTCGTAATGCTAACCCCAAAGACACCAAACAGTCAGTCGTAATGCTAACCCCAAGACACCAACCAGTCAGTCGTAATGCTAACCCCAAGACACCACACAGTCAGTCGTAATGCTAACCCCAAGACACCAAACAGTCAGTCGTAATGCTAACCCCAAGACACCAGCCAGCCAGTCGTAATGCTAACCCCAAGACACCAAACAGTCAGTCGTAATGCTAACCCCAAGACACCAAACAGTCAGTCTAACCCCATACACCTGAGCGCAAAGAAAGCTATTACTACCATTGTTAAAGACGAAAAAAGGATGTAAAACGTATTAGTTGCCTGTGAAGAATGTTGCGTGGGGTCCCAGTGTGAGAACGTCAGGAAACTCATGATTATGTGAATTATAACTGTTGAAAACGACGTTAACTCCAATCAATATTGTATACAAGGGAAATACACTTTGCATTACTCAATGTTAAAGGTAATGTCTCATGAATATTAGGTCATGGATATTCATTTATTCCTTGGAGTTAAAACTAAGCTTACCAAAACAGATTTGATATTAAATTATATATGACCATAAATAGTATATATAAGGCTCTGGAGCACCCAATTGCGCATCTATGCAAACATATAGAAAAATTAAAACATTTTACCAATGAGCAATTTCACTTTTGGCCACAATATTTTCAAAACTCGTTTGCTGTCGTTGCCCTCATGCTGCTGGATATAATACGATCCTCGTGTTGTGTAGAGAAATACCCTTTACTGGTATAGGATATAAAGGGTGTCGAATAGTCCAATTGTATCCTATACCAATAAAGGGTGTCGAATAGTACAATTGTATGATATACCAGTAAAGGGTGTCGAATAGTACAATTGTATGATATACCAGTAAAGGGTGTCGAATAGTCCAACTGTATCCTATACCAGTAAAGGGTGTCGAATAGTACAATTGTATCTATATTAGTAATGGTCGTCGAATAGTCCAACTGTATCCTATACCAGTAAAGGGTGTCGAATAGTCCAATTGTATCCTATACCAGTAAAGGGTGTCGAATAGTCCAATTATATCCTATACCAATAAAGGGTGTCGAATAGTCCAATTATATCCTATACCAATAAAGGGTGTCGAATAGTCCAATTATATCCTATACCAGTAAAGGGTGTCGAATAGTCCAATTGTATCCTATACCAGTAAAGGGTGTCGAATAGTCCAATTATATCCTATACCAATAAAGGGTGTCGAATAGTCCAATTGTATCCTATACCAGTAAAGGGTGTCGAATAGTCCAATTATATCCTATACCAATAAAGAGTGTCGAATAGTCCGATTGTATCCTATACCAATAAAGGGTGTCGAATAGTCCAATTGTATCCTATACCAGTAAAGGGTGTCGAATAGTCCAACTGTATCCTATACCAGTAATGGTCGTCGAATAGTCCAATTGTATCCTATACCAGTAAAGGGTGTCGAATAGTCTTATTATATCCTATACCAATAAAGGGTGTCGAATAGTCCAATTGTATCCTATACCAGTAAAGGGTGTCGAATAGTCTTATTATATCCTATACCAATAAAGGGTGTCGAATAGTCCAATTGTATCCTATACCAGTAAAGGGTGTCGAATAGTCCAAGTGTATCCTATACCAGTAAAGGGTGTCAAACAGTCCAATTGTATCCTATACCAGTAAAGGGTGTCGAATAGTCCAATTATATCCTATACCAATAAAGGGTGTCGAATAGTCCAATTGTATCCTATACCAGTAAAGGGTGTCGAATAGTCCAATTGTATCCTATACCAGTAAAGGGTGTCGAATAGTCCAAGTGTATCCTATACCAGTAAAGGGTGTCGAATAGTACAATTATATCCTATACCAATAAAGGGTGTCGAATAGTCCAATTGTATCCTATACCAGTAAAGGGTGTCGAATAGTCTTATTATATCCTATACCAATAAAGGGTGTCGAATAGTCCAATTGTATCCTATACCAGTAAAGGGTGTCGAATAGTCCAAGTGTATCCTATACCAGTAAAGGGTGTCAAACAGTCCAATTGTATCCTATACCAGTAAAGGGTGTCGAATAGTCCAATTATATCCTATACCAATAAAGGGTGTCGAATAGTCCAATTGTATCCTATACCAGTAAAGGGTGTCGACTAGTCCAGCTGTATCCTATACTAGTAATGGTCATCGAATAGTACAATTGTATCCTATGTCAGTAAAGGGTGTCGAATAGTACAATTGTATCCTATGTCAGTAAAGTGTGTCGAATAGTCCAACTGTATCCTATACCAGTAATGGTCGTCGAATAGTCCTATACCAGTGAGCTCTACACTAACCAACCATTGAAGGGTTTTGACAAATGTAGAAAATAACTTACCTTTTTGAACATGTAGACGCATTTTGACGACATACAACACATATACATGTAGCATACGATTCGAAAACATCTTAACAAAAATATGAAACTTTGCAATTGAAAATATAATAATTTAATAGAGTTGAAAAGATTTCCCTTTATTACAATGCTTTCAAATGTCGTCTGCTGCAGAGGCGTTAATCAGTTGGCCAGAAGCGTTCTGAAAGCTTCTGAGAATAACACTTGATCACTGCATTTCCAGATCAAATTGCGCGTATGCCAAAGTTGGTATTGCCGGAGAATATACCTTTTTCTTCTTGACACTGCCAGTTTGCATGAACTAATTACTAAGGAAAAAATCGATTGTACATGTACTTAATTTTTAACGAAATTCTTTTTTCTCAAAAAATATTTCAGTTATAGCGTTTGATATGTGATTTGACCTTTAACATTTCCCGTTTTGTTAAACTACACCTTTGCTGAAAATAGTACTAGTATTTTTCCGATATTGTATTTCTTTGATGTGTGTGTTATTTCAATTCAGTGAAGTCATATTTATACTATCAAATTAACACAGAGACACAATTGACAAGAAAATACCAAATTTACAGCAAAATCATATATTTCATTTGTCGGTAGTAAGCGTATGTATTCGGAGTTTAAGTCCATTGACTAGTGACGTAGTAAACCGGTGCCACTCTATTGTCACGCAAGCAAATCGACCTCCTTTGCTCTAGAGCAATGTGAAGAATGCCGACAAATTGTAGTGTTCTGACTATACGCAGATTATTGTGAAAGTATCGGTGTTTCAAACAACTCGCGGTTCTCTTAACAACTGGGTTTATACTTGAATACCGTTAGGGCCATTGTCTGTGAATGTGTTGATCTGAAACGCGATACTCGACAGTACGATGATGATAACGCGACAGTACGATACTACGATATTACGATGGTGAAAACGCGATAGTACGATGATGATAACGCGACAGTACGATAACGAAAACGCGATAATACGACAGTACGATGATGATAATGCGATATACTATCGTGCTTTCACCATCGTACTGTCACGTTTTCACCATCGTAATATCGTAGTATCGTACTATCGCGTTATCATCATCGTACTGTCGCGTTTTCACCATCGTAATATCGTAGAATCGTAGTATCGCGTTATCATCACCGTACTGTCGCGTTATCATCATCGTACTGTCGCGTTATCATCATCGTACTGTCGCGTTATCATCATCGTGCTGTCGCGTTATCATCATCGTACTGTCGTGTTATCATCATCGTACTGTCTTGTTATCATCATCGTACTGTCGCGTTATCATCATCGTACTGTCGCGTTATCATCATCGTACTGTCTTGTTATCATCACCGTACTGTCGCGTTATCATCATCGTACTGTCGCGTTATTATCATCGTACTGTCGCGTTATCATCATCGTACTGTCGCGTTATCATCATCGTACTGTCGTGTTATCATCATCGTACTGTCTTGTTATCATCATCGTACTGTCTTGTTATCATCACCGTACTGTCGCGTTATCATCATCGTACTGTCTTGTTATCATCATCGTACTGTCTTGTTATCATCATCGTACTGTCGTGTTATCATCATCGTACTGTCGCGTTATCACCATCGTACTGTCTTGTTATCATCATCGTACTGTCGCGTTATCATCATCGTACTGTCGCGTTACCACCGGTAACCCTTTACTTACAATTTATAAAAAAAACATGAACAAAAATAACAACTTGATTTCTTTTTTTAAAACTCCGGATTTCATCGAATATTCGAACCATGATATAGTATTCGAATATTCGACCGTATGATCGAATATTCGAATATTCGTTGCCATCCCTAGAAACGTTATACGCTTCTAAGTATAGAACATTACTTCTAGCAATATGTTTATCAGCCAATCGGAAATAGGTGCTTATCCAATCTTAGAACATGGCGGAAGTTGTCGTTTCGGATCGTTCGCATTTTATCTGTGTTAAGATGTCAACAACCGTCCAATGAACTGAGTTTGTAGAATACTTCGGGATAGAAAAAGAAAATAAAGCGATGAAAATGAAAGATAAAGCTTTACGACTGCACTAGAAACTAGCACATCGTTCGGTTCCTTGTCAGCCAGAAAACATGAGAAAAATTCATGTTTAGATATATTCCACGTGTTTTCTGTACTTTTTGTCAGTCAGGACTGGAGGACTGACGACTTTCGCGTAGTCTGTTTGCACATGAGTCGTTTCGTCACAATTCCCGTTTGTATACCGAATCGTGCCACCCGATAATAATCTATTTTATTAAAAAAATCAACTGTTTAGTATTTCTGTGAATTTGACCAGGAATCGAAGAAATTATGGATTAAAATGCAAATTGAACCACATTAAGAATTTCGATGTGGGTAGTGCATCTTTTTTAGTTTTATTAAATACATTATATCTATTTAACTATCGATTATTACAGGAACAACAGTATATATGTTCGACATATGATAAGATCAAAACTGAATTATCATTGGACATTAGCGATAGAACATGGAGCCAGTTGAAAGGTATTTTATTCTACATTGACTGACTTATTATTTGTATAAAATAACACTCAATATTGAGTGTTATTTTATACATATATTTAGTTTCAGACCCCTAGTGGTCATATAATAATCATAAATGACTTATTATTATGTCACCAAAATGAGGCACCCTGTAGTGTGCAACTTCATACCTGTAATAATATATTTTGAAGGATGTCACAAATTGTCTGTATGTGTGATGAGTTAATTTATAATAGCTCCATACACAACATCTTTACAACGTGATAGATTCATTGATTATGATTTAACGCCGTTTTCAACAATTTTTCAGTCATATCATGGCGGCGAGATTACCAACGTTTCCTGGCTTTCTCAAATCAATACTTAACACAAAAAACTTCTCAGGCAACTTGCTGCCTTTTAGCTCGACTTCTTGAAGAAAAGGCTAGATATTTTACTCGCGTCGGTGTCACATATTGGTTAAGTTTTTTGTACCGATTTACTTTTTTACAGATATTGTTTTCACCACCATTACGTCAATCAACAGACAAGAGTACATAACTCTGTCAAGGTTTTTGTTAGAATTATGGCCCTTTTTCGACTTAGAATATTGGTAAAGTTTTTCGTACCATCACACTTTATTTCAAAACCATTAGAGATATAGCTTATACATTCACTATATTTATTTACCATCATTACCTCCTTCAACAGACAAGAGTATATAACTCATTTACTGTGTCAAGCTTTTTTTTAAGAATTATGGTCCTTTTTCGACTTATTGGTTAAGTTTTTCATACCAAATTAATGGTTTTTTTAAAAACAATTAGAGATATAGCTTAAATACTTTCAAAAACCTTGTTACCATCATTACCTCCACAAACAACAAAGAGTGCATAATGCAGTAAAGGTATTTTTTAAGAATTATGACCCTTTTCGACTTATAAAATACTTTGCTTATAAATAATATGATAGAGTACTTGGTTATACTTTCTGTACTACCCAAAAAAGTTTTGTTTTATTGGCAAGCACAAAAAGGTTGAGCGTGCTGTCTTCCGACAGCTCTTGTGTACATATACTGTTAGCCAATTGGTGAAAGACGAATGACGCATGTCACAGTGACTTTTGTCAAACGTAGGAAAGAATGTTGGCCGAAATGGGGTTCGAACTCACAGCCGCTGGATTGACAGCCGGCGTCGCTACCGACTGAGCTAACGTTGCTTGGCAACGTGATAGAGGATGGTAACAGCCATAACCCCATTGAAAGAAACCTTCACCCCGTACCAATATAAGAGAACTTGAGACGTGCATATGCAGCTTTGTACTTATGTACATATATACTAACTAATACAATGCCATGTATGGCTAATGTATCATAACATTGTCTGAACATTATATTGGTATTGCATATCTTCTGCAAAGCTTTGAAAAAAACAACTTGGAGGAGGATGTGAGGATGTGAGGTCTCTGCAGATGAAAAACAGGAAACTAAAGGGGAGTGAGTAAACTTGAAATTCAGTGTATACAGTCAGTCTTCAGATAATACTGATTGCAGAGCAGGTAAAAACCATTGTTGGCACACAAGGCTGGATAAGGATACAGACGAAAACCATTGTTGGCTGGATAAGGCTGGATAAGGATACAGACGAAAACCATTGTTGGCACATAAGGCTACAGACGAAGACCATTGCTGGCACATAAGGCTGGATAAGGCTACAGACGAAGACCATTGTTGGCACATAAGGTTGGATAAGGCTATATAAGGCTACAGACGAAGACCATTGTTGGCACATAAGGCTGGATAAGGCTACAGACGAAGATCATTGTTGGCACTTAAGGCTGGATGAGGCTGGATAAGGATACAGACGAAGACCATTGTTGGCAATTAAGCAGCAAAATACTTAATAGTTTACTGAAATAAAATGTCTATATCTATTCTATTTTTAGATGATAAACTAACAGTAAAGTGAAAAAGAGGACGAGATATTTCTACAATAATGCCTTTATTAATAACTGAGATGTTTAATACAAAATGAGAAAGTCTGATTATCCTATGACTGAACCACCCGAAGATCCTGAAACGAGATAAACGTTAAAACGAGATAAGCGTTAAAACGAGATAAACTTTAAACGAGATAAACGTTACAACGAGATAAACTTTAAACGAGATAAACGTTACAACGAGATAAACTTTAAACGAGATAAACGTTAAATACATATAAATGTTCAATTCTCCAATGTCTTCTGTCTTGTAAAGATCTGAGGATAGAAATGTCTAATCTGGAAAATACGAAGTATTGTATATATATTGACATAATACACTTAACAGTGGGACACGTGCTAGCCGAATCAACCAATCAGATAACTGCCTTTGGACTGGCACTCGACGAACACTCGGTGTGTTCGGACACCCCTTATTACCCTTCAATGTTTTAACAGGTCGTCAAACCGCCTCGGGTACGGGAGGTCGCGTGTTTGATCCCCGGTCGGGGCATACCAAAGACTTTAAAAATGGTATTAATGGCTGCCCACCACGGCGCTCAGGGTTGTGGGTTTGCTTTACGACTCATTAGCATTGGCTGGTGTCAGGACCATTATAATTGGTAACAAACTCAGGAACCACCGTGATATAACTGAACAATTGTTGTAAGCGGCGTAAAACACCAAAACATCTATTTAACAGGTCGACTACTGCTTATGTGTCAGTTTCGTCTGTATCAATGAAAGGACAAACCCTTTGCAGACGCATTTGGACGCATGTGCAGAAGGCAACTTTGGACATCAGTGTGACAAAAGGCAACAGTCCATGTGGGCAATTTCACCTTTTGCCACACTTTTTCAAATGTATTCAATCATTTAACTTTTAGTCTAATAGAGATGTTGAATATGTGTTTTCAAAGATCGTCTGTAGCATATTTGTTGGTATTGTATGAGACTACTCTAGGAATGTTTAAATGTTAACTAGATCTGTGAATTAACTGTACGTTCAATTAGCGATGTTCGCAAAGGTGTTACGCATAATACCTCGTCTGGTATCCGGCGTATTATAGTAAATTAGTACGTCTGGCATGAACCAACACTGAAGTCTGGTACCCGGCGTACTATAGTATATTAGTACGACTGGCATGAACCAACAATCGCTTTCACATAATACAATTATATAGTAAATTAGTAAATATTTAATTTATACAATTGATTTTCACTAAAAGGTTTGCCTCCATAGCCTTTAGCTTGCTGCACACTGTCTAAAGGTTTAAAGGGTAGTCTTTTGCTTGCTACACCTTGTCTAAAGGTTGCCGCCATAGCCTTTTGCTTGCTACATCTTGTCCAAGGGTTGCCGCCACAGCATTTTGCTTGCTACACCTTGTTAAAAGGTTGCCGCCCTAGCCCTTTGCTTGCTACACCTTGTCAAAAGGTTGCCGCCATGGTCTTTTGCTTGCTACACCTTGTCTAAAGGTTGCCGCCATAGCCTTTTGCTTGCTACACCTTGTCCAGAGGTTGCCGTCATAGCCCTTTGCTTGCTACACCTTGTCCAAAGGTTGCCGCCATAGCCTTTTGCTTGCTACACCTTGTCCAGAGGTTGCCGTCATAGCCCTTTGCTTGCTACACATTGTCCAAAGGTTGCCGTCATAGCCCTTTGCTTGCTACACCTTGTCCAAAGGTTGCCGTCATAGACTTTTGCTTGCTACACCTTCTCCAAAGGTTGCCGCCATAGCCTTTTGCTTGCTACACCTTGTTAAAAGGTTGCCGCCATAGCCGTTTGCTCGCTACACTTTGTCCAAAGGTTTACCCCCATAGCCTTTTGCTTAATATACCTTGTTCAAAGGTTTGCGCCCATAGCCTTTTGCTTGTTACACCTTGTCAAAAGGTTGCCGCCATAGGGTTTCCCCCATAGCCGTTTGCTTGCTACACCTTGTCCGAAAGGTTGCAGTCGTAGTCCTTTGCTTGCTACACCTTGTCTAAAGGTGGCCGCCATAGCCTTTTGCTTGCTACACCTTGTCCAACGGTTTGCCCCCATAGCATTTAACTTACTAAACCTTGTCCAAAGGTTGCCGCCATTATTGGTATTCTTGAACCGAAAATGTAATAGTAAGGACAGGTAAATAAAAACTGGGGTTTACCCGTGCTTCTAGAATATATAATTCTTTTGTTCGATTGTGATGGCCGAGGTCAAACTATATTTGAGCCACGTCTAGCGATTTGGGGTCTTAATGCATCTCACCAGGGTCTGCACTGTCCGCCCATGTGTTGTCGAGACCAATATGTATCTGTTGTCTAATACTAGAATTGTAGTCCCACTCGTTATATGAACCCACTACAGAGTGTCAATAAGACAGCAACTCGGTAGACGCCGGTTTTATAGACACTAATATATTGAAAATAATAACTAGGGGAGGTAATATTAATTGATTGATTGTTTGACATTTTATGCCGTTTCAACGAGTTTCCGTTATATCACGGCGTTTCATGGATAAGTTACCAGTACTGCTGGTCCATATATAATACAAGCGTGACGAAGTTTAGAGAGATGTTTTAGTTCTTGTTTCAGATTTAAACTCTCTCACCCACCATACACTAGCAACTATAGTTTTGATTTCATTATGTTAACTGTTCAGTTAGGTAACAATTAAATAAACTGTCAACTATTTGTGTTAATACCACCCATGGAAAGTGAACATTCTGGTTTTTGTTCACAGGTGGTCTTTAATTGTAGGGTCATTTATACAGAAAGTGAGTATTTGGGGAACTAAAAATAAGGTGGCTATATACTGGCAATTGCTATTTCAATGTGGTCTTTAGGTTCGACTATATAGACACATAGACATAGACATCTTTATTTCTAGTATCTAGGCCACCGGCCCATAATACAATATACAGTGACAGAGAGTGACAATAATATAAACAAGTACACACTATATCTAAACACGTGATCAAAACTGCGGCGAAGTTGTTTTACGTCATATAGAGACGATATGCTATTCGATATTTTAAATTGACAATTAATAATGCACACTTTACTCACCTATTCGAATGTTCATCGTTTTCCCACCATCTCCGAGGTCGAATGTCTCGGTATGTACTTCGTGCGCTTCTCGTTTAACGGTAACTTGATATTGACCTTTGAACCCACGCATATGCAACGTTTCGTCACCCCGTATTTGGTGTGTTTCAGTAGTCATCCAGGTATTTTGCAAAAGATTTAAGAACGCTCTTCCAGCTGCGTTTGGCTTTGAATAAAATAATAGTAGAGATAACAAATTGAATTCTGTACAAATGAATTTCATACACCGACATATTGCAAAGCATTTATTTCCATCCTTTTCAAATTTTAAGATCGAGGCAAGTGTATTTTTTGCAATCAAAGTATAGGTCCAGTCTTATTATATTATCTCGGGTAAGTAATGCAGTTCAAAACTATTTCATTCTCCCCGGGGACATGGTAAAACACCAAAGGAGAATCTGTATAAAAAACGATTCAGAGTTGTTTCGGATAGGAAACATACATCTCATTAGCGGAAAGAAGTTAAACATGTTTGGACACTATTTCTTAAGTATTTCCGTAAATAGCCGAATGGACCCGAGTGATGTTCTTTTTACAGGAATCATATATACTGTGTTGTCCAGTCAGGGTTTTCACAGTTCTCAACAGAGTCCTTTTGTAATACATCAGCCATATGCATAGATTTTCGTTTGTAATGATAAGGCATCTAGGTCTTAATAATGTACATCTCTTTGCAAAAAAGTCAAACGTTTCCCGAATACAATACATCTGTAGAAGACGACTTTGAAATCATATGAGCATAACTATGCAAAATGTCTACACATGAACGTGTTATTACTGTAAATCGTTGAACGTATTGTAGCAAAAGGAGACATTGCTTATTATAAGCAATTTTCCTTTATTCCACATTGTATTCAAATGTCGCCTGCTATTCATTCTCCAAAATTCGTGTCCATGTTGGGAAGTGTTAATGATTAATAACTCACCGTTACATTCGGTCCTTCAAAAAGTTTCGCGTCTTGGTTGAACATTTTCCCATCCCAAAATCCCCATAACAACACTCCTTCGATACTTGGGTGACTAAAGAACAAGGTCATAACGTCGGTCAAGGTCGTGGCCTTGAGGTTTTCATCGGGTTCAGCCACAGACATTTCCGTGATCCAAATTGGAAGTCCGGCCGCTGCAACTGTGTCCAGACGGGCCTGAATATAAATTAATGAATGCCAAGTCTTTACAAATGCTATTATAAAGGATGTCCTTGCTTGTCGCTTTGGATTGTAGGGTTAGTTTTACGACTGACTCACTGACGTCAGGATAAATGGACAAGTACTACTGCTAACTTACCAAGGAAACGCCGTGATATAACAGAAAAAGTGTTGAAAGCACTGTAAAACACTATACACACATGCTTTAAATTGTTGCATTTAGTGCATTATCACTGCATATATCCAGTACATCTGTGTTTACTTTAATAAAAACCCAATTGTAGGTTTTCATGTTTTGACAAAACCGGTCTATACTTGTAAACAAAAAATTGATACGGTATATTACAATTAAACTTTTGAAAACAGCCAGAGGACAGAATGTAACACCACTAAAATCAGAAGATTAGTGTTGAAAATGTGTTTAAAACATATTCGCTTTCCCTATGATGATTTTCAAAAGTTCGACTTCAAAGAAAGATATATGAGGTTATCGTCAAACAATAGGGGAAAATATATGTAAAGAAAAGATGTTGCTATGTGTGATGTTGCTGGGGGTTAAAAAGCCCAATGTTGACTACAACTACAGGGTTAACAAGCATTTCCACGGGGGAAATATACACACTTTTGCTGAATCATGAATAATGGCCGCTATGATAAAATAAACACCATGTCATAGTGGAATTGTCCTTGGCCACGGAACAGTTTCTTGCCGATAAGGTACTAAAATAATGTTTAAAACTGCGTTATTACCAATCCAAATCAGGTTAACATTATTTCATATACAGTGGCAACTGTGTAAAACGATCACCCAGGGAAACACAACGATTTGATCTTTGTTCCCAACTGGTCTTTAATTGCAGGATCATTTATGCAGAAAATGAGTTATTGGTGAACTAAAAGAGAGGGAATCGCTTTTCCGAGGTGTTCTGTAGCATTGGTTAAACTGTCTGTGCATTAATCAAACATCCTTTAAACAAGCAAACACACCAATGCATCAAGGTAGCACTCACCTTAAGAGCCGTCATGTCCATAGTATGACCTTTTAGGTGACCTTGTATACCCACGCCGTATATCGGAATACCCGCATCCTTGAACCTGGTAGCCTCGCTGTAGTAAGCCTGCGAACATCAAAACGTTTATAAATGATCCGTACCAACGCAAACAATGTCAAACGAGTTTGGGGTCCTGTGACATCTGCGCACAGTGCAGGTTCTGAACGAACATGTGCACGTAGAGCTGAGAGCAGTTGCGCATTATAGCCGTAGAGTAAATGACATGTTCTTACAAATAAATGTGGAAGACATTAGTGTAGTGGTAGAGCGTCGGCCAGTCGCACCAAAGGTCGTCGGTTCGAATCCCGTGATGAGTGGGATCTGCTTTTGGAATATTCCCACACAAACGGCGCAAGTACTAGTTAGTTCTCCAGGGAACAGGCAACATGGAGATGCAACAAGACCCATTATCAGCTGACGCGGCCCGTGTACACAGCTGCTTAACGCCATTTCTATATCTTCACACTCCTGTCACCATGGCCGGCACTTAATAAGTATATCATGCATTATTTGATACATGAATGTGGAAGTAACATATGAGTGGGTGATTAAAGGGATCCGAATTCAAATGTATTTTTGATTATATGAATATCGGTAGAGGCCTCATGTTTATTGAAATAAACGAAACTAGTGCGCCAAAAAGAACTATATCATACACATGTACAAAAGCAGTCACCATACAAGACGAATACCTTAGTCAAATAAATGACATGTTTCTCTTCTTATAGTGGTGATATTGTTATGAAACGCAACCTTCTTACCACAGATATTTGACTGTTCTGAAGCACCGCAAAGTCATTGAGGAAAAGTTTAACATTCGGATCAACCTTGTGAACGTCTCGGAACATGTCCAGTGTTATGTTGGGATTGCCTGTCAATCGTTCGAACAAATCGCCATGCAGATGTTCGTTATTCACGTCCCAATGTTCAACTCTGAAATAAACACAATTCCAGGTTACTGCAGCTGTCCCTACATCAGTCGACTTAAAAACATTGTTTGAACAGAACCAAACTACTCAAAGGAAATAATTTCCTTTTTTGTTTAAGCAATATTTCCAACTCTGCATCAAAACTATTATTTAAACAAGTTCAAACTTGCAAGATGGTATACTGTTTCAATTGCTGATATTGTGACCAATATATGTTTCTATTTTGGGTCTTATGGTCAGTATTTCGAACAGGTCCTGTAGCTCAATTACGGGAAAAAGCTGACATGCAAATGGATTCTATCTAAACCCCGTCACTAAAAATCATCTAAGGGTGTTACTGCCCTCGCTACTTACTTAATACTCATAAATATGTTTCAAACGAGCTCTCAAATACGTACAGTCTCAGCCGAATTTCATTCCTCAGCATGACTGATCACAGACATCTGAGTTTTCATTTGAGAAAACCTTTGGGGGAAAATCCCAAAGAAGACGGGGTTAAGATACTACAAATAGTCTCTCTATATGGTCCATGTGCTATAATAATAATAACCGTAATGGTTTCGTATGAGAAGTTGAACATTTGGAAAATCCCACATAGGACCATATACTCTAATAATAACCATAGCGATATACTATTTATAGTAACACTTTCCTGTGTGAGATTTTCCAAGTGTTCTAAAACGAAAACAATACCGTCATTATCATTATTTTGTATGAACCATATATCGATATCATTTTGTATTAGCTAAACACGGTCTTGTGTGGATTTTTTACAATTGTTCTCAAATAAAAATTCAGACGCCTGTTGACGTAACCCGAGCTCTGGATTAAAGCGAGGCGTATTTCATGTTCTAATATCCATATTATACATGCAAAACCTCAGAAAACAATCGTATTAGTGAAATAGTTATATTTGCAAAAAGAACCCTTTTGAGTTTGAAGTGGTCACGCTTCAATACAAAAGGGCGTGTACTAGTTAAGTCTCCAGGAAACTTTGCTTTGTTTCGCAATCGCTTTAAAAAATAAATAACTTTTAACAAAGCGGCATACGTACAGTCCCTTCGTGGCCCCTACAACCCCGTTGATTCGTGTTTGTATCGCACTCATGAGATCAGTCTTGCTTAGTGACGGGACCCAACTCGGACTATGACTCGCTTTTGTTGACCAGAAAACGCAATGACCTCTGACCTTTTTGCTGAAAAGAACGAGACTGAGTGAAGAAATTAATCCTTATGGCGCGACTATCAACACCACATTGGCGTATTTGGCCCTTGGCTGAAAATGGCAATTAATTAAAGGCTTTTGCAAACAATGCAGATTCATGTTAGATGTAACGAACTTTCTATCTTGAAATCTGCATTGTTTGCCACTTAGACATTATTTTACCAATATCCTGTTGGAAGAGAAATGGAGTCGTCCAATTTTCAACCTGGGAGAGTCGACTTTGTGAAAGTTGGCAGTGAAAGAGTTTATCCGCATTTACGAACAACATTGGCACATTCGCGTCGTCTCAGCTTGGTCTACATTGTTCGCTACTCCTGTATTCTATTTTGAAATAACTCCAACAACCTGTGTTTAAAAACATCGCTGGGAAGAGAACATCATGAACTTTGTCTACAGGTGGTTTTTAATTTAACAGGGTCATTTATGCAGAAAATGAGTAATTGGGAAATTAAAAGTGTGGTTTCAATAGACGAAGAAGTGATATACACAGGTGGTCTTTAGCACTGGTTTGAATGTACTATTTCATGAATCTGTTCAAACCAATTGAAAATCGAAGATAATAGGATGCCGATAGTTGGGATGATAACACGTCGACAAGATTACTAGCAAAAAGAATGACTGCTCTTGAGCCAACAGTTATTACAATTCAGTGTTAACTTTGAGGTCCGCTTCGACTGTTTTCCTTAGTAGATTGATTGATTTATTGATTATGGCTTAACGCCGTTTTCAACAATTGTTCAGACATATCACGGCGGCCAGTTCACCTGCTCATGCGTTTCCTGGTTTTCCCACATCAGTACACCACACAACATACTTACCAAGCATTTGGCTGCTTTTCCACATAGACTGTTAAACAGCCCGTTGGTGAAAGACGAATGACGCATGTCACAGTGACTTTTGTCAAACGTCGGAAAGAATGTCGGAAATAATGTTGGCCGAGCTGGGATTCGAACTCACAACCCCAGGATTAACAGCCCGCGTCGCTACCGACTGAGCTACCGGGGCTCGGCTTCCTTAGTAGAAATGGCAGTCAATTGGAAATTGCATCTCTTAATGGAAGCAACACAATTACCTTATACTAATGTTTATGTACATGCATACTTGACTTCAATATATTAGTGAATTACTTGATATGGTATTTCTTGGACTCTTCCTAAGATGTTTATTTTCAGAAAAGATTGTAACATGTAGATGGACTCTTATAAAGATGTAAGATAAAAATAAATCATTTTGAGAAAAGGTTAAATGCTATTTTGAGAATTCTCCCTTTCCTATTAAGTATTAAAAGAGTGCCTGCTTCAGAGTCATAAGCTAGTTGTAAAAACGTCGTAAGCTAGTCGTAACAACGTCGTAAGCTAGTCGTAAAAACGTCGCAAGCTAGTCGTAACAACGTCGTAAGCTAGTCGTAACAACGTCGTAAGCTAGTCGTAACAACGTCGTAAGATAGTCGTAACAACGTCGTAAGCTAGTCGTAACAACGTCGTAAGCTAGTCGTAAAAACGTCGTAGGCTAGTCGTAACAACGTCGTAAGATAGTCGTAACAACGTCGTAAGATAGTCGTAACAACATCGTAAGCTAGTCGTAACAACGTCGTGAGATAGTCGTAACAACGTCGTAAGATAGTCGTAACAACGTCGTAAGATAGTCGTAAAAACGTCGTAAGCTAGTCGTAACAACGTCGTAAGCTAGTCGTAACAACGTCGTAAGATAGTCGTAACAACGTCGTAAGCTAGTCGTAACAACATCGTAAGATAGTCGTAACAACGTCGTAAGATAGTCGTAACAACGTCGTAAGCTAGTCGTAACAACGTCGTAAGCTAGTCGTAACAACGTCGTAAGCACGTCGTAAGATAGTCGTAACAACGTCGTAAGCACGTCGTAAGATAGTCGTAACAACGTCGTAAGCTAGTCGTAACAACGTCGTAAGATAGTCGTAACAACGTCGTAAGATAGTCGTAACAACGTCGTAAGCTAGTCGTAACAACGTCGTGAGATAGTCGTAACAACGTCGTAAGATAGTCGTAACAACGTCGTAAGATAGTCGAATTTGTAAAGAAAATAAATAACTGACTAAAGAGCAGGGAGTATTTGAATTTCTAATGATTTATCCAGATACTTGGACGAAGCACTGGTTGAATCAAAATTCCTGCTTTCGAAATTGTGTTAACTCTTTCCCATATACAGCGACACTGCAGCAGACAACTTTGAATAATTCTTCAATACTGTTATCATATTGTTTTCAAAATGGGTCTACTGCAGATGCGTCAAAATGCGTCTCCAAGTAGGTATGGGTTAATACATGCGGACTAATTAAAGAAGAAAAGACATTTACCCATGACTTTGTAAGGCTTTTAAAGCTGTGAGTGGTCTGGCATAGTTGATAATACCCTACAATATAAACAGTATTTACCTGAAGTGCCTTCAAAAACGCGATGCATATTACCAGTGATATTCTCATCAGTCACGACCTACGAAATATGCATATTACCAGTGATACACTCATCAGTCACAACCTACGAAATATGCATATTACTAGTGATACACTCATCAGTCACAACCTACGAACGATGCATATTACCAGTGATATTCTCATCAGTAACGAACTACGAAATATGCATATTACTAGTTATATACTCATCAGTCACGACCTACGAAATATGCATATTACCAGTGATATTCTCATCAATCACCAACTACGAAATATGAGTATTACCAGTGATATACTCATCAGTCACGACCTACGAAATATTCATATTATCAGTGATATACTCATCTGTCACCACCTACGAAATATGAGTATTACCAGTGATATACTCATCAGTCACGACCTACGAAATATTCATATTATCAGTGATATACTCATCTGTCACCACCTACGAAATATTCATATTACCAATGATATACTCATCAGTCACCACCTACGGAATATGCGTATTACCAGTGATATACTCATCTGTCACGATCTACGAAATATGCATACTCATCAGTCACGACCTATGAAATATGAATATAACCAGTGATATACTCATCAGTCACCACCTACGAACTATTCATATTACCAGTGATATACTCATCAGTCAACACCTACGAACTATTCATATTACCCGTGATATACTCATCAGTCACCACCTACGAAATATGCGTATTACCAGTGATATATTCATCAGTCACGAACTACGAAATATGCGTATTACCAGTGATATATTCATCAGTCACGAACTACGAAATATGCGTATTACCAGTGATATACTCATCAGTCACGAACTACGAAATATGACGGTTTGTAATTAAATATAACTTGTATCATCTCGATGTTCATAGTTGTTCTCCAGAGGTTTCTATGAAGTCTTAACGACTTATTATTGACGACTGGGGAAGAAGATCGGATTGTGCGGAGGCGGAGGATAATCTGATTCTTCGCAGATCACACAAAATCCTAAAGGTCAGTATTCGTATGACGCGGCCAAATTAACAATTTTCAATCGAACACATTTTGGGGTTTATTTTGACAATAAGCACTTCTTCTTCCAAGGCACACAACAAGCCAACTGTAACTTTTAAGTTGAACTCGTAAAAAAGTTACAATTTGACTGTTATAAACAGTCAGGATCCAGTCTCATAAATATGTAACGCCTTTCTTAATATATTGTTTTTTATTATTCGCAGTACATTTTCATGTATACGAGGTTAATATTTCATTGACACGCATGGTACATTGTTTATGAAATGCAGCACCTTTTCCGTTATCATTTGCAGTGCAACAATGTGTCTATACAGTATAATAACCATTATCTGATGTGCACTCAATGTCATATGCAATACAAACAACATTATTTGCAGTATAAACGACATTATAAGCAGAACAAATGACATTATAAGCAGTCATGTTTCGATACATGTGGTTGTATTTTGATTATATGCAGTAGTTTTACCTTTAAACGTTGTATGATGGTCAATATGTGTGATATATCTTTAAATATATGAAGTGCTTGCGTATAAAAAAAAAAGCAACATAATAAGGCAGTAAAGGCGTTCCACACATAAACTTATTAGGAGCTAATGTCAACTTATGTAGATTATGATAAGTCTGAGAGACAAAGGCTGATCTAAACCTATAATGTTCAGAAATGCAAATTTGAAACTTGTTCATTGGACCGGCTATTGTTCGTAAATCGGTATCCGGTCATGTGATGCGGTAACAAACAGTACCAAATTAACGTGGAACCCTACCCTGAAGAACAAACTATTATTATCCTCGAGTCCTATTGACGTGGAAACCTACCCTGAAGAACAAACTATTATTATTCTCGAGGCCTATTGACGTGGAAACCTACCCTGAAGAACAAACTATTATTATCCTCGAGGCCTATTGACGTGGAAACCTACCCTGAAGAGCAAACTATTATTATCCTCGAGGCCTATTGACGTGGAAACCTACCCTGAAGAACAAACTATTATTATCCTCGAGGCCTATTGACGTGGAAACCTACCCTGAAGAACAAACTATTATTATTCTCGAGGCCTATTGACGTGGAAACCTACCCTGAAGAGCAAACTATTATTATCCTCGAGGCCTATTGACGTGGAAACCTACCCTGAAGAACAAACTATTATTATTCTCGAGGCCTATTGACGTGGAAACCTACCCTGAAGAACAAACTATTATTATCCTCGAGGCCTATTGACGTGGAAACCTACCCTGAAGAACAAACTATTATTATCCTCGAAGCCTATTGACGTGGAAACCTACCCTGAAGAGCAAACTATTATTATTCTCGAGGCCTATTGACGTGGAAACCTACCCTGAAGAACACACTATTATTATCCTCGAGGCCTATTGACGTGGAAACCTACCCTGAAGAACAAACTATTATTATTCTCGAGGCCTATTGACGTGGAAACCTACCCTGAAGAACAAACTATTATTATCCTCGAGGCCTATTGACGTGGAAACCTACCCTGAAGAACAAACTATTATTATCCTCGAGGCCTATTGACGTGGAAACCTACCCTGAAGAACAAACTATTATTATCCTCTAGGCCTGTTGACGTAAAGAGCAGAGTGGTGCCGGATACCTGATACAGATTTTTTAAATTGAATTATTAAAACACTAATTATGCGGGTCGCCTTGACTGGTCAAGGGTCGGAATAATAGTTGACCTAACCAGAATATAGTATAAAAAAAACACCTTGAATTGATCGTCAAACAAAATAAAATATTTCCTTTTTAATTTATTTGACCGAATATAAAAAAGGGCCATTTCAAATCGGTCAGTTGTAGTTCAAAATGGCGTACTTGGCCTAAGGCGCTGCACAAAACCTTACCCTGTGAGCTTCCATCTGTTTCCATTTGAGAGCATTCTCCAACACCGCCCAATTGAACGTGTTATAAAACACATCTTGATACTTCGAGTAGTTTGGATCAACAAGTTGTGACGCCCCCACTGCTGAACCGAATGCAAACTCGTGACTCTTCTGTACCAACTGAAATGGAGAGCTGAACAGTTTAAACAGAAAACTACAGGTTAATGCTGTTTGTTTTTGTGACGTTTGTTCACGACGTTTTATTTAAACAAACATTCAAGTAATAGGATCAACAAGTTGTGACGCCCCCACTGCTGAACCGAATGCAAACTCGTGATTCTTCTGTACCAACTGAAATGGAGAGCTGAACAGTTTAAACAGAAAACTACAGGTTAATGCTGTTTGTTTCTGTGACGTCGTTTGTTCACGACGTTTTATTTAAACAAACATTCAAGTAATAGGATCAACAAGTT
Source organism: Serripes groenlandicus (assembly GCA_031761405.1). Classification (NCBI taxonomy): domain Eukaryota; kingdom Metazoa; phylum Mollusca; class Bivalvia; order Cardiida; family Cardiidae; genus Serripes; species Serripes groenlandicus. Next base: position 31,373,303 of record JASEVX010000002.1, read on the forward strand.
GTGACGCCCCCACTGCTGAACCGAATGCAAACTCGTGACTCTTCTGTACCAACTGAAATGGAGAGCAGACAGTTTAAACAGAAAACTACAGGTTAATGCTGTTTGTTTTTGTGACGTTTGTTCACGACGTTTTATTTAAACAAACATTCAAGTAACCCTACGTTTTAGCTCAAGAATGATGGAACTTTATTAGAATGTTTGTCTTGGTTTTATGTAAGTTATTTTGTTTTGGTTATCAAATGTTCATCACCAGGTCGCTAGGCTGTATCAAAATAAAATAGTGTGTATACTTTAGAGACCACATGTTCGAATTAAGCACGTTGAAACCCAGTGTCAGAATATTGTACGAATCGCACCACACGCCACCTCATCATGGTGATCATGTGTGCCCAATAACTTAGAAATCCTTTGATGCATGGTTAAGATGCGGGCCGGAGAAGTCAGTCCTATCAAACAGTACTCATTTTGATATTTGACCTCTACGAGTGCCCTAAACCCTTTCCCTCATACGACAATTCTGCAGCAGACGACTTTGAAAGTATTTTGTCAAAACATAGTAAATCTCCATAATTGAATAGATAACCTAAGACAAAAAGTGGAAAACATTGTGGCAAAAGGAGAAATTGCACGTTTTGTGCAATTTCCTCTTTTGTCACTTTGTTTTCAAAAAGCCGTCTGCGGCAGAGGCGTCAAAAAGCGTCTATATGAGGGAAAGGGTTAACATTGGATGTACAGGCCTGAATTTTGTGCACGACACACCACCTCATCATGGGTCACTGTTGTGCTAACTTTCTTAGAAATCCTATTATGCATGGTTAAGATGCGGGTCGGACAGACAGGCTCACCGAACCGCCATTGTGACAGCTATATGTCGAGCTCACCAAAAAGCAGACTCGACAAAAAGTGATTTCAGACAACAGGCTACTGGACAACCCTTTCCAACATTCAACAAATGTGCAAAGGAAGAGCTGCTCCTATTGATACATTTATTGTAGCATTATATTCTATAATGTGTTCCATAGCTTTCTCACACCAGTCCTGACTACTCCACAACACATTCTTTCCAAGCAACTGGCAAGTCTGGCAAGCTATTTATAGGACATTTTGGAATTTCCAGACTCATGCGTCATACTTTGCATGGCTGATTAAACGCGCAATGATATGTATTATCTGCCCAAACATGAATAATGCTAATATTTACATATTTTAACTCAATGTAGATCGTAAGTTCGATACATCTCAAATCTTAGTATCAATCCGGTGCCAACCAAACGTCGGGTGACCTAACGGGCACCTGCTTACTACGTCACTCCTCAATGGGCTTATGTCTCGCGCAATAATATTCTCTGTCTCCAGACACGAAGAAGGCTAACGTTTACAATTTTAACTCAATTACATCTTATTAGTTAGATAGTTCTAAATATTAGTATCAATCTTGTATTAAAACAGCACTGACATTATTATTGTTAACCATGGAACTATTTGGCGGGAAACGTTCTGCATAAAGCATTTCTGACGTACTACCGAAATCTCCCTATATATTGTTCTTCTTGTGTCTTAGTACAGTGGCTATTAATACCACACTAGCCACAACAACATTTACTCTGAGTAGTTATAATCCCTATGTGATTAACCCTTTCCCACAAATAGACGCTTTATGACGCCTCTGCAGCAGACGACTTTTTGAAAACATTGTGGCAAAAGAAGAAATTGCTCAAAACGAGCAATCTCTCCTTCTGCCACAATATTTTCAACTCAATATTCAATATTTAAACATTCATTTATAGAGATTTTACGTATTTTTCAAAGTCGCCTGCTGCAGATTTGTTGCATGTGTGAAAGGGCAGAAAATCCACAGGAGGCGAAAAGTGTATGTCCGGATTAGCCTGCGCTGCATGCTCAGGTTGATCCGGATCGATACTTTACGCAGAGTCCACAATGTTGTGACCATCGATCCCGAGACACTAGAAAATTCTTTTAGAACGTAGTCAACATAGTCATTTGTACAACAATTGAGTGTAGTCTGGCGATCTCATAAATAAGTGAACTGTCGCAGTGATATAACTGAACTAATGTTGAATACGGCGTAAAACCCCAATTAAAATAAACTGGCTATTTCTGGTATTGTTGACATCTGCGAACTGTGAAGGTTAAGGTGAGTACGTGTACAGTGAAGGCTTATGTGAGTATGTGTACAGTGAAGGCTTAGGTGAGTATGTGTACAGTGAAGGCTAAGGTGAGTATGTGTACAGTGAAGGCTTAGGTGAGTATGTGTACAGTGAAGGCTTAGGTGAGTATGTGTACAGTCAAGGCTAAGGTATGTATGTGTACAGTGAAGGCTACGGTGAGTATGTGTACAGTGAAAGCTACGGTGAGTATGTGTACAGTGAACTCTAATATGAGTATGTATACAGCGAAGGCTAAGGTGAGTATGTGTACAGTGGAAGCTACGGTGAGTATGTGTACAGTGAACGCTAATATGAGTATGTATACATCGAAGGCTAAGGTGAGTATGTGTACAGTGAAGGCTACGGTGAGTATGTGTACAGTGAAGGCTATGGTAAGTATGTGTACAGTGAAGGCTAATATGAGTACGTGTACAGTGAAGGCTACGGTGAGTATGTGTACAGTGAAGGCTAAGGTGAGTATGTGTACAGTGAAGGCTAAAGTGAATATGTGTACAGTGAAGGCTAAGGTAAGTATGTGTACAGTGAAGGCTACGGTAAGTATGTGTACAGTGAAGGCTACGGTGAGTATGTGTACAGTGAAGGCTAATATGAGTATGTGTACAGTGAAGCTACGGTGAGTATGTGTACAGTAAAGGCTAATGTGAGTATGTGTACAGTGAAGGCTACGGTGAGTATGTGTACAGTGAATGATTATATGAGTATGTGTACAGTAAAGGCTAATATGAGTATGTGTACAGTGAAGGCTACGGTGAGTATGTGTACAGTGAAAGCTACGGTGAGTATGTGTACAGTAAAGGCTAATGTGAGTATGTGTACAGTGAAGGCTACGGTGAGTATGTGTACAGTGAAAGCTACGGTGAGTATGTGTACAGTGAAGGCTATGGTGAGTATGTGTACAATGAATGCTAAGGTGAGTATTTGTACAGTGAAGGCTAAGGTGAGTATGTGTACAGTGAAGGCTACGGTAAGTATGTGTACAGTGAAGGCTACGGTGAGTATGTGTACAGTGAAGGCTACGGTGAGTATGTGTACAGTGAAGGCTAAGGTGAGTATGTGTACAGTGAAGGCTAAGGTGAGTATTTGTACAGTGAAGGCCAAAGTTAGTATGTGTACATTGAAGGCTAAGGTGAGTATGTGTACAGTGAAGGCTAATATGAGTATGTGTACAGTGAAGGCTACGGTGAGTATGTTTACAGTGAATGCTAAGGTGAGTATGTGTACATTGAAGGCTACGGTGAGTATGTGTACAGTGAAGGCTAAGGTGAGTATTTGTACAGTGAAGGCCAAAGTTAGTATGTGTACATTGAAGGCTAAGGTGAGTATGTGTACAGTGAAGGCTAAGGTGAGTATGTGTACAGTGAAGGCTAAGGTGAGTAATTGTACAGTGAAGGCTGAAGTGAGTATGTGTACAGTGAAGGCTAATGTATGTATGTGTACAGTGAAGGCTTATATGAGTATGTGTACAGTGAAGGCTGAAGTGAGTATGTGTACAGTGAAGGCTTATGTATGTATGTGTACAGTGAAGGCTGAAGTGAGTATGTGTACAGTGAAGGATAAGGTGAGTATGTGTACAGTGAAGGCTAATGTGAGTATGTGTACAGTGAAGGCTAAAGTGAGTTTGTGTACAGTGAAAGCTAAGGTGAGTATGTGTACAGTGTATAGTGCGCATAGTTGATTTAAGAAGCATATGTTACTTCTGATACAAAACTAGAAGTGAAGTCCCTGTTCATACCGTTACGGAGATACAACAAAACCCCAACATGTCAGTTAGCAATTCGATTATAGAATTAGTTATACCTCAACTTCGTATGTGTCCCCGGCTGTAGCTCCACTCAAACTGTAAGATATGAGTTATAAAGTTCCAATGGGTCTTGATACATTTAAGTACACGTGAACAAAATCAACACACATACGAATAACGTGAGAGGAGGTACTTGAAATCAATCTGATCGACAACATGTCGATAATCGAATGCAAAAACGTTGACAGATAATAGTATGATTGGCTGTCATCGATATCTTATAAAACAATGTAGGAATGAGGAACCTTGACAGTTTGTGCTACGAGTAGAACAAGCTCTCCTTCTCAATCTATCTATGAATCAAAGAAATATTATTCAAAAGAGATGAACACATTGTGACAAAAACGAGCAATTTCTCATTTTGTCACATTGCTTTCAATAGTCGTCTGCTACATAGACATCAGAAAGCGTTTGTATGTCGGAAAGTGTTAAGTGAAGATTGATGTTCAAAGGTGAGATTCGATCATACGAATACAATCTCTATAAAATCAGACCAAAATATTTCGCTGTGCGTATATTGGATATTGACGACATCTCATGTATAACTAGTCGTATACAATGGCCCCTGTATATTGGATCTGACGACATCGCATGTATAAATAGTCGTATACAATGGCCCCTGTATATTTGAATGTTCATGAGAATGTTCTTATTGTTCTGTACAATAAAATTGCTCAGTACAATTTACGCACGGCAATCACTTTTAATTGCTCATCTTCCCCCCCCCCCCCCCCTTCCCCCTCCCCCGGGTACCGAGGATGGAAAGATCCATGCTCTGGTCAGCTTTAGGTGTCTCCTCCACCCTCAGACATTTTGGATTTGGATCAGTACTCGACTCTTAGCATTGCTTTCCTGTGACCGAATCGCGCAAAACTAATATGTCTGAACTCTTACTTCGCAATCTGCATTGAAATCTCTTAGAAATCAGTACTTGGAAATTTGATAACGGTCTGAACAGTTTAACGTTTACTCCTCGAATGACCATCAACCTCGTGTACAGTACGAGCTAACTTTTCCCACCAATATACAATACAACAGACTAAACAAAAACCTCCATATATATGATCATTCTCCACTTTACATAAGTGTTTAAACTACCGTCGATAAATACATTTTATTATATTGTAGAACAATCTAAAATGTTCGTTTTGAGTTGTGTTGCCTTTTCCAGCAATGCTTTCAAAAGCCGTCTGTTTTATACACAGTAGTAATGATTTGATGAAATACACGTGCGACATAGTAATTGACATCTTTACACAAAGGTCAAAATCAGGTCAATATAAACAAGTAATACCTGATAGTTATATCTGCTTTACGTATCTTTTCAATCCGTGTGTTGGCCTCACTTTTCCAGTTTGCGTTGTCTGAGACCATCTGTAGGCTCGCTGTGTCGACATTATAGTTAACGTGTGGTCCTTTCACTTGTACGTACGCCTTACATGTGTGGGAACCTATATGTACAACCACAAATATATGTATACAACATTATCTTTAAAGTGTAGTGACTCATATAACCTCTGTATAAGGGAACATGATTAGGACCCTATGTATTTCAACATGACATGTATTTCAACATGACATGTATTTCAACATGATATTTATTTGTAATTATAGTATTTTCACTCTCTATTCATTAGTGATATTTTTTATTCTAGTATGGTTTTCATTATTTCTTTTTATGCTAGGTGAGTAAAATATCTTTACTTCTTCAATCACAACTGAAACAAAAACCAACATTTAAAGAATAAATGCACATCGGACTCGCGATTATATATGGTTGCGTTATCAGAAACCAATTAGTCTATGCAAACTTGCTCTAAATTTCTCAGAAATTATAAGTAAAATAATGTATTAATATTTCGTCATATTTGTGATAGATCATTCGAAAATGATGTTTGCTTTGGCATAATCTAAGAAGCATATGACTACAGGTTCTAAAGTATTAGCTCGATCATGTGACAACTGAAACTCGTTGATGTCGAAACATTTGTTCGATTGGTTCTGCCTTTGCGTAGCAGCAGTTCTGATTGCTCATACGAGTTATAAGAACTGTTTAAAAGCTGTGTTTATGTAATTTTACACTGATTTACTTTTCATAATAAACAATTAAGCTTAAATGAAATACAAATCTGAATATTACAACAAGAGGCCCAAGAGGGCCAGTATCGCTCCACGGCCATAAGGCAAAAATAAAATCTCCAAACAGCCCTGGCCCCTGGTGGCTATTTTGTTTTACCAACCACCATGGCTTAAAGGAATCTTGTAGAGTGTCACCCAAGGAATATTTCTGCAAAATTATTTGAAAATCGGCCTGACACTTTCGGAGGAGAGGATATTTTAAGTTTTCACTATAGCCATATAAGGCAAAATAGCCCCACCCCCTGGCAGCCATATTTTTCAACCAATCAACATGGCTTGAAGGAATCTGATAGAGGGTAAGCCTAGGAACATTTCTACAACATTATTTGAATATCAGCCAAACACTTTCGGAGGAGAAGATTTAGTTTTCACTATGGTCATATAAGGCAAAATAACCCCGCCCTCTGGCGGCCATGTTTTTCGACCAATCAACATGGCTTAGAGGAATCTGATAGAGGGTCACCCAATGAACATTTCTACAAAATTATTTGAAAATCGGCTGAACACTTTCGGAGAAGAAGATTTTTTAAGTTTTCACTATAGCTATATAAGGCAAAATAGCCCCGCCCCCTGGCAATCAACATTTCTTGAAGAAATCTAATAAAGTGTCACCCAAGGAACATTTCTACAAAATTATTTGAAAATCTGCCTGACACTTTTGGAGGAGAAGATTTTTTAAGTTTTCTCTTTAGCCATATAGGCAAAATAGCCCCGCCCTGTGACGGCCATGTTTTTTACCAATCAATATGGCTTGAAGGAATCTGATAGAGGGTCACCCATGGAACATTTCTACAAAATTATTTGAAAATCTGCTGAACACTTTTGGAGAAGTTGATTTTTTAAGTTTTCACTATAGCTATATAAGGCAAAATAGCTCCGCCCCCTGGCGGCCATGTTGTTCGCCCAATCAACATTTCTTGAAGGAATCTAATAAAGGGTCACCCAAGGAACATTTCTACAAAATTATTTGAAAATCGGCCTGACACTTTCAGAGAAGAAGATTCTTTAAGTTTTCACTATTTTTTTCTTTTGGTTGCCATGGAAACCAGAATTATGGATGGATAAAATGATTTGAAGGAATTTAAGAGAGGACATTGAGAGGATGCTTCCTATGAAGTTTCAACCAAATTGGCCAAGTGGTTAGGGAGAAGAAGTGGTTTAAAGGAAAAAGTTAACAGACGCACAGACGCACGGACGCACAGACGCACGCACGACGGACAATTCGCCATGACATAAGCTCGACTGGCTTTCAGCCAGTGGAGCTAAAAATGAAATAGGTACGAGATCAGAGATAACTCGAACACGTCGAAAAATGAAGGTGATTTCCCGGTCCTTTTCGACTTATCGAGTTATCGCGAGATCACTGAACGTATCAAAATTCCTTACAGGAAGCTGTATATTTATCCATGTTGAACACTTTTAAACTGCAATATCAAATTACATTTGTTGAATAAAGCGTATACGTGTATGCCTTTATTATGCTATTCTGACTTAAAGCGTGTACAAATGACGCATGTGTATAAATATATTGATCACATTGTTTACTGTTGATGATTAAAACATGACACACGGGCACATGATCATTATAATAGCCGCGCTTTACAAAAACAAACCTTAGAGCATTTCTTCCAAGTAGTTCTCTAAGTTGTATGGTGATTTTACACTTTTTCAACATTCTTTCAGTTATATCGTAGTTACAGGACACTTATTGATGATCCATGGATGAGCCATGGAAAAACAAACCAGTACTAGGCTACAACATGTGCTTGCTCAACAAACCAATACTAGACTACAGCATGTGCTTGCCCAACAAACCAGTACTAGGCTACAACATGTGCTTGCCCAACAAACCAGTACTAGGCTACAACATGTGCTTTCCCAACAAACCAGTACTAGACTGCAACATGTGCTTTCTCAACAAACCAGCACTAGGCTACAACATGTGCTTGCTCAACAAACCAGTACTAGACTACAACATGTGCTTGCCCAACAAACCAGTACTAGGCTATAACATGTGCTTGCCCAACAAACCAGTACTAGGCTACAACATGTGAGTGCCCAACACACCAGTACTAGGCTACAACATGTGCTTTCTAAACAAACCAGTACTAGGCTACAACATGTGATTGCCCAACAAACCAGTACTAGGCTACAACATGTGCTTTCTCAACAAACCAGTACTAGACTACAACATGTGCTTTCTCAACAAACCAGTACTAGGCTACATCATGTGCTTTCTCAACAAACCAGTACTAGACTACAACATGTGCTTTCTCAACAAACCAATACTAGGCTACAACATGTGCTTTCTCAACAAACCAGTATTAGGCTACAACATGTGCTTGCCCAATGCCCTTCAACGCTTACCAATGGACCACATCGGATTCTTTTATAACAAGTGTAGAAAACGATCAATTAGCGAATCTAGGCTATATTTTGTAGATCTCAATGTACACTGTACATCATATGCTTCCTGAACGATTCGTTAACACAAATCATTGAACAGTTCAGATATAAATCAGACTTCAAGCGTAGACTATGTGTTGGGTGATCTTGATAATACACTGATTGTAAATGATCGTTTTCCTGTAGCACTTTTCGTATTACTCTTGTATACTCGTATTAACTTGTTGCGTGATCGCTTAAAGGTGGACGATATAAGGATAATTGTCGAAAACCTCAGACGATCATTTTGGGGGATACTTAAGAAAATGTCTATGAGGTATAATTTCAGGATAATGTAGAAAACATTGTGAGAAAGAGATAAATTGCTCGTTCTTAGCAATTTCCTTTTCCCAGGCAGTTTTCAAAAGCCGTCTACTGCAAAGCGTCAAAATTCGTATGTAAGTGCAGAAGGGTTTAATGTCCTGGTGGCAAGTAAAACACTTCTGTCATCGTTTCTTTTATTGGGGTTTTACACCGCTTTCAACATTATTTCAGTTATATATCACGGCGAATGTTCACTTATTCATGATGCCTGGGTAAACATACCAGTACTAGGCTAGAAAATGTGCCTTGTCCAAGGGCACTTCAACATGACCGTCGCACCGCGACTGTGGATTGAACCCGGGACACCCGGTTTTAAATCCCCGACGCCAACCACTCGACCACGGCATATTCCTTTCTGTCATCGTAATAATATGAGCCGTTCTACGAGAAAACCAACATTGTGTAAACTCAGGCGGACGATTCTTTAGAGTACTCACAACATAAGATTTGGTTTGGTTATAACAGTGATTGTGTATGGAAAAGGTTTATTTGACTCCTCCGTACCTGGCATCTGTACATGTGTGGTTTTTTTTTATTTTTTTTTTATTTTCAAAAAGATAAATAAATATGAGCTGTTCCACGAGAAAACCAGCATTGTGGACTCTACGTAAAGTATCGGCCCGGATCAGCCTAAGCATGCCGCGCGGGCTAACCCTGACACACACTTTCGTGTCATGTGTATGTTCTGTTTCAGGAATCATAACTCTATACGTCTTTCTCCATGACGAATGTGTTGGCCCGGATTAACCTGCGCAGGCTGATCAAGGTCGATACATTACGCAGAGTCCATAATGTTAGTTTTCTCGTGGAACGGCTCAAACAATGTATAAGTTCAATATAATTACAACTAGAACTAAACTTCGCTGCAGTAGCAGACGCTCGTAATGATCTTAACGAGATTGGTATAAGTAATAACCTATTTTTAAATGCTTGAAGGTTTTTGTAAAGCACAAACAAGCATTGAAAGAAGAGTCTGTTGACAAGAAAGCGTCTACACAAAGCTACTTGGATGAATACTGTCAAACGCAATTTAAAGCGTTATTGAAATCATTGCTTGTTAGACCCTATCGGCTAGACGTGTGTCGGAATGATGGACTATAGTTTTCGATTCGTCTGCCTGTTCTTCGTTTCCGTCCTTTCGTTCGGGCAATATTTCCGAAACTGTTAGACTTACATATACCAAATCATATATGCACCAACATATTGGGAAGAGGGATTTTTCGCGCTACAAAATGAGATAATTTGACGTTGACGTTGACCTAGTGTACCACCTTAAAATACAAAACATGTCCGAGCTATGTCTGTCACTATAACATATAGAGATATAATCCGTGTAAATTCAACTGTCGCATGATGGATACACAACAAGGTCAGTTTACATAGTGCTACATACGAAAGTGACCTTGTTATGTATTCATCATGCTACACAGTTGAACTAACACGGGCTATACTAAAGAGTGTTTACAGATCAGATGCTTCACGAGTTTGTGAAGTGTCACGTTTTAAACTTTACTCGCGTCGTCATCCATCTTGGCTTTTGTCACACTTTACCCACATTCGCCCTATATTTCAAAATGAGAACCTTCCTTCTGTCTAAAAAGACACGAGTCTGAATAGGCCCGTTTCCTCGATGTTATAGTTAGGCTTCGGAGCAGGAGTCCAGGGTTCGATCCCCGAACGGATTTTACCAAGGACTTTAGCATGGTAGTAATAGCTTCCTCTTGGCGTTCAGGGTTGCGAGGATAGCATTTCGACTAATTTTTAGCTTTCAGAATACAAATTACCAATAAGACTGTATATTTACCCTAGCAACACCGTGATTTAAATGAACAAGAGCGTCGCAAGCAAAACACCAACAGTCGTCTGCGTTTTTATAAGTCGACGAAGGGGAATTACTGAATAATTATTGAAGCCGGAGATATGTGACTTGGTATAGACATACGTATTGTACCTAGAAACATGTGTACCAAGATTCATTTGAAAATGTTGAACAGTGTTTGAGTTATGAGATGGTTAAAGTTTAGTGACAATGATGAAGACGACGACGCAAATGGTATCACAATACCCCGACTTATTTTCTTAGAAAAGCAGACGAGCTAAAAATCAGACTCATCCATCATCTTGGAGCAGCGCTCAATAACGCTATAACAACTACCTGATGGTACGACAGCAATTCCACCAACCATCGTCCACTCATTCTGTCGTACGTATAGATTGTGACCAAACTTGGTATGGGAAGTTCGACCTGTAAAGAAAGATTGAGTATTATAAAGCGTTTATAAATTGTATGTTGAATTCAGGTCTGCTAACTTTGACGACCTGCCGAGGGGTTTTGAATAAAAAGACTGTCCATTCACAATCAATAATTATACTTATACGGTCAAACCTGTACTAAAGACCACCTTTGTTCTGCAATTCCCTGTCTATAGCAACTAAACTCGTAAATTCTCATTTTCTGCATAAATTACTCTGTAATTAAAGACCACCTGTGAAAAAGACCAGATAGTTCTCTTCCCATGAGTGGTTTTTAAACACAGGTTGGACTGTATTTATAGTCACAATCGTTGCCGCTATAAGAAACAAACACTTTCCTTTACCTTGTTTAGCAAAAGGCGCTTTAGAACCAATTGCTATAGTAGGCGAATTCCGAAGATATCAAATATCTCTTCTTACAGTAGCTTCCTTCCCACATAGAGTAGTTTACCCTAGGGTGGAAGACGAATGAAAAAAATCACAATGGCATTGGCCAATCATCGGAAAGAAACGATTGCTAATTTAGGATTTGAACTGACGACTCCTTGATTGATATCCATCGCCATTACAGAATGAGCTATCACGGCTCGACGTAACAAATAGTAGAGAGTACGAAAGGTTAAGTGTTATTGGTATCTGAACAATAATGGTCCTGCAAGCTGTGTCTTTAACAAATAGTAGAGAGTAGGAAAGGTTAAGTGTTATTGGTATCTGAACAATAATGGTCCTGCAAGCTGTGTCTTTAACACATAGTAGAGAGTACGAAAGGTTCAGTGTTATTGGTATCTGAACAATAATGGTCCTGCAAGCTGTGTCTTTAACACATAGTAGAGAGTACGAAAGGTTAAGTGTTATTGGTATCTGAACAATAATGGTCCTGCAAGCTGTGTCTTTAACACATAGTAGAGAGTACGAAAGGTTAAGTGTTATTGGTATCTGAACAATAATGGTCCTGCAAGCTGTGTCTTTAACAAATAGTAGAGATTAGGAAAGGTTAAGTGTTATTGGTATCTGAACAATAATGGGCCTGCAAGCTGTGTCTTTAACACATAGTAGAGAGTACGAAAGGTTAAGTGTTATTGGTATCTGAACAATAATGGTCCTGCAAGCTGTGTCTTTAACAAATAGTAGAGAGTACGCAAGGTTAAGTGTTATTGGTATCTGAACAATAATGGTCCTGCAAGCTGTGTCTTTAACACATAGTAGAGAGTACGAAAGGTTAAGTGTTATTGGTATCTGAACAATAATGGTCCTGCAAGCTGTGTCTTTAACACATAGTAGAGAGTACGAAAGGTTAAGTGTTATTGGTATCTGAACAATAATGGTCCTGCAAGCTGTGTCTTTAACAAATAGTAGAGAGTACGAAAGGTTAAGTGTTATTGGTATCTGAACAATAATGGTCCTGCAAGCTGTGTCTTTAACACATAGTAGAGAGTACGAAAGGTTAAGTGTTATTGGTATCTGAACAATAATGGTCCTGCAAGCTGTGTCTTTAACAAATAGTAGAGAGTACGAAAGGTTAAGTGTTATTGGTATCTGAACAATAATGGTCCTGCAAGCTGTGTCTTTAACACATAGTAGAGAGTACGAAAGGTTAAGTGTTATTGGTATCTGAACAATAATGGTCCTGCAAGCTGTGTCTTTAACACATAGTAGAGAGTACGAAAGGTTAAGTGTTATTGGTATCTGAACAATAATGGTCCTGCAAGCTGTGTCTTTAACACATAGTAGAGAGTACGAAAGGTTAAGTGTTATTAGTATCTGAACAATAATGGTCCTGCAAGCTGTGTCTTTAACAAATAGTAGAGAGTACGAAAGGGTAAGTGTTATTGGTATCTGAACAATAATGGTCCTGCAAGCTGTGTCTTTAACACATAGTAGAGAGTACGAAAGGTTAAGTGTTATTGGTATCTGAACAATAATGGTCCTGCAAGCTGTGTCTTTAACAGATAGTAGAGAGTACGAAAGGTTAAGTGTTATTAGTATCTGAACAATAATGGTCCTGCAAGCTGTGTCTTTAACACATAGTAGAGAGTACGAAAGGGTAAGTGTTATTGGTATCTGAACAATAATGGTCCTGCAAGCTGTGTCTTTAACACATAGTAGAGAGTACGAAAGGTTAAGTGTTATTGGTATCTGAACAATAATGGTGCTGCAAGCTGTGTCTTTAACAAATAGTAGAGAGTACGAAAGGTTAAGTGTTATTGGTATCTGAACAATAATGGTCCTGCAAGCTGTGTCTTTAACAAATAGTAGAGAGTACGAAAGGTTAAGTGTTATTGGTATCTGAACAATAATGGTGCTGCAAGCTGTGTCTTTAACAAATAGTAGAGAGTACGAAAGGTTAAGTGTTATTGGTATCTGAACAATAATGGTCCTGCAAGCTGTGTCTTTAACACATAGTAGAGAGTACGAAAGGTTAAGTGTTATTGGTATCTGAACAATAATGGTGCTGCAAGCTGTGTCTTTAACAAATAGTAGAGAGTACGAAAGGTTAAGTGTTATTGGTATCTGAACAATAATGGTCCTGCAAGCTGTGTCTTTAACACATAGTAGAGAGTACGAAAGGTTAAGTGTTATTGGTATCTGAACAATAATGGTGCTGCAAGCTGTGTCTTTAACAAATAGTAGAGAGTACGAAAGGTTAAGTGTTATTGGTATCTGAACAATAATGGTCCTGCAAGCTGTGTCTTTAACACATAGTAGAGAGTACGAAAGGTTAAGTGTTATTGGTATCTGAACAATAATGGTCCTGCAAGCTGTGTCTTTAACAAATAGTAGAGAGTACGAAAGGTTAAGTGTTATTGGTATCTGAACAATAATGGTCCTGCAAGCTGTGTCTTTAACACATAGTAGAGAGTACGAAAGGTTAAGTGTTATTGGTATCTGAACAATAATGGTGCTGCAAGCTGTGTCTTTAACAAATAGTAGAGAGTACGAAAGGTTAAGTGTTATTAGTATCTGAACAATAATGGTCCTGCAAGCTGTGTCTTTAACAAATAGTAGAGAGTACGAAAGGTTAAGTGTTATTGGTATCTGAACAATAATGGTCCTGCAAGCTGTGTCTTTAACACATAGTAGAGAGTACGAAAGGTTAAGTGTTATTGGTATCTGAACAATAATGGTCCTGCAAGCTGTGTCTTTAACACATAGTAGAGAGTACGAAAGGTTAAGTGTTATTGGTATCTGAACAATAATGGTCCTGCAAGCTGTGTCTTCAGCAAGTATGTTAAAGTAGGGATGTTCTATTTATAAGTTAATAGGATTATGTACTTAAAATCATAATATAAATGGGAATATAAATATTTTTACTTCATATTCTACAATATTCAAAACGAGCAATTTCCTTCTTTTTTTTTCATGCTAAATGCTCGACTAAATTAACATTGTACTTTCAATTCTACAGAAACTGTTTTTCTTCTTCATATATAATCATACATATCAACATCGCGTTCAGTGAAAGGTTACGTTAGATAACAAAAGCCAAGCCACCAATCAAATAACAGCTACTACACTTCTGATACGAATGTAACAAACCGTGAGCTGATAAACTGCTTCATTGAGCAAGTCGGGTAAACGATAAACCATTTCCTGCGTACAGACTCTTTCTGAAGGCTCTGCAGCAGACAAATTTTGAAAACATTGTGGAAAAATGAAAAAAAAAATGCTCATAATAAGCATTATTTTTTTCCTTTCGCCACAATATTTTCAACTTTAAGGTATAATCGCTCATTCATTTAAAACGAGTTTCCATATTTTTGACTTAACGTTTTCAAATTAGTCTGCAGCAAAATTATGGTATGTTGGAAAGGATTAAAACTGTATTACCGTTATGCGAACATGCCATCATCAGCTCGACTGTCTGGTAGAATGCGCCAGTCTCGAGGTTATGTAGTTTTATATTCGCTGTAAAGTTGTATCTGTGATTACCTACAACAACTACGTCTTGTGCGAGTCCGTCGAAATCATGATGTCTGAAATAATGAGAGATTGGTTGATTTGGGTTTTACGCCGATTTCAACAATGTTTAGTTATATTACGGCGTTCACCTACTCAACTATTTTCTGGCATTCTCACACCAGTGCTCCACAACATACTTTCCAAGCAACTGGCTGCTTTTCCACAAAGACCATTGTATGGTAGAAGACGAATGACTTTTGTCAAACGTCGGAAATAATGTTGGCCGAGCTGGAGTTTGAATGAATTCACAACCCCTATATCTGCATTACTAACCACAGATTAAATGTTTCTAATGTTTGTGGATTTAAATGTACTTTTTTAAATTATTTATGTGCAACGAAATATTGCGGCTTCTTTTTGATGCTTTGCGTCAAACATTCGTCTTGTAATTATTGAAAGACATTCCGGCAAAAGGAGGCATTTTTCATTGTTTAAGTTGTCTGCTCTAAACAGGTCAGCATGGAGGAAATGGTTATGTGCCAGCCTGTTGTTTTGAATACCGATTTACGAAAGATATAGAGCAATTAATTCGTTTCCTTTAATGTTATAAAAGCTGTCAACCTCAGACGTTATAAAAGGGCTTATGCTTGGTATTTGTTTGTGTGGTGTTTATCGCAATTTTCAACATTGTTTCAGTTATATCACGGCGTTTCCTGGTCTTTTGTGTGACCCGGCTAGGGATCGAACCGACGACCTCACGGACCCGAGGCGGACGAATGACCAGTCAACAATGAGGCGGTCTTTGTTTATCCTTGTAATAATTGATCATAACTCCGAGTGAATACCTGTTGTCGACATAAGCACTGTGGTACCCGGTGATATGGTCCTTACTGGTATTGAGCGTGCAGCCGGAGCAGTACCAGCTATTGGTAAAATGAGTTACTTCCATGTCATGGTTCTTCAACACCTCTTGTTGCCCTGTGGCGACGGAAAACAGGAAAAACACCAAGTATACAAACATGTCTCCTCCAACTATATAGTGCTATCAAAATTTGTGTCCGTTTGGTTTTAACGATCTTTCTTATCGTAGATCAGACATGTTGGACGGAACCCTTTTTCCTTACATACCATTTAAGAGATGATTCGCATTATAAACATCTGAACGAAATATATATCGTCAAAATTGATGAAGTGTTTAATATGATGCCGTGTAGAAAGACATTGTGTACATGAGAAATGTGCTCTTTGTAAGCATTGTTTTCTTTTCCGCGATGTGTTTTTAACTAGTTCCCGCAGTCGTGAGTTAGTCTGTATCAGGGAAATGATTAAATAGCGCCACTATATTGGTCAGTGTTTCTAGCGTACGGGAAACAGAAAAACAGTGGTAATCTTTAAATTAGATAAAACTGTTTGGCCTGAAATCACACCGTTATCTTTCGTTTCGTTGGGACCATGGCATAGAAAACTAACCATTAGCCCCCTATCCCACATTTTGTGGGAAAAACAACTTGAAAACATTGTGATAAAAGAAGATCATTATGAGTAGTTTTCAAAAGACTTCTGCTGCAGACATGTCAGAATGCTTCTGTATGTTGGCAAGAGTTAACGTCCAGGTCAAATGAGTTATGATTTTTGACAAATAATGAAGGTCCAGATCAGCATAACTATGCTTTCTATTAATTCTTTCACTGCCGAATTTCACAAAGTCGACTCTTCCATGTTGAAAAGTGGACCACTCCATTTTTTGTCCAACAAGAATTGTGTTAAAAATGTAATTACTAAGTGGCAAACAATACAGATGTCCGTGACGAGTTGTCTCACCTGAATCTGCATTGATTGAAAAAGCCTTTGATTGCCTTTGGCAGCGAAAGGACAATTTTGAACCATGGTTGAAATTATTATTGTGGGAATAGGGGAATAGGGGAAAGTGTACATGAAGACAACTATCTCCATTTCTCGGAATATTTTTAAATATCGACTGCTGTAAAGCTGGTATTTGTAAATAGCAATTAGAAATATACTGCGACGAGCACAATGATACCTGGTAAAAACTTCGCACGTACTTAAAATTGACCCTTTCCCAAATACAACAAACTAGCAGCAGTGAACAAAGCAAACATATAACAAATCTGTTAATGAAAGTATATGTATTGAATAGATTTCCTCCATAAATGTAATTACATACATACATAGTACGACAAATAAAACATTAATAGAGCTGATTTTCATAATATGAGAACATAGAATAAAAAAGAATTGAGATTAACTGATAAATATATAAATAGACTGATATAAAATTAAAAATATATATAATATTTCTTCATATACAACACTTGTACATAAATTCGTACACATACAATTTAGTTTAACTAAGTGAGAAGCAGCATCAACAAAGGACGTGGTGTCCAGTTCGCGCCAGTTCGCAGCATGTGACTCAGCCAAGTGAGCCTTTGCTCTAGCTCACGATATACCCGCTTCCTAGACCGCTGCTTTCCATCGTTTGCGTGTTGGAACAGCTGTTTAGATAATGGCATGTGATGACTGGATTTGGTTTCGTAGAATGTTGTTAGTTTAGCCACAACCTCTTAGGTGGAATCGTGTCATACCATAGATATTTTGTCTGCCATCATATCGTTGAAGATGGAGGGCATCGGCTGTGTTGATCCTCGGACACCACTCATGATGACCTCAGCAACGATACCATTGTCATATCTTGGGTGATTGTGTTCTCCAGCGACTTTGGTAGGAAGATCATTCATAATAAGTTGTCCCAGCTGTCATTTTATAATATGAATCTTTAATCTGAATTATGAGTGTTAACCTTACATACTGACAATTTGTATTTTATCTATACACAATTAAAGAAACACTTTTTATCCTTATAGATATGCATTGAAACCAAATGACAAAAAATATAGTCATATTCTAGAATAAGTATGTATTTTAAACAGAATGAAACAAGATTTCTGAAATAAACAACAGTGAAATGATATACTGCAAATTCAACATTTTGTGTGTACATGTTGTTCTTTTTCTTTTTTTTGAACGGTATAGTACTTACAGGTAAGTTTGAAGTGTGAAGACATAATTGGTGATAATTGGTAAGTGCGAAAATTAACGGTTGGGAAAGTGGGAACAAACCATCACAATATTCCGTCATTTTTCAGACGAGCTAAAGACTAACGTTTACAAACAGTTGGGCAAAGCTATGAGAAAACTGACCTTCGGTACTTCTGGAACAGTGAATACCCATATCAGACTGCACATACGTTTTATGAGTTATTTTAACGCTTTCAAACATACAACAACTCTGCAGCAGACGACTTTAAAAACATATTGACAAAAATGTCAAAAATCTCCATAAATGAGCGTTTAATTATTAAATAGAGTTGAAAACATTGTGGTAAATGGACAAATTACTCAAGATAAGCAATTGATCCTTTTGCCACAATGTTTTCAAAAGACATCTGCTGTAGAGGCATCAGAAAAACTTTGTATGTGGGAAAGGGTTAATTAAAAGAAGGCACAGAATGATGATCTGATGAGACTGTGAATACGATCAGCCTTGTCTGACTCTTCACTATAGTGTATGCTTGTGATGGGTGACTTGTACAACAATCATCCGCATAATTATAATGTTAACCAATAGGTTGGCCATATCTTTGTCAATATGTTTTTTAAGTCGTCTTTTGCAGATTTAATGTATGTAGGAAAGAGTTAAAGCTTTCAAATATACATAAAAAAGCATAGAAAGGTTTAGAGAAGTTCATTATTGTGTATATTCAAAGTGAGATACAAATGTTAAAAATATTAGTTTTACATTTACCTTAATAAATACATGTGTGTCTAGAAATCAACTCTTTTATGGACCATATTTGCCATCACCATGGTTATTCACTTAACTAGTAAACAATAAGTGGACTATGGTGGTCCTGTAACACTCAACTGAGAATGGGTTTCATTGGACTAAACCCTTTCCCACATATGTACGCATTCTGCAGCAGACGACTTCTAAAATCATTCTGGGAAATGGAGAAATTGTTCATTATGAACAATTTCTCCATTTACCAGAATGTTTTCAGCACTATTTTATAATTATACTTTCATTTAAAAAAAAAAAATCCATATTGTTGTGGGTTTGTTTTTAAAAGTCGTCTGCTGCATATTTGTTGTATGTGGAAAGGGTTTAGGCATACAACTGATACTAGCCCCGCCTACTGATGGTATTCTCGTTTAATAAAACAAGATACCTTGAGTAATTTTGTTAGAGGGCTACAAAAAAAACACTGTTGTGAAATCAGGCAAATAGTGTCAGAGGAGAAGTTTTAACATTGACTCATTTCTGAACTCTTTGATCACAACACACAAATGACAATGGACACAGCGGCAATCACAATAGCTCCCCTTGAGTCCTTAGGACTCAGGTGAGCTAATAATAAAGACTTTCCTGGTTATGTTATGAATTACAAAATCAAAATTGCTTCTGTACAAAATAAAATATAATCTTGTACCTCATACAACAATTTTGCAGCAGATAACTTTGAAAACATCTAAGAAAAATTATGGATTTTTTTTATAAATGAAAGTAAAACTATTGAAACGATTTGAAAACATTGTGGCATTAGAAGAAACTGCTCATTATGTTTTCAAAAATCATCTACAAGTCGGAAAAGGATTAAATGTTATAAAACTCTTTATCTGAGGCAAAACTTTCATATCTTAGGTAAAACTTTCATATCTTAGGTTATCTAAAGCTGACAACTTCAAGAAAAAGAGAAATTTATCATCTTGAGTAGTTTCTCAATTAGCTACACATTTATTTAACTCCCTCGAAAAATAAACTTTGACATAATTCTCAAACAGCCTTTGTACAATGTGATATCAATTTACTTTTAAACGAATAGTATAACTTTGATCAATAAAAAAGAATAAAATGATGAAACTGAGCAGTTTCTTGTTTTCACAAACAAACTCTGACTTTTATTAGTTTTAAAATACTTAATACAAAATATTTTTCTTTTTTGTCAAAGGTTGTTACAGTTATCTCTCTATTTACTCATCAAATCCTATGTTGTGGTCACTCAAAAGAATGTTTACTGGTCATATAAGGATTACCCTTTCATTTAGAACTATGAGTTCTACATTGCTAATAAATTGTTTGGGGAAAGGCTTAACCCTTTACCACATACACCAAATCTGCATCAGATGACTTAATAAACATCTTGGAAAAATGTGAAAAATCTCTATAAATATTAGTTTAATAATTGAATAAAGTTGAAAACACTGTGGCAAATGGAGAAATTACTTGTTTTGAGCAATTTCTCCTTTTGTCAGTGTTTTCAAAAGTCGTCTGCTGCAGGAGTGTCAGAAAGCATCTATATGTAGGAAAGGGTTAAACACTGCATCTTTTTTCAAAATATTATATATTTCTCAACATAATTTTTAGTTTGTTCTATTATTCTATAATCACAGTAATATCTTTGATGTCTTCAAGTCCATTTACTACTTGTCTGTTTCTCCCACTTTCGATCCGGCTTTTACAGTCTCGTCGATAGCTGGGTCCAGATAGTCCTTGCCCTCTGGGTCGTAGAATACATTGCAATCTTTTACAGCAGTATTGGTAACCTAGTTATAGAAAGACAACATATCTGTAATTTAAATTTAGAACCATCAATGAATCGTTACCTGATATACTATGTTTAGAGCCATCAATGAATCGTTACCTGATATACTATGTTTAGAACCATCAATGAATGGTTACCTGATAAACTATGTTCAGAACTATCAATGAATCGTTACCTGATATACTATGTTCAGAACCATCAATGAACCGTTACCTGATATACTATGTTTAGAACCATCAATGAATCGTTACCTGATATACTATGTTTAGAACCATCAATGAATCGTTACCTGATATACTATGTTTAGAACCATCAATGAATGGTTACCTGATAAACTATGTTTTGAACCATCAATGAATCGTTACCTGATATACTATGTTTAGAATCATCAATGAACCGTTACCTGATATACAATGTTTAGAGTTATCTGCCGTGGAAACATCATATGAAGAATATTTTACATATGAACTATAATTTTGACTCCGATTTGAAAATGTTGTGTGAAAAGGTCCAATTCGTTGTTCTGTAAATATCTCCTTTTTCCACAATATTTAAAATCACTGATATTAGTACACCAGTCATAATGCTATCTATGCAACCCTGATCGCCAATGAAAGTTTCCACTTCCACCCTTTTTAAGATTTTTAGAATGATCAAACTGGAGACAGCCATATTACTGAGTTAATAATAGTCAGCAATTGTGCCTTTTCCGAAATGTTTTCGATATCTGTCTGCCTGATATGTACTTTTAAATGTTGTCTGCTATGTAAACATCTTAAAACAAGGTTACATCTGGTCAAGACAAGTGCCCCAATATGTCCCTGCGCCATTCTCCTGTGAGCACACACAGGAAGTCTACAAAAACTTACTTTCAGAACTTTGTTTCCGATGAGCTAAAATTATTAAGCGATAGTACAACTTTGATACAGTGTTGAACACATTTTGAGGGAAGGCGAAATTGCTTGTTTTCAAACCTTACCTTATTGAGCTTAACATACTGTGGATGATGGTGCACTTTGTATGGGTTATTACTTTTCTTGTTGAATGAACAGTTAAAGGCCCATCGTCTCATCTCTGAATTATTCGGGGAACTCCCGTGTAACAGGTTACAATGGAAAAATAATCCGTCACCTGGAAAAAATCAAAGTAAGTGTTAATTGGCCAAACTATTATCAGCAAGAAGATGGCAAACTGTTTATGAATACATTTTGTATCCAAAATAGCCAAACACACCTAGGCAGTTGGAAACCAAAACCAAAGGCTACATACACTACATTTGGATACTAAACCAAGGTATTATAAACAACAGTTAGAAACAAAGAACCAAGGTTATATAAACAATAGTTAGAAACAAAGAACCAAGGTATTATAAACGACTGTTAGAAACAAAGATCCAATGTTACCTAAATGACAGTTAGAAACCAATGTCATATAAATGGCAGTTAGATACCAACAACCAAGGCTATATATATCATATGACAGATACAAACCAACAACCATCTAAACAACAACCAATGTTACATAAATGACACTTAGAAACCAAGGTCTTAAAAACTAAGAACAAAGTTTAGACAAACAGCACTAAGACACCAACAACACAGTTTAAATCAACAACAGTCAGAAATCAAGAACCAATGTTATATAACTGGCACTTAGAAACCAACAACTAAGGTTACATAATCAGCACTTAGAAACCAAGGTTACATAATTTATGTAACCTTGGTTTCTTAGTGTTATTTATGTAACCTTGGTTTTTAAGTGTTATTTAATTATTAAACAACACTTAGAAACCAAGGTTACAGAAACAACACTTAGAAACCAACAATTAATGTTACATAAACAACACTTAGAAGCCAAGGTTAAATAAATATTTAAATAAATATTAGTTAAGTTTTCAATATAGCCATATAAGGCAAAACACTTGCACCCGGGCCGCAATGTTAT